>CM022485.1:8096369-8161655 GCA_011952105.1 Coreoperca whiteheadi
AAAAAAACACCCCCCTCTTAAAAACCCCCATCCCGCTCCCCCCCCCCCCCCCCCCCCGCCAAAGCTCTCCAAACACTCCAACACAAAATGGCTCTGGCAGCTGGTTGTGGCAGGATGTAAATCAAAGAGAGGGCAAATGAATGACTAGTCTTTCATGTTATGCAAGATATAGTCTCTCCTGCTTTCTCTAGCAAAAGGGTTTAGAAATTATACCATGAGTTGTTAGAGGTCTTTAATCATTTTAAATTAGCATTCAGTCTTTATGTTAGACTGTCTCCTCACTTCAGCTGCTGTGACAATGGATGAGCACGGATGGAATTTTAGTGTTACTGTTCCCAAAACTAATCAAAATTGTCTTATAAAGCAGGGTATTCTCAAATTTAATGACTTTTAAAAGACCTTTTTAATACCTCTAAAAGGAAAAAAATAATAGCATTACTGCAGCAAAAGAAATTGACAAACTACACAACAGTGTACACTGTTATTGAGTTTTATTGAATTTGAATAACTGAAATATCCAATGCACATTAGCTACTACAACTACCTTCTCAGTAACAAAAATAAAACTGTATGGGGGTAGTCTGACAAATTGCCAGAGTGGCAGTGGTGGTGGTATTTACTTAAGTAAAAGTAGTATTAGGGCTACCACAATGTGAAAATGCTCCACTACAAGTAAAGATCCTGTATTCAAAACCTTACTTGAGTTAAACTATGTATTATCAGCAAAATGCACTTAAAGTATGAAAAGTAAAAGTACTCATTTTGCAGTAAAATGGTCCCTGTCAGTGTTTTCCTATTATAGCTGATGTTTCTGGATCAATATTACTGCTGCATTAATAAGCCTGTTGCATTTACTGCTGTAGATGTTTACGGATGAGCTAATTCTAACTACTTTATATACTGTTGGCCAGTTTACGCTACAGAAATGCATCTTTTTTTATAAGATGATCATATATCTGTAGCGTCGCTGTCCTGTTGGAACCATGTATGTCTAAAAAGTCAACTTTTTGAGCTCAGAAAAACTATCCTATGTTCAGCTTTGTGACGATGCATTTTCTGACTGATCCAAGGAGGGTTTTAAATAACTTTATTTAGCTTAAGATGTAGGAGAATTTTCTCAACCCATAAAGGAAAAACTTCATCGCAAACATTCAAAATCACCACATCTGTAGATAGGCTGCAAAAAAGTTCACATTTCATACGAATCGCTGGACCTCATTAAATTTGCATTTATTAATTTCATTCATTCATTTCATTCTACCCAAGATAACAGTTAATGCCTCCCCCTCAAGAAAGAAAATAATCGATTGCAAGAAAGCAATGAAAATGTTCCCCAAATTCCTATAAGTAACCAAATTTTCATACTTGAGTTCATGTAAGTTCACAAAGATTGTGTGTAGAAGTGTAGATTATAAAATAAAGTACACATTGAAAATGCTTGTATTCTAAAATAAAATTGTATTCCAAGAGGATACAACAACTCATAATGACAAAGTGTAAAAAACTTTTTAAATATACTGGAAATACAGACAAGTTGGTATTTTAACCCAAACCGACACGGATACAGCTTTGGGTCCTCCTGAATATATAGATGTTAACATAGCAATTTCTGGATTTCCTGTAATTCTTCCCACAGATTTACTCAAGCTCAGTCAAGCTGACTGAGGAGTATTTCAAAAACCATCTTCAAGCTACTGCAAAGGCTTTTTCTTTTTTAACATGACTCCGGCCTGACCTTTAGCTCAGTTATCAAGGCCTTCCTCAATCTTGGTCTGACGGAAATCCATGGCGTATTTGGCTGAGTGATATGGATCACTGTCCTGCTGGAACATACATCTTTGCCACAATCTTCCCTGCATTTCCCTCAACTACAACTCTCAGGTGTCTGCCAGTGAAAAGCAGCCCACAGCGTAGGGTTGAAAACACTTTGCCTCATAAATGCAAAAGTGCACGACAGGTGATGAATCAATCAATCTTATAGAGCATTTACATTCTAAGTAAGTCTTTGATGGACTGTCCAGAAATAATGTACTATCAGTGGCAAAAGAAGAGTAATCCCCTCAATCATTAAGCACCCTATAAAATGTAATTCCTATATTTGGTTAAAACATACTGGGAACTTACTAACACTTGGATAAGGCAGCCATATGAATTGTCATGCAGGCATAGAAAAAATATTTTTAACTACTGCTAATGGACATACACATCCACCATCACTAACAAATATGCTACAGAAAACCCTTCAAAACTTAACATTATAGGCCAGTAGCTCAATTTTCACCCCATGAGTTTCTTTGCTTCACGCTCAGAGTCTTTGACATGCCTGTTTGGAGACTAAGAGTGGTGTCCTTCTGGCCACCCTCCCATGTTGAAGCCAAGGAACTCTGTAATCCTGTCAGAGTGGTCCTTGCCTTCTGGGTCACCTCAGATCTCTGCGATACTTTCTGTGAATGCTAATAAAGCAGTTCCTTGGGCGTTATGTGGGACATCTCAAGGACATTCAAAGAAATTTGGATGCATCTTAACTCAAATGGGAATGGTGCTAAAAAACAAAAAAAAAAAACAAGACATGGTTACTAACTCAGAATGTTGCAGCACTTCATGATTAATTCATTTGTTTGAAAAAGGCAAGTAAAATCCATGCTGTTAAAGGCTTTCAGTGTGCATATACTGTACAGAAACTAAAAAGTGACAGGCCACGTTATCATATCATATTCCTCATCTCAGGCATAAGTGAGAAGGGTTTTCACTGCTGACACCAAAGAAGTTTCATCAGAGCTCTGAAATTCAATTTCCAAGCCACATGGTTTAACTGTGAAAGGTCTGAGGTAAATAAAGCCTGGATTAGTAGAAATAATTCTAGATATTTGAGAATAATTTTACATCATTACTGCAATACTGTCATTTCTACTTGATTCTTTGCTTAAATCGTACTGATTATTTTGTGGAGATAATGATTCTGTCGGAGCAAAGTGAAGTGAAGCAAAACGATCAGTTGCACACTCCAGCACACAGAAGTAGACATATTTTCTTATAATAAATGTGCTGTGTTCACCACCTCCTTATTAAGCAACTTTTTAATCATTATTGTGTTGACACGGACTTAAACAATCCACATCCATTGGACTTCTTGGGGGAAAAAAAGCCGGGGGTCCTGGTTAAAAATGATGGGATGTTTTCGGGTGAGGAGCCAGGGAACTCTTTTTAATAATTATTAATAACAGCTCTAGGTTAATGAAAACTTGCTGCTCAAATGTTTCTATGCATAATTACTACCACTACTTTTGACATTATTTACAACACATTGTTTTGAATGGACTACTTAATAAAGTGTGTGTGTGTCTAAATTTATAGAACTTATTAGCAATACAAAAATATGCTTAAGGGTATGCAAAGTTGATTAATATCCAGTTTCAATGCTGAAAGCCATTTTAATTCATCTGTACACTTTCATCCTAGGTAATGATAAAGATGTAAACGCCAAGTCTGTCTAAACATGGAAAGCCCTTGACAAAATAACCCGAACAAAGTTCCCTGTGGCAAAAAGCAAATTGCACAAGAAACTGACTTTCCATGCACGATCATTAGTTTACACACTGGAAGTTACTGTACATATCGGTGTTTCTGTGAGCCATTATATCTCGCTTTACTGACTGGATTTGTTTCTAGGGAAGAAACAGACTAATTTGAGTGATTTGGGGCAAAGCCCCCCCTTCCCCCCAAAGCCACCCCTTGTGTCTGCCTTATTAGGGTCAATCATGACAGCTGAGTGAAGCCCACATTACTGAGAGGAATTGGCCTGCAATTTTACCACTCATTTCCTTTCAATACTGTTGAACAACAAATGGCTGCCCTCCTTATGCAACAAACTCCACCGCATACTTGTACAGGATTACTTGAACAAGAGGTTAATGTGAGGGAACACATTAAGTCAGGAGAAGGTTGTGTGCTGCATGGGTGACTGCCCCCTCCCGCCCTAAAACTCCCCTCCCCCCTCTTTAACACATTTCATTAGGTTGCAGTGGGGCCAAAATATTGGGTCCTCCCTCTGCTGCTGGTGAGGGCCATAGGTTCACTGGCTGACCTCTGCTCTGCTTCAATTCAACTGGATTCCAGTGGAGTTAATAGCATTTTCACTGGCTGACCTTGTCAAATCGCATTTGTTATCTTTGAATATGGGAGAGCACTTCTGTGTTATGATCCGGTGTGACATTATATGACTGCTCTTGCAAATATCAAATTCAAGGTTTCCATTTGTCTTTAAATGACTCCAATTAAAACAAGGCAAGTCTTGATTAAAAGAAAATGATACCTATGTGAACAATTACTAATACCTGCAATTATCACCTTTTGTACACAGTCAGATACTACAGTTATTATTGACCGATTTTACAACTCTCTTTGTATCCTGCTAGGGAACAGCTCTTTTCACATCTCCATTTTCTCTGCACTAAAAGGCACCACTCATCAAGGTTGCTTGCAGACAAGAAAGTGAGAACAATGAGAAAAATGGTGTCAGTATTCATCACGGGGAAAAGATAAAAGATAGCCGGGTGCTGCCATGAGCAATAACTGTAACATTGATAAATGAAGCGTTTGAGCATTCAAGTGTCTGAGCATGTTTCCAACAGCCCATTTTAAGAGTGTTTCTGCACTCGTGGTGCATAAAATGAAGCCAAGCTTGTCCGGTTATGTCAGTGTCAGAATACAAAGTCCTGAGACTGACCTTATCTTAGATCCTGTGCAAACAGGAATTTAGGACGAATAGCAGGAGTCACTTACAGCACTGGAGACGCTGGTTGTATAGTGGCGTGTAGTAATTATGTTAATTAGAAAGTAATAGTGAAAGTTACATTCTGGAGCTGAAACGATTGGTCCATAAACTGATTAGTTGATCGACAAAATTAAACGGCAACTATTTTGATTTAATAATCGTTTAGTTATTTTTAATGTAAAAATGCCAAAGAATTTGCCAGTTCCACCTCTCAAATGTTAGGATTTGTCTCTAATGATAGTAATGAATATCTTTGGGTTTTGGACTGTTGGTTGGACAAAAACCATCAATTTAAAAGACGTCACTTTGGGTAATCTGACACCAACCGTTGGTATCAGTTTCACATTCTGTTGCTGTAGCAACAACTACTGGCAGAGTTCCATAGCAGTTGTTAACATTGTTACGTCCACCATTTTGTCGGATCTGTGACTAAGCAAATACTTGCTTGCTTATCTACTCCCCAAATTCCCTTGTTGGAGGACTGTCTACTCTAATAGCTGTTTTGTTATTGTTGATATGTATTTGTTAGTTTAGTTATTCCAGGATTATTTACTGCTAACCAAGCTAGACGTTATATTAGCTGTTTGTGGCCAATATGGTGTATTTCAACATTCGACATTCAACTGTATTTTACTCTTTTTACTGCGGTGAACTCTATATGTGCTTACTAGATTAATTCATATGTTGTCAGGGATACAAACTCATCAGGGGTCAAGAGGGGGTCTGGGGGCATGCACCCCCGGGAAGGATTTTTTTAAGTATCCGCTTTAAAATGTGGATTTACAACAGATTTTAGCATGAGCATATAAAGGGAGGTCAATTAAAGGACAGGGTGTAGATATGACGTTTAGAAACTGATTTTACAACCACTAGAACTTAAAGCTAATCTGGCACAAAGAAATTTCAATTCATCTTCTGTCGTTTTCAGTGAGCTTTGCATTTGCCCCCCTCTCAAAACGACATAATTAGGCTGTAACAGGCGTTCAGTTTAACTACATCGTAAGTAACATGGGTCCATTTTAGCCAGGTTAAATGTCAACACCATTGTCTCATGAATTAGTCTCATGTTCCAAAACAAATCTCATTTTCGCCAAAAGGTGACAAGTCCGCACCCCTGGTTGTACTCCCTATGGTGACTTAATGTTGACCTTTACTGGTGATACTTGGTTTCTTCCTGGGATGGGGAACAATGTAGCTAATTCAACAGTTACAGATACAATTGTAAATCTAATTCCCTCGTTACTGCTACAGTGCATGTTACTTCAAATAGACAGATCAGGTCTATTTTTCCATTTGTTATCACTATTGATAGCACTATTATTAAGGCATTAAGGTATTTTTCCTGCCATTTAATTTATCTAATCAAATCAAAGATGTTGGTTATGAACCTTTGTTATACAAATATAGTTGTGTAGTTAAGAGGAAGGATGATATTTTCCAATTAATGTTCTTATTTACTGAGGTGAAATCAGGGCAAATTAGCTTCCTACCTTTACATTATGTTGCAGTTTTTTGCTTGTTTATGGTAAACATTCGAGCAAACTTGAGCATTTCTGAAGCTCAAGAACAACAGAGCTTTCTGCTACGGTCTGAACCGCTGAGGATCGGTAAGTGCACGGACGTGTATGTTCAGCCGTACGACTTCCGTATGACGGTGACGTGACGTACCAATCCTTGGGCTGATGCCTACGACGGAATACAGACACGCGAGCTTGAGTTTACACATTCAGGTGATTTCCGAATAAGCTAACACACCCATCAGCAACCAAGCTAACCATTACAAGTCAGTGCAGTCGGCAAACACCAGCCAGCAACTTGTCAACAACTAACCACTAGCTAGCTACAATATCTTTCACTTTCTTTTGGCAGAAAATGAATAACATTAGCAGTGAGAGCAGAGAGCACAGCTTATTGACAGTTTTATTGATCACCGAGATAGCACCGACTTGGAATGAAGTTGGTTCAATGTAAAAAAAAAAAAATAATAATAATAATGTAGCTTAGCTTGCTACATTTTCTGGGGGGTAGGTGCAGAGTAGTGAAGCTTCATTTAAGTGCAGAGAAACTAGTAGCTTAGCTCACTACAATTTCCAAGTAGCTTGCCCATCACTTATGGTTGACGATTTTACTTTGAATTTTAGAGCATTCAAGTGAGCCCTATCTGAAATGTTCAGGCTGCCTGCCGGTTCATAAGAGGTAAAAGTGCAAAGTCACTCTTGCTGACGAGAATAACAGTCTGTTAGAAGGTCAATTCTCTTATACCACTGGGAGGCGAAGGAAGGGAGCATTAGTATGCTTTCCACATTGTCGCAGCATTATCAGCCGCATGCAGCAGTTTTTCCCTCCATTAAAAAAAAAAAAGAATCAGTACGTTTACTTCTACACTAGGAATAGATCACAAAAACATGTGCAACAAATGTAATGTATTTGACATCTCTACCAACTTTACATGCATTTATTACTGTAAATAATCTGTAGTGAGGCAAGGAGCAGTTTCCGTTAATGTCATCTAGGTAAATCTACAATCTATTTGTTAAAACAAACCCTCTGGTGTTTTTCCTTAAAGGAGATGGGGCTGAGATTAAGAGACAGGTCTGCCAAAGGCGTATTACTCAGGCTCTTGTTGACATGTATATAGCAAACATGCTATCTTATGACAACCACTGGCAAAGCCTACAATTCCTCCAGGCATATGATTTACATTTCAAGACCATTTAAGTGCTTAAAAAAAAGGCAGTTGTCAGCCAATATGAATAGGAACCAAGTCTCTCTTAAGAGATTTGGGTTCACTCAGGCACCATCTTGGTAACGCCACCCGTGGACTAAATTTGCGACTAACAAGACAAGACTCCTCCCTCAAAGAATGGTGAGTCATCTACATCTTAATTTCCTTGCAGAGTATTATTACAACCACATATTTAGAAACACTGGTGAATTCTTTACATAGGAAATCAGCCACTTACACTCTTGCATAGTGAACACTCGAGAGGGTAAAGATTGGCTTGGTAGGTTGGAAAGTAAACATGGCTAAGGAACTGGCAAATTAAATTCTACAGAGTGCAGGCTAGAGAAACCAAATGGAGTATCACTTTTGTTCTTTTCTTTTCACTACATCCTCTACTTTAACGAAAGTTGGTCTTCCGTGATTGATTTCTCACTCCATCTTCTTCTTGCTCATTGGCCTGGCAGAGGGCTACAGGCCTCCTGAGAATGCTCGCTCTTATTTCAAGGACAGTTTCTATAGCGAGTTCACAGAGAGCGGCCACTGCGCGCCTTTGTAAAAACATTTCAATGAGGCCACTGACAGGTGGTCTTCAAAAGAGCAAGGAAGCATAGCTGGCAAGTGAGCTACAGAGCCAAGTGCTCCTTTCATACAATATTCCCCGTCTCAACTCACTGACAAGGTTGGAGAAACAGAGCAAATAAATAAATAAATAAATACATGAAAGACACCTCTCAAATGTTTATACAGGAATATCCGTTTCACATTGACCTCTCTTCTATTCAAAACTGTTCAATACCACAATGATGTAAGGTTTGTTGCATAAATAATCCATGAGACAAACATTTTATCACAAACAGCCTGTATTATTTATCTATTAAGGAGCTTAAGAAGCTGTGGACCTGCTTGGGGAATAGCCTGCTGTGTACTGGAGGGTCGTGTGTGTGTGTGGGTGTGTGTGAGAGGCTGGTGGGGTGGGGCGGGGGGGTGCACTGGCATGGAGCTGCAGTGTTTGGCCTAAGGGGCCCCCTCTGTGTTCCCTCTACCCTGGAGCAGGAGCCAAGGCGTTCTGGGCTGCGTTTCAAGAGCAATAAACTTCTCCAGCATTTTAGAGATGACATTTGGAGGTATCAGCATGCTAAGCCCGGGAGGGGTTGGCCCATCGCTCTGCCGACACGACCCTGGGAGCTGCCACTGCCTCGTCTGTGCTGAGGGGATTTGTGTCAGTGCCGGGCCTTAAAATACCACGCCCCAAATCGCCCCCCCCTACCCTCATTTTCCCTTATCCATTTTTTTCTCCTACACAGGCCTAAATGCATCAAATTGTGTGTTTTTTCTTTGTTTTATGGGTTATTTTGTTCATTCAGTAATCCACTCAGGCTGCTATTTCAAACTTGCCATTATTGAGATTCGACTGAACGGGCTGCTACATCTGTGCTCAAATTACACAGGATGAAACATTTATTCAGCCTCATCAGGCAAGATTCTTGTCAGCTCTGACCAAAGGTGCAGCTTCTGTGATTGTATTTTGTTAGGTGTTGTTTGCTTCCTCCTCATCTGTTTCTTTCTATGGCGCTCGGTGAGTCGGGTGAGGCTCAGACAATTACTGAGAGCCTGTTGTTCATTTACTCCCACAAGGCCGAAAGGCGGAGGTGATGAAGCAGCTGTTGGTTGGCATGCTAAATGAAACGTGCACACACACAGTGCATGCCTAAACAGCTCTGTATGAGACTTGTCATGCAGAGAAGTGGGGGACTGCTCAACTTCACTGCTAATCAGGATGCCTCTGCTATGTCTTTAGGGCCTCTGTTTGTTGCTCTTTCCTGGTAATCCGCCTGGATTTGCTTGATTTCCTCATTTGGTTCTCATTTGCTCAGTTGCCCCACAATGAAAGAAGTCTGCTTTCATAGGTCTCTTAGGGGAAACGCAGCAGAATGTCAGTGCAGTTTGTCGTAAGCAGCATCTGGGTCTCTTTCATTTTAAAAACTAGCCAGTGGGTTGTTAGGGGCTCGTACCATTAAAATGATGTAGAAGGAATACACATCTTTGTGTTGTTTAATGTGGTGTGTAAAATGCAATACAATGAAGGATATTGAGAAATACCTCCTTAGAAACTCAGTACAGATGCAATCTTATATTTTAAGAGCACTGAGTTCACTGATGGCTGTTTAGGCAGCTAAAACTGACAATTACATATCTAGTAAGGATTCAGGAACAGCACACATTTCAGTTACAAGAGATTTCTCTTAACGCACGCAGCAATGACCTAGGGATCGACTGATATATCGGCCAGCCGATCAAATTGTGTGTTTCGGCCAGCCGATATATCGGGCCGATATTTGCGCTTTTAACGTGTAGGCTGCTGCGTTCGCTGATATTTTTTCCTGGCGTTGTTTACAGACAGGCGTCCACACAGGCAGCTCTGTGCTGCTGGAGATGCGCTGCAGTGCATGTGCAGACCACGCACTGCCCCTCCCCCACTAGCAGAGTGCTGGAATCTTCTAGATCTAGACTACTGTGTGCAATAGTGTTATTTTATTTAGTGTTATTTAATTATTTTATTTATGCTTAAATATTTATTTTCAGTACTGAACCTGTTTTTACTATTTGTTAAATATTGTTTTTTAAGGTCAATAAATGTTCCTTTTTTTACTTGTAAAATTTGTTATCGTAATCATTGCGTTATTTTTATGATTTAAATTGAGGGAGCAAAAGCAGTATCGGGTCCAAATATAGGCTCAAGAAAATCGGCAGCCCGTATCGGTCATCGGCTAAGACTGATGAAAAAAAAAAATATCGGTATCGGCACTAAAAAATCCATATCGGTCTAACACTACAATGAACAGGCTGTGGTGTCAGACAACTGAGGGCCACTTTATAGTTGCAGTTATCAAATATATCTCTTCATCCTTTATCACATGATTTTCTATCCTGGTTGTCTACCTGATAGAGGTTTTGTATGGGATTAAAAGAAAACAGGCTTCAAAGAGAGCAAAGTGGGTTGGTTTCTGGAAACCCTCCTGGCCTCACAGCTCTGATGGCCATAACAACCTGTGCGAGACACCTGCAGAGTGCCCCCCTCACCACCACCACCACTTTTAAAACCACTCAAAAGCTCACACCAGCCCCCTCCCCACTGAGCCAGATAGAGTAGAATCAGAAGAAAACACAGCCCCATCAGACCAAACCACTACTTTTTCAGCCAAAATAGCAGCTTTGAGAGAGTGAGTGCAGGCAAAGGACAGACTTAGATGGGGAAAAGGAAGGGGGCAGGGCGAGGGGGAGGGTCAATCACTCTGTGGGCGGCAGAGAATGAGGGAGCACAAACATAGTACTGGTGCTGGCTCTGAGCCATGTTTGTGTCACTAACAGAAGTAGCCTTGTCTAGCTCCCCCCCCGCCCCAACCCCCTGCCTTGCACTCGCTCTCTCCCAGTTTGCTTGGAAACAGAGTCAAGGGGTGACTGGCTGGATGCTTGGTAACAGAAAAGAGTTGCAATAGAGAGGAGAGCAGGGGTGAATCAGACACAGCCGAGGGCTGGAGCAAAAATCAAAAAAAGGGAGCGAGGAAGGGAAAAAAGCCACTCAATAGCAGGGACTGTGCTTTGGGAATGTTGATGAGGCAGGGACCTTTTTCTGTTTGGTTCCTCCAAGTGAACCAACAAGCAGCACTGTGGATGTGTGGGCGATTTGTACTCAGCATGCCCGCAGAGCAACTGAGCGCGAGCTGCTTTGAAGATTAGGTGTTTGCATTATTTCACATGCACGACAGAAAAAGAGGGCAGTTTTTCAGACCCAGCAGAACCCGATAGTGCTAGCGATACATCTTAAAATTAAATAAGCTGAATGCGGTTTCGATTAAAGGGAGGGAAACAGAGAGTCTAAGATTTCACTCGGACTGCACCGCAGGAGAGGCGCCAACTCCATTCCCAACTGGCACGCTCGCAAAAAAAGTGCTTTTTTGTTATGAGGCATGTTGTTGTTGAGAGCAGTATCTCCGTACAACAAACTCCCGTCTGCGTACTCCCGAGCAAAAAACATAAAGGCCACCTAAGAACTGCCTGCCAACTTGTTGGCATTATTATGCAGCATGTGTGCTGTTAAAGCACGCGTTAGTACCAGAACCAGCTCCTGAGGCAGTCAGAGAATATCCAATTACATTTTAGCAGTCAAATATGTATGGTAATGACAGCAAGATGATCTTTTTTTTTCACTAAAGCCTTGACAAACCAAAAACTCTTTGATGTATTAATGCAAACACACTGGCTGTATAACTAACCGCACAAAACAAACTATCCCATGTGTTAAAACCCAGGACTCAGTTTCCCAGGGAGTAGCGTCACTAAACAGTAGAGTAAACAGTACTTACTCTCTGAAACTATGAATCTTTCCAAGAATCGATTCTTATATACCATTAATAATGTTATGTTTATGAAATTAGAGAGGCAGAACTGTGCAGTGTGCACACACTAGAGTGAAGTAGCTTCCGCTGCTATGGAGGAGGACATTTCGATCCAACCAGCCCCTTCTTCAATGAAGGCATGCATCTACGCACATCTTGGATTTTACAATCTCCCAAGGAAGAAGGATATTGACATGATTTACACAATCTGTGAAGCATTTTAGGAATAGTACAAACATGAGGGTTGACATCGTATGGCATCACCCAGAGGTTAACGATAACGAAGCAGAGCACCAAACTCTAGCACTAGCAAACCAACTCACACGGCAGCGTTTTACAAAACGTCTGCCAAACTCTGATTGTGCGAAGAAAATAAGAGTGGTCCAGAGCCGGTTTCATTTCAAATGATCTGCATCCCTAATTTTGGTTAAAAAAAAAAAAAAAGTTTGTACATAAGAACCTAGGACATGAGTTCACACCAGTCAAAAGTTCACACAGTGATCATTGCATTTTCGCAGCTAAATGTAATACACTTCTTGTAGTATTTTTGTATAAAGTGCCATTACATTTTTAAATAAAAAGGCTGCAAAGTTCCACAAGCCACACCCTTTTCTCTCTTTCGTTTGTTTGGCCAGACAGTGATCATCAAGACCAGTTAACTTCACGATTCATATAGTAATTCAGCGGACTAAAAACACAAGCGAATGGTTTTACACAAAATGCACTGCAGTAAGAACCTGAACATAAAGTCTCGTTTCCATTTAATAATTAGAACCGGTTTTCAACCTGAATCGAAGTGTGAGTCCCAAAAAAAATTCCCACCACAGGATGTTAAACCACTTCACTTACCGTCTTCAGTTTCCTGCCACACGATGCCTTCGAGATTGACACTGGTACCGGGCTCGCAGGGCCCTAAGCACTCAGGCTCGGTAGCCAGGGCCACATCGGATGTGTTCACCGCCACCGAGCGTGTGCGCACCATTATCTGCTCACACGGCGAGGCAATCTCACTGCTGCCTACTGTGGCCAGGAGGTGGAGGGGGGGAGGTGCTGGCGTGGAGACAGGAGATTCCATCTGTGAAGAAAGAAGTGGGGGTTGAGAGAGAGAAACACATGAGACACTTCAGAACCACTGTATAAAACACATACAGAGCAGATGCCCGTGGCCCTTGAAAGCAATCTTAATCAGTAAAAGAGCAATGCAGCACTTAGTGTTGTAATATAGTACTGTGTCTTTCCTCAACCTTAGAGGTGATTAGCAGTCAGGGAAGGCAGGGAGGGACATATTAACTGCTTTGACTGGCTCTGTGGAAGGACGGAATTAGTTATGCAGGATTGGTCAAACCATCCCTCCCCCAGCTTTCCTCCCTCGCACACAACCGAGCGAGATCCGTGACACCAAATCATCTCACAGGCTGATCACTCATTAATTCCCTCAATTAAAAGCGCGAGTTGTGGTATGGGAGGGGGCTGCTGAGGGTCACTAATTGATTCCACCTGTTCTGACACACCGTGACAGCGATGAAGAGACAGTGGGCCCTACGTGGAAAAAACTAAAATGAAAAGAATAGGAAGGGAGGGAGATGATGAGAGCAACTGAGGGGAAGTGCGAGAGAGAACTAGAAGCAGAAAAGCGTGTCGGCAGAAAAGAGACAGAGAGAGGAAGACTGATGGTGATTTAAGAGCCACAGTGACACCGGGCTTAGTGCTCTTCATTCAAGGCAGTCGACATTAAAGCGCTCCAAATCATTAGCAATGAACTGCAGTCGGCATGCCATGCTGCAGCCAGCACCACGCATTTATTAATTGGGCATAAACCACTCAGTGCTCAGGAATATGCTGCCAATGCTGGATCCAATTAGACTTAAAAGACAAAATAACAATTGACACATTGGTTTATAAGCCTTTACACCCTTTAAATAATTGTTGTAATCTACTTACTGTTGCAAACCGAGTATGATGTGGAGAACTAAACTACTTGTGTACTGCTTAAATTTGATCCATCTAGGGATGGAAATGTTGGTCTGTTGGTAGTACACCACTTTGGTCCAGACTGAAATATCTCATTACATTACTATTTGGAACAACTTAACTTCATGGTCCCCAGAAGATGAATCCTAATCACTTCACTAATCCCCTGACTTTTCTTCTAGCGCCACACAAAACCTACAGTCATGGTTCCCAGACGATCAACCCTACTTACTCGATTTGTGCAGTATTTTGGTTTTTGACCAAATACCTGCAAAACTCATAACAATCTCATCAGCCTCAGCTGTACTTAGTGCTAAGTATCGAATGCTAGCATGCTATCACACTCTACTAAGATGAACATGGTAAACATTATACCTGCTAAACATCTGCATCTTTGCATTGTCATAGTGAGCATGATGCCATGCTATTAGTAACATTTAGCTCAAACTATACTATAGTATTGAGCGGCTCTGCAGAGGCAAAAGCATGACTGTAAACGCTTGCTTTTAAATATCTTTGTCTTTATATCAGCCAGTAGAGCTGACGTGTATCAAGGGGAGAGAGTATATTGGGAACACACCTTTTTTCAATCTTGCAAGATTTAGTCACACTTTGCATTACATACTACGCAAATCTAGCAAAAGCTTGCTATAATAACTTACCAAATATAAACGGAGGATAGCATTTTAATAATTGTAATACTTTTTTATACTCTACTCAATGTAAGATGAAGTTTCAGAATGTGATTCCATGTTATTTTGATTGCATTTTGCACAAGGCGAACAATATTTTTGATGGATTTTTAATTAATTTGATTATTTGAGATTCATAAAAATTGCTGTGATTGATCATGATTTATAAAACTAATTATTTGAGAGCAACGCCGCCATGAATTATGCTGCGTGAGACATTTCAGATCAATCACAGAATGAGAAAGCTGAATCCGTGATAAACTGAGCACTTTGAAAACCAAACATTAGTCCCTGATAAAATGTAATATTGGCTCAAGACTTGTCATCACATAGGCTTCATATTTCAGAACTGAGCGTGGATATCCCATTTCTCCCGGTGCTCAGAGGAAGAGCAAATTAATGTGTGCAGAGAGCGACAGAGAGTGAGGCCTAACGACATCGTAATCACTGCGTGTCAGTTTCTGATGCATGGTGTGGCCAAGCTGCAGGCCGGCTGAGTGAATGAGACAGGACAGGTAATCACCCGAGCTGTCACCACACACTGTTCCTGGGCTTTATGGAGACACAGAGAGCAGCAGACGAGACCACACAAGGAACCCTCCTTCAGAGTGACAGCAAGCAGTGAAAGGTCCACACAGAGCCTTCTATAAATTGACTCAAGTCCTCAAACTGTTCGTGATGACATTTTGGGAATTGACATTTTGGGTATTCGTGACCACGGTTAAGTGACATTATAATGGCCTGGAAACCGTAAGGTTGAGCAGTAGGCTCATATTATTTGATTCGCATTGTCCATTTCCCTGTCTTTTGGCTAGCTGGTTGTGAGCAGTGCTTATCAATAAACACAGAAACCCAGGTGTATTAAGTGACTATATGTAGCAATGTCGAGGGCTGTTGCCTTTGTTGAGCTACTGCTTGTTACTGACAGAGAGAGCCTACATCTGTTTGCCTTGACTTGTCTTTTGCTGAAACCTGTTAAGCTGACGACCTCCAGATTTGTTTTCAACCACAAACAACAAAACCTGCACAAGAATGTCTTTGCCAAAAACTGTTTGGGCTGATGCCGACTCAAGGTAAGGCCCAAACAATCCCTTGCCAGCCATCCATTAGTTTCTTTCCTTTAGCCATTCCTGTTTTCTTTGACACATTTTATGTTAGAGAGCGACCATAGCCTTGACTAGGGCTGCAACTAACAATTATTTTCATTATCGAATAATCTGAAAGACCATTTTGTTGTTTGATCGATTCATCGTTTGGTCTATAAAATGTCAGAAAATAGTGAAACGATGCTATTTTCCCCAGAGTCCTCTAACATTTTGTTCTGTCCGACCAACAGTCCACGAGATATTCAGTTTACAATGACAAAACCAGCAAGTAGGAGCTGCAACCAGACTTTTTTTACTTTTGTTTAAAAAAATTACTTAAATGATTAACTGTTTATCAGAATAGTTATTAGAATAGCTCTAGCCTACACACAAGTATACAAGTATCAGAAGCACTTTGTTCATCCTAATTCTCCACTTACTTGTTTTGAAAACACTGGAAGGTGGTGATATGCAATTTCCCCACTGCGGGACAAATAAAGGCTTAACTTACTTACTTATTCCCAGAAGAATTCCATCATATATTCCCAAAGTTAATCATTTCTATTAATCAAATCGTCATGATGAATTTCACAACCCTACATTTTCAGATTGAGTACAACCTTGCCTGGATGAGCTTTGGGTTTATTTTTTCCACTATTATCCTCCTGTTACCAAGAAAGCTACAAACATTTATTTTGTTTCAATTGTCACAAATATAAAAGTGACAAGCCAGTCTAATGTCACAATACAATAAAAGAACCATTCACTATGTAATGGTAAAAACTAATTAGAATAGGATCACAATGGAAATGGCACTAGTTTACGATGTGCATGAACAGTGGTGCTTTATTTCCAAGTTCTATCAATGGAGCAAGTGAACAAAAGGACTTTCACTCGGGGACTGCAGAATGTAAACCCAGACAGTGAAATGCCTGACGTCTTGTCCGGGGGTTTCAAAAAACCACTGAACTACACAACTTGTCAGATTACACAAGGCTCTACCCGATGCTCGGCAGATGCCAAATTCCACGATTTCTTCCCTCCTTGCAAGACTTTACAAACGGATTTTGAAATCTCCCCCGAACCCACAATGCCTGAGTGTCACGCAAACCTTCTCTTAACTGAAACCCCATGCCAACTCCACGAGAAAGCCACACCAGCAAGAACAGTGTTTAACTGACTGACAAAATTCCTATGAATCTTGGCCTGGTGTTGATCATACCTCGCAGTGCTGACAGAGGGGGCTCACTGTGCCTAGATTTCCACACAATACCGCCCGTTGCAGACAGACGCATGCTGCACTTTTTTACTGGACACATCAACTTCAGCTTTAACTTGTTTATTAGAGTTGGGATTAAGAAACTGAGTGCCGAGCTTGGGCGAGGATTATCAAAGGATTACACTGCAGTGTCATACTGAGACACCTGTCTTGGCTGTACTTGTGTGGGCAGTGTGGAGCTATAATATAGTTAACCAAATAATGCCTTCAATCTTTCATTGTACGCCACACTTAAGTAAGCAATACAAGTGTTTTAACTTTCAACAGCTATTACTCTACTTACTGTTAAACTTGCTAAAATGGAGACATGTGGAAAAATAACAAAAATGACCATTAAAGTCACAAACAATGACCATGGATGATTTGTTTTGTTCACTGTATTCTACATGACATCTTAAAACAAGCTTGTTAATCATGCATCACAAATACTGAGGAGTGAGAAACAATGAGAACAAAGGAAATCTAAGGGAGCCAAAGCCTGATTGTTGTTATCGTGGGTCATTAGACTGTAATAAACCAGTTCAAATATCTATTCTCTGGATTCAAAATGATGCGACCTTGTGATGTGTAATACAGATATTATTGTTTCTAAAATGGTTATGGGAAGAAAGCCAACATTCATTCTTAACAATGCACCGCCTCCACCACTTTCATACACAAACCTCATGTTTGACACAGGACAATGAAGGCATGTTCTGGTCACGGTTACGGTTATTTACTATTTCATACAAGACTGCTGTTACAGGTCACAGAGATTCATGTCTGCAACAGTAGTTCAATACATGTCCCTGCTAAGCCATAGCATTACATTTTCTTCTGGTGCGTTTTCTGCATTAGGAGGTACCAGCAATAAAATACGCACCGTGCACAGTTTCTCTTTCTCACATGCTGATTTTGTGTGCCCACTCATGCTTTCTTTCTTTATCGTGCTCGCTCGCTCTCTTTCTTTGTCTTTTTTTTTTTTTTTTTAAAAACCAGTTTGGTAGGCGGTTACAATACTGTTTAAGATTAGGAGAGATACCCATGGCTGATAGGATTCTGAGTTTACCCTTTCATACCAAAGTCGAGACCTGCATTTAACCTTAGTTGAAAGTAGGGTCCCGAAGTCAGGTCAGATAACATACACACAGTTTCATTTGTGGGTGGTTTATCATCTCAGTCTCTCTTTTTCTATGAAATAAGGGTGAGAAAACTGATTCCTAAAACACCTTACTCTCAATATTAAAATGGGGCTTTATGGATCAGTTTATACTTTATTGAAGAGCATGTACTGTACAAAAGAGTAGCAACAGCATTCAATATCAGAGAACAGTAACGCTCGACAAATAACTTTGTAGGGGTTTGATTAAGATTAAACCAACAGGGACTGTGAAATGTTTATAGTTCACAACAACAAGGTACATATGTAACGTTACGCTAACGCATGAATGCTACCATGAGGGCAATGGGGAATGTGGTTAACTCAACCTGCCTATTAGCATACTTCTACTGTATTAAAACTTGATAATGGAAACAAATTCATCTGTAACACGCTACTTTGAGTTTTTTTCCGCTGTGTTGGAAAAAAAGAATTCACAAGAGAAAATGTGATCAATCATCTGATCGTTCTGTTTACTCTGCCTGCGGCTTCCTGCGCCGCAGCTCCGAAACTTATTTAGGAGACCTCCAGTTTTAGGCTATTTTAGTTGACTTTAGCCTGACTCGTAGCTGCTAACTAGCTAGCTGTTCACAGTCTAGACCAACTCCGCTGTCAAGACTTCAAGGCGACGTCATAGGACCGCTACAACAGGGACTTTATTTATTTTCTGAGGCAGCAAACACAACACACAGCCTTTCAGTAACTATTATACTGAAACCTGAGCTCATCTACACACTTTATGGCTGACTAAAGTAACGTAACTACCCCTCATACACCGGTAAAGACTCACTTTCATAACAAACCTGCTGGACTCCATCACACACACCGCTTACCCACAAGGCCACCTTCCTTAAAGGAGAAGGCTCGGCCAGTAACACAGGTGCAGTCTGGCTGTGGGTGTGCTAGAGGAAGACCAAAGAGGAGATTTATGGATGTAGTGAGAATGGACATGAAGTTAATTGGTGTGAGTGAAGAGGATGCAGAGGACAGGGTTAGATGGAGGCACACGATTCGCTGTCGCGACCTCTGAAAGCCGAAAGGAAGAGAAGAAGATTACAGCAAAATGTACTCATTGAGCAGTAAAATGGTCCCTGTCTTTTTTTTACTATTATATAAATGATGTTTCTGGATTAATATTACTGCTGCATTAATGTGTATGTTGCATTTTACTGCTGTAGATGTTTAAAGCTGAGCTAATTTTCACTGCTTTACATACTTTTAGTTAGTTTAACCTACAGCAATGCATCATATTCTATGAAAACATATTTTACATTCCGATTATGTTTTACTATATTGACTCTCATTATCTCTTTATACTCCAGCCCACACTTCTGGGGGCCTCACAGGAGGAGTTCTAGTTGTTGACAAATGCATAAATAAATACTTCTATCTGCTTACAACTGGATTATAGTGTGTCAAACTATTTATTAAATATTTATATACTGCCCATAAATGCTAAATAGGGGTAAAATGTTGTCCATTCGTCTGACTTTTTTCATGACCGATATGAATTACTATGCTATTGTGATGTGATGTTGTCAAACAGAAAGAAAAAGTCTGGAAATCAAAGGTTGTGGCGCATCAAGATGCATTGTGAATTGAATCTAATCAATAATAATCTGATATATGTAGAGATTCCCAATGCTAGTTTGAAAAGTCTACAATTGAGCTAAATTGGCCTCTGTTTATTGTTTAACCATTGAACAGTATAGATTTATAAGAAGAAAACATCTGTCTTGAAAAGAGAAAATGGGCCATTATTAAGTAAAAAGAAATCCTTGCTATTAGTTGGCTGAGTTCAGTGATCCAGCTTCAATTATGTAATTCATTTTGACACCAGGGGCAAACCCTGTGAACATCCGTGGTGAGTTAGTGAGGTTGAAGGCCAGTGGAGATTACACTTTTTGCTGGCTCTGGTCGGTGCCTCTTTCTGCACCACTGACACCCAGTTAAGAGACATTAGAAAAAGGAACCGAAGCCCCTTTGTATTTGGCTGTCGTACAAACAATGTGGGGACCTGTAATCTGCACTGTGCTGTTGAATCCACATAATGAATTTAAGAACAGGAGCATATAAATTCTAACCAGTTCAGACTGATCACTATCAGCATACAATCACATCATTGGTTAGCTTTTAAAGTGAGGCGTCTTACTGAGGACACTGGAGTAACATGGTTATCAGCATTAAGCTACAATTGAAAACAAATGTGCAAGCCTCATCTAATTTGATTACTAAAATGGTCAAATGAGCCAGGAGACAGAGAGAAAAAGAGACATAAAATGACTGGATTTCTTCTCAAGTCGTGAAAGCCTACCCGATTGTTTTCAAAAACCGCACACTGGCCTAATTCCTTCACTTAAACCCACACTCATTCTCTTTGAAGCTCCGAGTTATTACAGAAACGGAGAGAGAAAACACACACAGGAACACCTGACATCTATTGTAGACCACCAGTTGGCAAAAGGCACTCAGTTTCTAGGCAACTATTCTCAGTTTTTAGCTGCTAATTGTGCTTTTAGGAAAGCACAACCACACATAAATAATACAGAGAGGAAACTAAGCTGTGATGAAGTTGGTCACCCACGACCTGCAATCTCTTTGGAGCCATAATGAGTAAGCCAGGATCTCACCATAAACAGTTATTGTCTAACAGAGAAGCCGTTTGCCATATGACTCTTTAACAATACAGGCCTATGCCATGCATATAAATGTCACATTTTTCATATAACAGACTGAGGGAGAATGAAGTTTGAACTAATGTAAAACACATTGGTATTTTATCTTGAAAGCCTAAAAAAACTCAACCTTCACAGAATATGTAATTTCTTTAATGTCTCCAGGAAATACTGATTAGTGCCACTGATTAATGACACTTAACATTACAGCTCGTAATTATGATGCAACACAACCTCCAAGTTCAACAGTCAGAGACTAAGACATAAACATGAAAAACGCCTGTAAAAGCAACGGCTTCACGCGGGCACCGAGTAAACTTTCATCTCACAGCACTTAGCAACAGCTGTGAATTACAGCTTGGCTGTTTGAAACACAAGTAATGCTTTCACATTTGCTGTAAATTTCAGTAGTGATCAAATGTAATATCTTCGCGACACATTCATTCACATCCAGAGCTACTGTTTTACCAAGGCCTTTGATTATACTGCAGACAAAAAGTACACAAAGCTTCACCTCTTCAGAGAGGAGAGAGAGGCTTTACCTGTGGAGACATATGCACTCGCTGATGAAAGGACAGCATACATTAGTCAAGAGACTTGCTACTAGCAACATGATGGGAAGTAAAAGTGATATAAAAAGACAGAAGGCACAAGGGACCGCAGGGTAGAGGACTGAGCCAAGATAAGTGGAGCTTACCAATTTGCTCACTTACTGTATGAAGCAGTGGCCTAATTTGCCAGTTAAGCAAAGTCACACACAGGAAAAACTCCTCTCCTCTTACTACTACTGTCAACTGAAATCATCAAATGGACCAACTGTTTCAATGCTCATATTGATTTCAGCAATTTAACTTGGTAAGAACTAAGAAAATAAAAGCCAAGTTCTAAAACAAAAACTGTATTTGCTTTAAATGCTTTTTAAGTGTATTAGAAAAATTCTTGAGTAATAAAGGGCAACTTAACACCCAGGTTTAGCTTAAGCATGCCATCTTCACATATTCAAAATAGGACTCAGTGTCTACAGCCACACTAGCAGCACTAAATGCTAACGTCCGCATGCTATCATCTTCACAATTAAAATGCTAAAATACTTATGTTTAGCTAAAATACAATGTTCACCATCCTAGTTAGGCGTATTGGCATGCTAACATTTGCTAATTAGCACTTCGAAGAAACGACAGCTGAGACTGACGGTAATGTCATTAATTTAGCAGGCGTTTGGTCATAAACCAAAGTATTGGACAAGTTAAGATTGCAACTTAATGATAGCGCTAAAGGAAAAGTTAAGGGATCACAAAGTGATTACAATTCATCCTGAGAGGGACATGAATGCGTGTACCAAATCTCACGGCAATTCGTTCAATAGTTGTCATTGAGACATTTGTCTCAAAACCACAAATGTCAACCTCATGGTGGTGCTAGAGGAAAAGTCATGGGATCACCAAAGACATTAGGGTGTCTCCTCTGGGGATCAGGAACGACTAAACAAAATTCCATGGCAATCCCTCCTATAGCTGCAGATATAGGTCAGTCTGGACAAACGTGGTGGACAGACACTAAAGAGTCCCGAGAACAACCTCTGAACCCCCAGACACACTTTTTACACAGAAAAATATGCTATAATGGATTTGGTGTTAGGTCACTCTTTAAACGTTGCCTATTATTGTTATTCTGCGGAGTCGTAAGATCATGAAACTAACCAACTTCTTTACACTTTGCTTGTCTGATGACACAGGTGAAGAGCTGAATACAAGTTAGTTAACTCCTCAGTATACCGTGTAGGTTTAACTAAACCTTTCCTCTCTCCATTATAACCTCAGGCTGGGCTCTGAACACCGAGCTGGGCTAACAACCTGATGGAAGGACAAAAGTAAATTATCTCTTGAGGGCCCTGGTATTTTCTCTGTGCTACATGGCAATCCTCAAAACAAATGAGAAATGGGAAGATTACCTACATTTCTTACTAAGAAAACTTGACATTGTTTGTACCTGCTTAGCTCAGAGGTCTGGCAGGAAAGCTGGATGCCTGGTTGGTTGACTGGCTGAGCACAGCAGGTGGTTTGGTACACTTCTCTCAAGTCTTGGTACAGCTTGACCTTGTCAACCTAATTCCTTCCTTTCCTCTCCCTGGCTCAGCCGACTGCCTTGAGCCTACGCCTGCTATTGTTTGTTAGATGACAGGGTGGGGGCTGGGTTACAAGTGCACTGGGGTGAGCTGCTGTTGGGTGTCATGAGGACTAAAAGCGGGGCAACCTGATCATCTCTTTATGTTTACGATTGATAAAACATGTTGAATGCCTCCATGAGGAACTGCCTGCACATGCGGTATCTGTACTCTATTAACAGGAACAAAACTATTCTTTTTGCTTGGTTGGGTTTTAAGATAGTCTGCGGTTCCACAGTTAGTGGTTAGTGGCTGGATGTTAGCAACACACACATACACAAACACACAACAAAACTTAAGTTTGTTGTAGTGCAAGATTAAATACTGGCAACTAGGGCTGCAACTAACAATTTTCGTTATTGATTGATTTGGCGGTTATATTTTGGATTAATCAATTAATTTTTTTGCACGGAAAATGTCAGAAAATAGTATAAAATGCCCGACGTAATTGCCCAAAGCCCACGGTGACGTCTTCTAATGTCTTGTTTTATCCGACAAACAGTCCAAGACCCAAAGACAGTCAGTGAACTATCATGTATGACAAAGAAAAGCATCAAATCCTCACATTTTTGGGAACCAGCTATTTGTTTTGTAATTTTTGCATTAAAAAAAGAAGACAAAAACCCTTGTTTGATTATCAAAATAGTTGCCAATTCATTCTTTGTCGATTGACTAATCAATTAATAGACTAATCGTTGCAGCTCTAGTCTGTGGTTTCATTGTTAGCGTGTAGTGGCTGGATGTTCTCAGCGAGATATGATGTTAAAAGTTAACTGCAGTGCAACATTGATTACTGGTAATTAGGGCTGCACAATTCATCGCAATATTATCCAAATCGCAGAAGCTGCCATTTTTTTATTTTTTTTTTTTAAATCAAAAAGGAACTGTCCCACGGAACAACATTATAATGAAGCACTGTAGTGCTGCAAAGATGCCCTGGCCTACAGATCTTGTTCTCCAGATGTAGGAAAACATGTTTGTTTGGTACAGACTCCAACAAATGTCACATCATTATGATTTTAAGTTTAGTTTTTTCAGTGAAAATGAAAACTGTGACCCAAAAATGATCATTTCCACAAATCGTGAATCATATCGCAATCGTAATATCTGTCAAATAATCACAATATGATTTTTTTTATTTTCCCGTATCATGCAGTCCTACTGGTAGTTAATTTTAACATTGGGATAGATTTGAACATAATCCTATCTAGATGCTGATTCGGCTAGGTTCTATTGGTGATTCACCCCCCTTTTCCCTCTCTCCCATTTCTCATCCTCCCACTCTGACCACAGGTCAGTTGACAACAACAGTATCTATTACAACAATAAGCCACATTCTTGCCAAGGTCACCCACTTGCGTCCGACAGAGAGAGAGAGAGAGAGAGGCTGTGCTGTGAGCAGAAATCCAGATAAACTAAGCTGAGCCTACAAGGATTTCTCTCTCGACAGCCCTCTCCATAGTCATAAATCTTATCTCACAGCAAAGGGAAACCTGACAACAAACGGAGAGGCTGTCATCAACAGCTCAGCCACCTAAGATTCCCACCCAAATACCAATGATTCACTCTTTGACGACTTACAAGTCTGAGGGCTTTGAGATCAGGCTGGAAAGAAATCTGGCTCCCTGTATAGTATGCTTAATGTTTACAGTTCACCATAATGTTGTCAGGTGTGACCTCCAGTTTCAGGTACACACCTTCATGAGTTCAAAAGCCTAAAGCAGTCGAGCAAAAACAAACGCTCCTAGACATGCCATACAGAAACCTTATCAGCTAAGCAACAAAAGACATTTCATTTTACTAGTCCCACTTATTATACAAGGAAAACAAGTTGTTATTCAGGCTGTGAGATTTCCCCAGAGCCCCTAACCTCAAACTATTTATAGATGTTCTCTGTTAGTCTGTTTCCCTTGTGTTGCGGCTCTTCTGTGGGTGGTGCTTCCCTCCAAACATTAGAAAGACAATCCTAAACCACACATCAATGAACACCCTTTAAAAAAAAAATCAAATCAGAATTATGCCGAATTACTTTCTATAGTTGTGTTACCTCGACTTACACAAACAAACAGAAAACAATGACTAATATACTTAGCACCACATAGACTTGTCACTTTCAATGTGGGTGCCAGATTGTGGGAACTTGTGCAACATCAATATTACAGTAGTGAATGATATATTAACTTGAATTTGGCATTATGGCTAACTGTAAATAATTAAACACTAATAAAATGCTAAATATGCCTACATTACAGTAAATAGATAACTGGGAATCCCTTAATTAGCATCCAAAATCCATTCTAGGCTTCTCAACTTGCAATACTAACGCAGCAGAGGTTTTAGCTGTTCAGATAGAGAAGCAGATGATAAAGGTGCGGAGGTTAAGGCCATGGCTGTAGGAGTAGAAATGTGTGTCTGTACATGTGGAGGAGTACACTGCGCTCGGTTCTGCAGATAGTGCTTGAGCTGCACTCACTGTGCTGTCACCTCGAGCTGCTACTTTAACTAGGGCTTGCTACTCTGATCGACCTCTACTGCTGGCTGTCTCACAGAGCTCCTATTGAACCATGTCTATCTTAATGGACGGTGATGTGCACTATTACTGAGTGCCAGTAGTTCCTGCACTGCAGCCTCAAAGCCCTATAGTCTTTTACACCTTAATACACCTTGGGGCAATGAACGCTGTAGCTCGCACCACATGACATTTCCACGCTCTTACTGGTGAGAGGGAAAAATAGGCGGGTCATTAGAAGAGGGTAGTTACATCGCGGTTTATTAACTGACCCACGCAGCCCGTCTAGGACTTGTTCTGATAATTATAGTCTGGAGCTGACTTGAGTATAATCCAGGGAGTTATGTGAGGAGCCTTTTCTGGACTGAAAAACATGCCCAAACAGACTGACCTGGAAATAAATCTACTTTAGCAAGTATCAAATCAATCTAAAAGCTGTTTGAAAGTACTCAGTAGATGCACTTTGGCATAGCAACAAAAGATTGAGCCCTCATGTGTTCCTAAGACACTTGCTTAATCAAAAGGACATGTGGCGACGTGTCAGCACAATACAGCAAGGCATCACACTGCAGTCACTGGTAGGGAGTCTCTAAACAAATTATATCTCTGTGCCCTTCAGATCATTAAAAGCACTAATAAGTCAGGCTGTGGCAATGTCGAGGGAGCAGGAGTAAAGTGAAACCCACTATAAACACACCAAATCTCCCCTCTCTCTGCCAGCCGCTTAGCAGAGGTCTGCTGCTCTCAGCCATCAGAGTTTGATGACCTTGTTAGTTTGAGTGTCTAATCTGCTAATGCCCTGATAAAAATAAACGGTCATTGTAGTCCCCCCTCCTCCTCTTTCTGCAGCTGCTATGCATAAACACAGATGATACCTCCATCTTTATTTATCCTAAGGACTTACCGTCAAACTGACAGTCTTAAGAGCCAAGGGGTCAGAATTGTATGTAGAATGTATTGTTAGTTAAAGATAAATGGCTATTAAGTTAGTGTGACCTATGTTTAGTCAAATGTCTACATACAATATGTTGTTATAATTTTCGAGATGGTAATTAAGAAAAAGTTAACAAAACTGTGTCTATGCCTTTTTTGCAATATTAGTTAGTCACCAGGCAAAAAGGAATGTTTTATGCTATATTTGGATTATAATTTAAGGTTTTTCATAGTACATTTGTTCCCAACACTTTGCCTCTTTGGAGCTTAAAAATTCAAAGCGATACTAGATATGAAATGAGATCAGAATAAATTATTAAACTCACATTATATATTAGAAATGCTCCAAAAATCTCAGTTGACATCTCGCTGATGTTTATTCTGTGCTTACTCTTGACTTCCACTAAGAACAATCCAGCCCCAATCTAATACAATGTACAGTATATGAATATGGTGAGCAAAAATCAAGTAGATACATTTAAGGTAACAGGTGTGACACGCACATTAACTAGATCAGGTCAAAACCCCAGTTCATAATGAAGGGGAAGTGTAGTATAAAAGGTCATGCTCCACAGAAACAAAGCCTGTGAAATCTTGCATTGTATTTATTAGGTATATATTAAGTCCCATTATTCTGCAACAACCAAATTGCTATGACCTTTAGAGTATTATCCTCAGCTGTATTATTAACAATAAAAAAAACACCATAATAAGTGTGACATATGACTTAAGTGAATGGATTTAACAGCAAAATGTCTCACTCTTCAAGGGATACATAAACCTAATGGATATGATTAAATATAATTTAGTTTTCCAGATGGACAGAGGGGCCCCACTTAAGAAACATAATTGAATGTGCAAACTCAGCTCATCTTCAAGGACTAAACAACTCCCCAGCCTCCACTACAAAAAGGAGCTCATTTCCATATTAACTTCACCTTTATCGATCCACTCACACCGCCTCTCCTCTTGCCGCTACACAAACACCCTAAAGTCCTTTTGGGATATTTGGAAATAGTATGGTGTAGGGTAGAAATCAAATATCAAATAAAAAGGCAAAAATGGCCAAAAAATAATCTTAAAAAAAAGAAAATACACTCAGGACTATTTAACTATTATAGGAAAAACAGTGCATACTTGGGTAATTGTACATTCTTTGGGTGAAAAGTCATCTCAGCTAATTCAGCTGACCACTAATTCAGGAAGCTTTCCCTGCATATCAAAATGGAGGGAAATAATATCCATTCTTCACATGCCAAGCCATCAAGCCCTAAGCCCATCTGTGCACCAGTGAAGTACTTTGAAACAAAAACTGTAACCCAGCTAAATACAAGCCTGTCTACTTGATTTATTTACATTTCAAAATGATTTCACAGTTGCAACAAGGGAGATCCAAAGGTGCAGATACAGTCCAAAACTCTGCTTATTCTACACATCGGGTGTTTGCATGCATATGGGTTCATGTTTGTAACTGCGTACCATCCGCATGTACATTTTTTGTCAGGATATGGACAAAATGTACGCCACACAGACCTTCACAGCCTTATTGGACTCAGAATACGGAAAGCATAAATTGGTGTTAAAAGCTTAGACATTATTAAGTAATCAGGTAATGTGCATCTGTCAAATTAAGCTGGTCAGCTATAAAAAAAAAATCATCTGAACCAGCCAAATACCACCAGTAGCAATTTAAGAAAAATCGTTTTATTTATTTTTGTCTTGGATTCTGAACGCTGTAGAAACACTGTAGATGCACAGCGATCACTTTAGAAACACCAACGACATGGTGCTGCAGTGGCTCATTGGTTAAGTGGGTGTAGATCATCTGGCCAAACCAACAGTGCGATCTTGAAGGTCAGTTTGAGTGATATATCAAAGAATTAAGGTTTATCAGATGCCAGCACTGCACAAAGAGTAATAATACCATGAAGCAGGACTTTACAACTCTGCAAAGGTATCACATGTCAATCACTTTATCCTCCAACTCAACGAATGACTGGTAAACAGTCGAGTGTTCAAATTATAAAGTAATCTACTAGGAATGTGCACATATCCATATTTAATGGGTTAACACAGAGCTATGCCAGATGAAGTTGCTTTATGTTGGGGCAAAGGTTCAGCCAGGTTCAATTATTTTTTGCCAGAGCCCTCTACGTTGGCACCCCCACTGTGTCGACCCACTGATTCAATTGAAATGATTAAGAGCTCAAAGCACTCCAAAGTAGTCCATACTTCCAGAACGTTCTTCCCTGTGTTTCAGTGGGTTTCTTCCTGGTGGTTCTGGTTTTCTGCCAGTCCAAAAGACATTCGTTTTGAGTGTATTGGGGAAATTGAAAATGGTTTTTAGGATGAATGTGACTGTTGAACCTAGGAAGAATAATAGTTGCTAAGATGTCGACCAACGGGGGTTCTAAAAAAGAGTAATATCCACCTGGACTCTTAAATGTTTTTCATTGCACGATTATGGTTACTTAATAACTTCCAACAGTACTACCCACATCACAGCCTTACCCGTAACTGCAATAAATAAAAACCAACTGACAAGACTGCTGACCAAATGGGTCTGGAACAGGGATGGGAGGAAAACACAGCAAGGAAGGATGAACACTGTTTTGACAGCGGACTCTTTCCCTGCCTACAACAGATAATGCAACGCTTCTCTATTCAAGGACACTGATGTAGTCTCCATTGAGCATATCAGCATTCATAAGAGGACTGCTGTGGCAGGGGTGACTTTGATGCATGTGGTACACTTGTTTAAGGAAAGGAAACAGCATGTGAAAATCAAACCACACACTGGAGACTACAAAAGTCACTGGCACAAAACCAATTTTTGAAGAGAGGTATAAGCAGAGGAAAACCCTACATTTATCACTTATGACATTTAAGGCTTTTAAAGTAGTAAATCATGCAAATACACATAATCTATAAGACAGAGGGATCAAAAATCTGGAATGAGAGTCTGCAATTTTAAGGTGGCTTGCTTTGCTGGACAAAGAGGAGGAATAAAAGGGCAAAGTTGCAGAAAATGTATCAGGTACAACTTGTGAATTCCAACATTTTTTAACATTCAGTACATAAAATAGCTTTGGAAATTTCTCACACACTGTACACGGTGTTGAGGACAAGCTACGCTCTGTCTATTATGACACTTTTATTCCCCAAACTGAAAATGCACGTCGAAGTTAATGTTTGGCTGAGTCATCTGCAGTGTAGAGCTGGTTTATATGGTCGTTCGGCTGATGATAACTTCATCATGACTTTTTATATATTGTTATTTTAATACTCTCACCCATTCATGGGCCATGTCTGGCCCAGGTCAAAAAGCCTCTGCCAACTGCATACATTTAAAATGTCATGTAAACAGTGACCGACTCCTTGATGACAAAGTCAAATTGTTCCATGTCATCGAGTTTGAAAGGACTTGGCAGCAAAGCTAAACTTGAGTTAGGGCAGCAGAAAAGTACCATCCAACAGTGTCTGTACACTTCATGCATATAAAGTTTATTTATCTATTTATTTCTCTTGAAGAGCATTAGATTGGGATGAGGATTTAAGGGATTCAGTGGTGATGAAGCGTTAAGTTGTTGGACTGAGGCCCAGCTCAGTGAGCCGCATACCTCATTGTCAAACAAACGCTCTCTTTTCCCAACATGTTTAATATGAATGGCTTCAGTATAACACTCATGAGAATCATGCTTTGCCGAATAGGTAAAGCTAAGGCAAATACTGCGGAACAATGGGAATAAGCCTTGAATAAAAAAAGTTTGTCTATATTTTCCCCCCTCACATTAATGAAGTATTGGCAATGTCTTGCTTTTATACCCTAATGACATCCTAATTTATGGCAATTTAAAATAATTTTTAAATTGACTAGAACATAACCTATCCCCATAATTGTCAACTTTAATGATATTCTTACAGGAGGTCAATTAAAAAAGTCACTTGTAGTATTACAAAATTGATGAAATGTCTTTATTTTTAAATTGCAATTTGCATAATAGAACATCTACTACTTGAGAGAAATTGTTTTAAAAAGGTATATGTTTAAGAAGGAGCCTTGTAGACAAACAAATGCTCTGATGCTTGCATGGCATGGATCAACAAATCTTCCAGTAACAACTAGTTACCATTCACATTAATAACCTCTCAAATATCTCGTTAATAAACCAGTCATATCAGAAGTTTGGTATTGAATAAAAAGAGCCCTGCGCAATGAAAACCAGTCCCAAATTCAGTCCTACATTGAGCATGGTGCATCCATCAACTCATGAATGTTTGACATTGGTCCCAAAGGACGGACATGTTCTCCCTTTAATTTCTATCAGCGGTATAATCCCCTTTTGAAACCCTTTTTAGGGTGAATTAGAAAGGCCCTGCATTCAAAGAGATGAGTGGAGAGAAGGGGGCGGGAATAATCACAAGGGCCTAGCTGTCTGTGTGGATTAGAATGGGAAAGAAAATCCTTTCATCTCAGATCTGTACTTCCAAGCTTGGAAGCATGCATGCACACTCTCATGCACACATCGCACCAAACCTCAAACGCATACTTCTCACAAAATAAAGCCCAAGACCTCTATGTTGTTAAATTATTTTTAAATATACAAGAGGCAGTTATTTATATTTAAACAGATGATATTCAATTATGCTCCAAATGGGCACAGTAGTCACTGGATTAGAGAAAAGCTCGTATAAAAAGGTTTGCTCTCGAGGCTGACCTCTTAGTTTGGCTCTTAGGCAAGTCGAAGCGCATGATCTAACTTGCTTCTCCAATTTCTCATGCTGAAATGTGGACTGCTGCTCTATTTTTGGCAGACACTCTTTAGACATCCAGCAACATGCAACGAGAAGGATAAGCCCAGAGAACCTCCTCATCCAGAAAACAACAAGCAAAAACCCGCAAACAAACATCATCTGACAGATAAGAAAACTGATTAGCCATTATGTGTGTTTGCTCAGTTGTCTACCTCTGTGAGGGTTTAACCGAGGGTAAAATGACAAGAAGCCTAGCTGTGCGTAAAAGGAGTTGACACTAAAAAGACTGACTGTAATAACATACATACCTAATACCTATAAGATAAACATTCGCATGGAACATGGTTTAATTACACCAAAGTAATAAGAAACGTCTTATTTTATGACGTTAAACAATAATAGGGTTTGCAAAACTATAGACAACCCCTGTGTCATTAGTGTTTTATTCACTTACTAATGAATGGCTTTGTTGTCCTAATCTTCCAGGTTTCCCAGGAAAAATAACTCCTAGTACTCCCCTTACTTTACCCAAAAACACTGAGGACACTTCACCTTCACTAGAGTTCGTCCAGTATCTCAGAGGAGACACTCCAATGTAACTATATCGCAGGAAGCGAAAACAGAAACAGTCAAACAAGCCACACACAAATGTGTATACTTGTTTTCCCAAAAGGCTATACAACCAGTAAAGTGGTATTTTTAGGCCAATTATAGATAATCACACAGTGGGAGCTGGTGTGCAGAACTGAGTTAAAAATCTGACTAGTCTATACAGCAAGCTTGAGCACGCTGTTTTCTTCAAAGCGTCTCTCCAAAGGTATTTTGGTATGCAAAAAGATCCTGACTGAGTATATCGCCCCGTCTAATCTAGATGTGTTGCAGTAGCAGGCTGTTAGCTGAAAGGGACAGTTCACCCCAAAATCAAAAATACATATTTTTCCTCTTACCTGTAGTGCTATTTAATCATCTAGATTATTTTGGTGTGAGTTGCTGAGTTTTGAACATGTCAGCCGTAGAGATAATATAATGGCACTCGGGTTGTGGTGCTCAAAGCGCCAAACAAATACAATTGGAAAATTCAATTGCAACTCTTTCCAGAAATCATAATCCAGTTACGCAAGATAATCCACAGATTTGTCGAGAGCAGTTACATGTAGGGGCTATTTTCTTTCTACTGATAGTTCCTACATGAAACTGCTCACGACAAGGTCTGTGGATTATCCTGAGTAACCTGGTCATGATGTAAACAATCCCCTTAAGCCGCGTTTCCACCGATCACTTTCGTTATAGTACCCTTAAAACCCGTCCCGAACCCTAACCTACATGTTACTAAACCCTAGATCTGTTTTGCTGTTTGTCTGTTTCCATCACAGACAGTACTCGTAAATGTAGGAGGGGTTGTTACCGGATGGTAAGAGCCACAATAACCACGTAAGTAGCGTGATTGATGCGGGGGGGGGGGGGGCAAAACACATAATCCTCCTAGAATAGCTCTTGCTCAAACACTGCCTTGCTGTTAACTTCCTCTTTGTTAAACTAAAAACCTTTCGCAAGCAGTTACGCCGTAGGACTACAAATGTTTTCTCACCTAGTGTTTCATGGTCAAACCTGTTTCGAATATTGATGATTATTTTAACATGTGCACCAGAAAACATCCAAATTTAAGGGTCAAAGTTCCATGACCAAAGAATTAAGAGGAGGAAAATTCATTATAATAGAAATCATGCAGAAACAAAGCCTTTAGAATCGACTGAGAAATCCCCGAACACAGTCTGCAAAGTCTTTTACAACCGTAGCAAGTACAAACTTTGAGCCACCTCTTCCCTCACTGGTAGAAAATTCCAGTTTCAGAGGGGGGGGGGTAGAGCCACGTCTGCTCCTCCCCACTGTGTGGGTTTTGTTCTGCTAATCAGACCACATGCCTCAAGGATTCAGGAATCCAAGAGCTCTCAGCCAGCTCCACTCATTCCACATACAGCCGCAGCAGCCTGTGACAAACTATTCAGTGTGTTGGGGGGTTAAAGACTCTATCCATTCATAACACTGTTCAACCCTCCCTCCCTCCCTCCTCTCCTCTCCTAATCTCAGGCAGTTCTTTACCCCCTCACCTCCTCCTCCTCTTATCCCTCATATGCCCTCTCTCTCCCCTCTCACCACAGCAGAGCTCTTTTTTATCTATCTGCATGCTGCACACTGGGTCTGAATAGGCTCATGGTTTATTATTAGACCAATGGTCCAACCACACACCCACCACGGTTTTAAATAGAAAAACAAAACTAGGCCTACATCGAGTTAGTGCAATGAAAGTCTTGATATTTGGCTCTCCTTCCCTCGCTTGTCTCCCCCCCCCCCCCTTATTCTTCTGGTTTGTTTCCTCTCTATTCTCCCCTCCCTGGCTCTCTTGCTACTCACGCATTGAGAGGCGAAATGAGGCACACTGGAAATTTGAAGGCTGACAATGGAAGACAGCTGCTCTTGCTGCATAAGTCTTTCATGAGCTGAATTAGTTGTACAAGCCTTTGCTCCCTTCCCCCCACACATGCCTCCCTCATAGCAAGCTGATCCAGACACAGCAACACACCTCGTGGAAAGCTTAGAAGAGGGAAAGGCGATGAGGGAAACACAAAGCATGACATGGGCTTTGTTTGACAGATCTGTGATTGCTTTTTGTAAAAGTAGCCCAACATGTTTTGTGTCCCTGTAGAAAAACATCACATGCATTCTTAATATTACATTGTTTTTGTTTAAAACAGAAGGTAAAATTAAGTTTCTGAAATTATACTGATGTTAACATAAACTACCACCAGGTTTTAAGGAGCTGAATGCCAGACAGAATTTCGATTCTCTGTATGTATGTAATGTACATGTGGAAGAATTGACAATAAAGCAGACTTGACTTTTACAAACTGCAGATACGTAGCCCCCCCTTATATTCTGAAGCTCAAATATTTCTGATTAATTGGAAAGAAATGCATTCAAAAAGGATATCTGAGGTCTCCATTTGTGTATTACAGTATAGTTCAAGACAAAGGCCTCTGATCTCTGGTACATTTCACAAACTAAACAACAACAATATCTAAACTAGGGCTTTCAAAATGAACGCAAATTCATTTTAACGGCACTAACTTTATTAACGCGCGCATTTCGTTCGACCCGTGGCCCAGCCCGTAGTTGGAGAAATCGAGAGCAGCCACAGACAAAAAGAAATGGGGTAAGAAAAGGGCTAACATTATAACTATACTATACTCCAGGTAGTCTCGGGTGCGGTACCCTGGTGCGCTCCCAGGTCCACATGACCGCTTTCAAGTGACCAATTTTTCATGCGAACTGTGTCCCGTTCTGAACTAAACTGCCAGTGTAAAAACTGCCTTTATTTATATTGTTAAAATGAGAGAAATCACTGCTTATTCTGAATTTTTAAGCTTAGGCTTAAGAGATATAAACAAGTTCTTTGAAAAACTAGTCTTCATGATCTGATGGTTTCACTAATAATATACGTACATTTGCATAAAGCATGCATATGTTTCCATACCCATGTTGATTAGGAGTATTAAAAACTTCAAAAATATTAATTTAAGGTACATTTAGAACTGATAAAAACATGCGATTAAGTTGCGACTAATCGCGAGTTAACTCATGACAATCATGCAATTAAATATTTTAATCGATAGACAGCCCTAGTCTAAACTGATAAAACAGAACCAGCAAAAATTACTTTTCAGATATCAAACTCTATTTAAACACCACACAAATACAATTATACTGAAAAAAGAAATCTAACAATACACAAAATACAAAAGAGCTCGTTTTCAAATTATTACCATGAAAACCTAATAAAAGCAAAATGCTTGACAGTGGGAGTCACAGAGTGCTATTACTCATAAAATTATATATATAATAACCAAGCTATTCTAATAAAGGAGCAACAACATGGCACTCACATTCCCAGCATTGAGTCTCGAGGTTTAAATGAACCTTGATGGGAAAATTGTCAGGTAGGATTTAAAAAACACTATTCTGTTGATTAAGACTGCCTGTTATGGAAACCATTTGTTATAAGATAGACATTAGCAATTTTTTTTAAGAGGATCCATGAATCAACTATACAGATGTAACACATGCCCCCAGGTGAATACAACAATGCAATAGTAAGTGATCGCACAACTGAAAGGGAAACTGCCTGTTAGTTAGATTTTCGGGGAGAAAAGGGCCAGATTGCCAATAGGGCTCTCGCTGCAGAATTTTATCCTCTCACAACTAAGACCAGTCGCACTCATTCCAACCACAGTTTTCATTATTCCAGCGTGCACTTGCGGTAAAAGCAAGCTTACTTTATACTACTCAATATCTAAAAAAGTGAGAACAAATCCCAAAACCCTTCAGGAAGCGGAGAGATGGGACACAAATCAAGCTAAACATTCAGTAAGGTCAAGGTGGCTACAGGCAGTGTTCATGACTGGAAAGACCTGGATCCAGTATTAAATTCCAAACAAAAAGCCTGTGGTGCCTCTCGACAAGGATTTCCCGAGCAACAAGACTACAAACTTTGTGGGCCACGGCATTCTTCTTCTAATTCAGTATCTGAATCTGTGGTCTGAGGAATCTGGTATAGTGTAACGATTCTCTTATACGTTTTTCTAGGGTTAACGTGGATGACTAGCCTACACAGCAATGTGAATCTGAACATGTTTGTAACTGTAATAGGTTCTTGACTGCAACTGAGTGAAGCGTAGGTGCATAAATACTGGGCTATGCCTCCACGTTGACACCAGCTAAAGCCTGCTTATTAGTGACTGACCGACTTACGTGCCCCTTCAAGGTCCAGCACTGTACAAAATGTAAGCCTGTGAAATACTGGAAAGATGGTATACTGGGATATTGAAAAACATGTTTCAACGGTTTCATTTATATTATTGTCTCTGACTGGTCTTCCTAGTAAAATACATGGAAAACATGTACTAATGCAATTATGTTTTCATGTTAGAGAATATGTTTTCATTGAATGGTTTACCACTGTATATTTGTGGAACAGTGCCCCCCCCCCCCACACACACCAACAATCCATAAGCACTTGATCACTGTATGAAACTGCACCAAATTGTGACATTTGAACATGCAATTAATTATTTTCCCATCATGTGATTACACATTTTGATTTATACTGATTCTACTAGCTGTCCTGATTTGCAATAGCATGTCAGTGAGGGATAAGACACTGTAAATCCTGAAAATGTGTGGTATGCATGGCATGCGTCTTAGTGTGCTAACAAAAGGACTATCCCTGGGACATGGACATTTCAAGGGAAATATTAAAGACCCAACCAATGTTAATATTACTACAATTAAATGTTTTATATCCATTCCATTCTAACAGCTGTTCAGTGATTCAGAAGAACTTAATGGTCAACATGTCCATTATCATCTTCTTTGATTACATTTTTATACTTTTGTGGAAGTTAGTGTTTTGTTTTGCCTACAAGCTCAAACCAGTTCACACAGTTGTGAAGGCAGCTGCTAATGGCAGAGGTGGAAAATAATTTGTGTCAAATGTTTTCTTCCTGTAGTAGTGAGGGACTCCCTGAGGGTGAAGGCTTCAAAACAAGCAGAGGCAACAACGCAGAAATTGCCAACAGCAATGAACTAGGGCTGGGAGAGTTAATTCAATACTATCATTCATCAACTTTCTGTCGGAATCGAACATTAATCATATGCATATGTTGTATTATTTGTTTAAAGCTTTGTTGTCCAAATGTGATTCCAAGAGGGCTGTGATTAAAAACTAACAAATGGAGTTATTCAGTGATCTTTACATTGAACATAAATGTGATCATTTTATGTGATTTTACGTGCAATATCATGGTAAACAGTTTTGAAAAAATATTTTCGCATTCTATCATCATACCTCTGCACAGCTGACCAATCACACTGCGAAGTGGGTGTGAATGTCAGATTGTCAGATTATGGTCGGACATAGCCCCCCCAATCCAAAGTCTGGGGGGAGGGATTTCCGAAGCTATTAGACTGACAAGCAGTGCTGACAGAGTATACTGGCAGCTTAACACATCACTAATGTCTGCAAAGAGTGCAAATTTAAGTAAGCTCCAAATGCTCAAGATACACGTTTGTGCGAGATGTAAAGGAGATCTAACATATTTGAGTTTTTCTGTTACTAAAGCAACAACTCTGCTTTATTTAGCTTTAGTAGAACATGGTCAGGTAAGCTAACAGCCTCCCTTTGTTGTGAGCTTCTCGATGTAAGTTGGTCCCCTTCTTAATCTAAGTCACAGCCTCTCTTCTATTCCAGAGCCCAAGCCCTGGCACTACTTAAAAGGAATGAGCTGTAACACAATAGCAACAGTCAGTCAGGCACAGGCAAAGAAAAAGAACTCAAGCTAGCTCTGATGAGATCCCTCCACTCCCCGAGCCGGACATCGGCAGCAATGCGGAGCGGTGGCTGTGCGCTTTCATTCAAGTGCAGCCGTTCCTTTCTCTCCCCTCTTTTCAAAGTAACATTGCCAATGTAATTTTCCATGAGAGCTGCTCCATTTATCAAGGCCAGCGGCACATCGAGGCAGCTGACGAATGCCTTACTCCTCTAGATTTGTATAATGAGAGGTGGGAGAGTGAGACGCACTTGGAGCTGGTTAGCACTTGTACGAAGGAAGTACAGATGATTTATTCAGCATCTGAGAGCCAATGCTTTGGGGAGCTTTAACTTAGGACACAGACAATGTAGCCACGCTATTACACCTCTACCATGGAGAACAAGATTGCTGGTGAGACACATACTGATTAATGTTTGAATTACACTGAACTGTCGGGACAGCTAGTTCTTTTAAATTAACAGCCAAGTTGTAATGAGGCTGACAAACTTCCAAATCTACTTCCCAACATCTAAATATAAAAGGAAGGAATTGCTGTCTCTTTCTCTCAGTATGTCTGTCTTTCGCCTATCTTGACAACTGCTGAGGACCCAAGGGAGTGCAGTGCAAAGGGACATATTTATTAGTAATATTATTTAGTACACACTTTGTCGTGTATTGAGAGGGGACCCCTATTAACTGTTACGCTGCTGAACGGCATGCTGGGTAAAGCTCACTCGCCGTTGCTCACTACCGTCATGGATGTATAATAATGGCTACAGTACATTCAAGAACATATGAAGAAAGTGAGGCCAGGGTTGTAACTTTGCCATTGTTTTTCACTAAACTCAAACATTTCAAGCATCAGCGATGTAACTTTCGGAATGAACGCTTTTGTTCACGGAAATAGCCTGCTCCCAAATAGCTACCTCTTAGCAATAACAGCAGCCAGTTGACGCTCTCATGTTCGCTATTATGTTGAACGCCATTTGTGCTTGAAATGCACATCCCTGATTGTGTCCTTGGCATCACCATTCAATAGCCCTGATTCTGCAGAAATTCATAATAAATCAAATAATTGTTTCAAAGCTACAGATTTTTGACAAAACTGACAATATTTCAAAAGAACGTGACATTGACCACATAGCATATGTAATTCCGGTTTTGCTTTTCTTAACATTTTAGACGCAAAAAAGCGAAAGACACAGGTGATGGACTCAGTTTACTGAGATGGGGGTTTAACTCCCTGCGGTGTCCTATATTTTTGTAGCTAATCCTACAGTTTACATATGAAACTCATGCCAATACACCAATTGCTGCAGAGACCGGGCTTTACTTCCTGTTCCTGTCGCAGCAACACCATGTCTTTTAGAACAAAATATCTTTGGAAGCCTCCCTACATAGCCAAGACATGACATGTAGAGTTCTTTGTAGATATGTGCCAGTGTTGCTGACTTCCTGTTTGCTATGAACAGTAGGTAATATATTAACAAACTGGTGCAGAGAAAGAGCTTTACTTCCTGTTTGGCAACACCACCATCTCTTTTGGAACATGTTTTGGGAAGCCTCAGTGTACGGCCAAGAAAGCCTGTTTAACACAGCAACCCTACCTTTTCAATTTAGAGTCAGGCATGCTTATGGGTTGTGGTGACCAAATTTGAAGTGAATAGTAAAAACCCTTGAGCTGACGTTTAAATTATAGTGCACCCCTTTAAATATAGGTGGCGCTATAACTATGAATCTTAGTTATAGCCACATAGGTTTGTTTAGGAATTGTCCTTCGATACCCATCTGACGTTTGAGGCTGATTTACCAAAGCATTGCAGAGCTATTCCCACTTCCTGTTTGGAAGTGGTTCAAGCGCCTGCCTTGTCAACTGCTGGAATAAACACATCCATCCGCTGGGTGGAAGATTCCAGGTGCAAGTCCTGGCAAGAGTGTGTTGGTTGTTTGCCAGATTCCAAACGTATTTCATTCAAAATCATTTTGAATGAATAGTATGGCAGGGTGCAGCGCTCACCAAAAAGTCCTTCAATGGCCTGTGTCAGACATCAGTGGCCATCAGCGCAAGAGTGTGTTTCCTGACAAATGTCACGCCAATGAGAAAGCGGTGACGTATGCAAAAGTATGTTAGTCTTCAGCATCTAATACAATATAATTGGCTACATGCAGAGTTATCAGTTTGTGTATTAACAACTGTATCTAGGCAACTTATTAACATGATGTTTGATTCGTCTTTTCATTTATGTAGTTTGTTTTGGTTGTTGCTAGGGCTGCACAATATGGTAAAAAAACTAAACAACATATTGCGATTATTTTGACAGACATTATGATTGCAATCTGATTCACGATTAGTGATGATGTGCCATTTGTTGGGGTCTGTACCAAACACACGTTTTCTTACATCTGGAGAACAGGATTTGTTGGCCTGGGGCATCTCTGCAGCACCACAATACTTCATTAAAATGCTGTTCCGTCACACAATAAATAGCAGCTTCTGCGATTTGGATATTGCAGTTGGCCATATTGCGATTTCAATAATATTGCGCAGCCCTTGGCGATTCACATCTCAGATCATTTGCTGATGGAGTGGTCAACATGCCAGAGGGTCGATTGTGCTTTGGTTTTGTGGCCACACTTCGAAGAGACGCAACAGCGTTGCGTTTGGAGATGTCCCATCTTGGTGATACTCCACGCACTCCGGATGCAGTGTGCCTGCTTGCCCCAAGGGATATTGCCGTGCACTATCGGGGTATTTAAAATCTGGGGCTTATCCATAGACACTGAATAGGGCTTTGGATTGTTTGAAGCTTGCAACTTCTTATTAAGCTAACGTTAGCTAGCTACCTTCAATTAATTACGTCAGCAGATCCTTTGTAACGCCCTGGGAACCAGCGATAACTTGGGGTATCTGGCTAGCTTCAGCATGAATTTTATCGATAGTAATGATATAGCGGTAAAAATTTAATTAATTCATTGTTAGATTTCAATGGCAGGGCTTTCCTTTCAGCATCTCCAAGAAATCCTCATAACGTTAGTCTATAAGACAATTTTCTTTTTTTTGTATTTTGGCATTTGATATAAATTAAACAATGGTTTATTTTGCTTTTCATGAGTGCAGTATGTATTTGGCCTGCATCCAGTCAATTAAATGTAATTTAACAAAGAAGCAGAAAAAACAATAATAACAATTATTTAGGTGTGGCTCATGTTTTGGGAACACCTCAATAAAACTGTCTATAACTTGTGGCTGATTGTAATACTACTGTTGCTAATAGAGTTTAGAAAAGGAAAGAAAAACTGGTGGCGCATGCGTACATCTAAAAACTGTGGAACTGCAGCGGCTAGCACTGCGGGGGCTCTCCGGCTTTGCAGGAAAGATATTGAAAAAGCTGGAGGCCAAGCAATCAGTCACTTTTGAACAAGTAGGTTTTGAATAATGCTGTTTTTTATAATAATAATGTTTTGTTGTAAAATTGAATTTAACACTTCACAATATGCACAATATCAACAGCAATCAAACATTTAGAACAGGTATAGGATAGTTATAAGGAAGTTCCATATTACCTGATATAATTCTGTCACATCGTTGGGAAAAGGGTAAGAAATTAAAGAGCAATGAGCAGATTAAAATTCTATTCTGAATGTATATTTTACACACCAAAATTAAATATATAGAGCATTTTTAACCTCAACCCTCAGAAAGGTGTGACGTCACACAAGTAAGTAAGTGGGATTCCCTGATCCTGCCACAGGGCACTGACGGGAAGTTGTGAGTCAGGTCAGTAGTCATTTTTCACCCATTTTTTCCCACCATCAGATTCAGTATCAATTTCGCAGTTTGTGCAGGCTGCTATAAAAGATCCAGCCTGTGGACACTCAACACTTGCTACTGTGGCTTGTGTGTGATGGAAAAAAAATGGGATTCTACTGACCCATCTCTGACAAAAAAAACAAACCAGTCAGGTTAAATGCTCATTCCAGGCATGGGGATTATGTTATGGTGGAGTTCAGGATGGGATGAATGAGACCGATGCACTTCTCGAAATACAGTATGTATGCTAGCTAATTGTATATTTAAAATTTTATGAAGCGCTAGCTAACATGTGTCACTAATACAGAGCAACCTGTAAAATGGGGTCTCCCAAGCCCCCAGGAACAACTGCGTAGTGGCCACAGTTGGACCTGTAGGCTGTGTGACATGCTTGGGTCCATTGAGACTTTCTCGAGTACACAATCATTCTAAAAGAAATGGCTGTAAAATAACAAATACAATTCTCTGAGTGTAACAGAAACTCTGAAATGACTCTCTGTAACTTGAGCCATTGGGCCAAATACACATGTATAAATCACTAAGAGCCATATCAGTACATGTTTTATCTCTAACTTTATATATTTTGACTGTTATGAACCACAACACCAAGCCAAATTCCTTGTATGTGAAACCTGTTTCTGATTCTTTCAATGGAATGAATGGGCGCCTTCTTAAAACCAGTTCTTTTACTGCATCCAGGATGTTCTCTATCCATCACATCTCATTTTGTCGCAGTGGTTAATTTTTCCTTAACCTTGTGTTATCAACACAAGTGGTGTCAACACTTACTATTGCTGTGGTCTCCCCCTCCTCCTTATGTGATAAAACATTCCAGTGTCTCCATGTTGAGGCAAACTGACTTACAATGTCCTAAATGACACAGAATGATTAAATATAGTGATTTTCTTTAGTTTTGTTTTTTGAGAAAAATGCCCCTTTTAATGCATTTGATCATAATCCATTAACTGGGGTTGCAAACCTAAAAACTCCTCTTCAAACCAAAGTTGATGTGTGCAGCAATATAATTACGTCCTCCTTTTCATCACACTTTCAAGGATACCTTTTACCAGCTAGTTATTTGAAAGCAGTTGTGACCTCTCTCCTTTATTCAGTGCTGTCAACCAATTAATGTGGTTCTCCCTCAAAAGCCTTTTCATTCTAAATACATTATGATTACAAAGACTTTCATGAAATTTCCTTTCATAGCAGCCAGCCCAACGAGTCTCTACAGCTTGTGTTCATGACTGGGTGTCCTGGATTTAAGGAATCAAACAGGCTTCCTCACCGCCCATCCCCCCATGCCACTTTCAGAGAGCAGCAGGAAAAACGACGAAGGCGTGCTTTGCACCAGCTCCCTCCCCCACACACTGCTCCACCAGGCATTGCTGGGGCTTGTGGGATTAAGAATGGAACACGATGACAGACAAAAACAGTCCTCAGCACCTCCCTGCTCTGCTGTCTTTTATACTGCCAGAGCATGAAAAGGCTGCTATGAGGCATACAATAGACCCAGTGATAGATCAACTCTATGAGAGAACAAGATAAGTGTGGGGGAATAGCTACACAAATCTTTATACTGTTCGTGGAAGATAATTTCAGCGTTGAAATTGTTTTAAGAAAAAAATAAAAAATGATGGAACACGATGTGACATTTACTTAACTTCACAGGCATAATGTGATGTATATGGCTGACAATGTCTATTATATTCTTGCCTGACATTAGCTCTTGGTTTTACTGTCTCATGTACAGTACATAACACTTTCATGGTTATTTGCAACTCGTGTTGTTATTAATTTTTTGCATCATGGGATGAGACATTTTTGAAATATGAGGGCACTTAAGCATTCTTTTAAATGAATCAAGCCTCTACTGTCAATAATGGGGAAAAACAACACCACACTGTGGGCTATTTCCTGTAGCTGGTCTCAGCATCATATTCATCAAGGGTGCCCTTATTCACCGTGTGGTAATAAAAGAGAAAACAGCAGTAGGTCTTTTTAAGCATTACATGTCAGGCCACTTCAGGGAATTTCAAGCCTGCAGTAAGCGACAGGCTACCCCAAAGCACATGAAGCCCTTCAGTGTAGGGCTATAGTATGTATTAATTCAAACCATCATAATTCAATTGATGAAAGCCGGTATTGTTTCAAAGATACTTTTCAAAGACAAATTCAACTGCCCAGTTAATTGTTGCTGGATTTCAACAACTGCGCTTGTTCAAAACAAGGAGTTCAGGGGGCAGAATGGAACTTTTACAGCACTCACTGATAAACCTCTAAAATACACTAGCAGGGTAGCTAGTATAGCTTCATTTAGAGTTTGAGATGTTTGTATGTTTGTTATGAGCGGCTAATAACTAGCATAATTTACATTTTGTAAGACAAATGTACAAATAAATTTAAAGATGCTTATTTTTTTCATCAACAGTAACTTTACAAACATTACTACCATGTTGCAACATAAGCCAGCCAATTTAAAACTGCACATCCCTAATAAAACCTGAAAGTAATAAATGCCAAAAGACAAATAACTCAAGACAGTGAAATAATGTAACACCACCAAAAAAACCCATGCAGCATCAAAAGAGTAAACTGAAAAACTCACCTTGTCATTTTTTACCTTCTTCAACGTCTTGCATTCACTATTACCATTCTCCACCTCCTCTGGTTCAGTTTTTGTGGTCAATGCTGGTACTATCCCAACAGGTTCAAGTGCAATATTTCCCATTTGATTGGCTTCTGCCAAGTCTGTTGATTGTGTGTTCTCAAAGGACGTATTACGACTATTCCCCAAAGCAACTTGGGCTTGAGACACAACATCCTTCTCCACAGCAGCTATTGCCACGACTGGGGCGCCATCTGTTTTGTCCTTCTTACTTTTCCCACTAGCCCCTTCTTTCTCTTTTTTACCACTCAGAACACCTCTGGAGGCTTTGCCCCCTTTTTCCGTGTTCTTCCCAGAGGTGGAATTGTTGCCAGCAGCTCCTGCACTCCCTGCTGTGCCTGTTGGCTCCCCCTGAGTCCGTCCTGCAGTTTCTTTTTTGCCCCCATCTCCTGCTGAAGCTTTGCTACTATTGTCTTTAGAGTTCTTACTACGCTTGTATTTGGATTTGCTTTCCTTGCCTTGAGAGCCAGACACTGGACTAACAAACCGGATGTTGTCAGGCAATGCTGCCACTGCACTGGGTGGTGCCGCCATGCCGTCCTTGGTGCCAGACATCTCAAGTTTGTCCTTCTCTAAGTCAGCGTCAAGGTCAATAATCAGATTTCCAACACCAATATCCCACTCATCCCCGCTATCGTAAGTGTCCACCGCATTAGAGTCCACACCTTTCCCGCCTGCAGTGCCACCACTTAGGGACATTTTAGTGCCAACGGCCCAGGATTGCCTCAGTGAGGTCCGACACCCTCTCAGACGGTTGGGACTCAGGGGCAAGGGTTAGAGAATCCTCACGGTCTACTCGTTCCGGTCCCATTTATCCACATTTTGCCCTAGAAAGAAAAGAGAAAAGAGTTATATTAGTCTTAATTCCAACAAAAAAATAATACTACTACGGCTCTGCCATCACAGAACAGAGCATTTTATTGGCTACAAAGCAAAAAAAAAATCGTTTGATCATGAGCCAGTAATTCTCTGGTGATCTCTGCGCAAACCACTATGGTAATACCCACTGGTGTGACAGCACTGCTCGGAAACCCTCTCTTCATAATCACTTCCCACAGTCGTCATGGCAACCATGGGAAATGTAGCTTAAGTCCTGCTTTGACAGCCAAGGTGGCCCCACTGTTCTGAATGACTGGCTCTCTTTTCACAAGGCACTGCTGATAGTGTCACTGCTGATAAATAAGGAGTAGCTGGCCTCACTCGTCCCCACACGGTTTATGGAGACGTGCCCTTTCAACTCAAGAACACAATGGTAATCTTGCATTAACAGGAGGAGCTTAAAAACATGAATGAACCAGTGTATGCCTTTGGAGAACATCAGTTAGTTGTATTTGCTTGCTTGCACAAAATAAGCCATAAAAGGTCACCATGTGACATATCTTTCAGCAATTCAATTTATTTTTGCGTCATCTAAATATTTGCAAAAGCTTTCTTGGTAAAAATACGACAGGGATTGCAAAGAGTAAATGTGAGCATCAAAAGTGAACACAAGCTTGTGTGTGTTAGTCATGAGTGAGTGGCTGTGAAAAGAGGTCTCTTTAACATCTTCAATATGTTTAGTTTATACATTCAAATTATGCTGAGGAATTCTTAAAGTAAAGCACATTGAGTTTCCATTGTGAATAAAATGCTGTATAAATACAGTTTGCTTTGGCAGCTGCATCAGTATCATTACTGACCTTTGGTTCTCACCTGCAGCATTCAGTTTGTTCATTTTAAATCCCACAACCAATGGTACTTGGAATAGTAAAAATCTTCAGTGAGGACAAATAATGTTGGAGGTTCTTACAATATATTGATAAATGACGAAAATGAAAGTACCTTATCAAGCCATAGCTTATTGTGCACCATACCTTATGAGTGATATAATGTTATGTATTAAATAGCTTCCTGTAAAAGTAAACATTGCTGACAAGCATATTTATGTGAACTAGGGCAGTACCAAATGTCTTCTATCGAGGTTTTCGAACGAACCTTCAAATGTCTGTCATATTTTATGACGTCATCACCCTAAAACAAAAAGTCTCAATTTGAATAAAGTGCTTCATTGGATTAAGTCAGTTAGTCTTTTTTAATTTAATGAACTTTCTTTAAATGAATATAACTCATCAGTTATGTTGCTGTTAGATTGCTGCTAGACTACCCCGTTAATACAGGTGTGTGCCTCCCTTTTCTCTCCCGCTTGCCGCATAAAAAGTTTTTAGACTAGAGTGAAAATGTTATCTTTCGAAAGGCTAAATGCCAACAAATATGGACCATTGAAGCATAATATTTCATTAGATTAAAAAAAAATGTTAATTTTGATTAATGATTACATCTATCTTTTTTCAATAAATTTTGACTTTTGGACTTCACAACACTCTGGAATTATTGGAAATGTTTGGATCACCCAAGTTGGACAAATCCTAGGCAGCCACCACTGGAATCTAATTCTACAAGTATATTATTAATAACATTAGTGTAGCCTAATCTTTAGCTGCAACTGTGCAGTAATACATATAGTTTCAAAAGAATAAATAGACATGCAAAAAAAAAAGAAAAAGAGAAGAAAATGTAGAGCCCGACCGATTTGTTGGTCAGCCGACATTATCAGCGTATGTTATCGGATATAAAACTGCTTACTTTTCAGTATATTAGGCAGAAAGAAAGGCTTGTGTTAATATATTAGTGTCACTGCAAAGTTTATCCTCCAGAGTGTGCTGTCACTACAGCGGCAAGCAGTGTAACATAAGAGAGAAGAAGCAGCTCTCAAGAACTCCCTTCATACCAGTAAAATACAGCTGGTGTCATGTAATGTAACAGCCACCTCAATAATGGTTAAAACTATAAACCAGCACAAAAGTGACAACTACCAACGTAAACCAACCTGGTTCTGAACGGACACATTACAAACACTAACAAAAATTAACATTTACATTTTGGAACATAAGGCAGTGATTAGCGATGAGGCTAGCCAGCTATGGTTTATCGGTCAGTAGCAGATTGAAAGGTTAGCACCAGAGCATCTCTTCATCACTCTGCAGCTCAGCAGATGATGATGCGGCGATGGTTTGAGTCTGTTGAGTGTTGACTTCATGCTACGTTGTTACCTTGTTGGTGAGATGCAATGCTTGAAAATAAATAAATAACCAGCCCATATTGGAATCACAGGAGCCTGTTTTTTCACTGGATATGTTTATAGCAAAGGCGCTGTTTATCTCTTGACTCGACAGCAGTGAACCATGAGTTAATTTTTGTGGCCGTTACATCAACAGTGAAATATTACGAAAGATGACAAAAAAGGGCTTCTGATTGGAGTTCAATCCATTGAAATAATGGTTTAAAATAAAAATGTTATTTGTGAGTACCTTTAGATAGTCATATCGGTGCAAAATCATTGCACAGTCCACATAGAAAAGGTCTATTTTAATTCCAGCTCAAAAATTCACTATAACCAGTAACTGTTTCCACCTTTAAAATCATTGCCCCTTACAGATGTTCTTATTCTTAAGCACAAGAACTTGCGGTACTTTCAGACCAGTGGCTTAATTTAACCCCTCAGAAGCTGTAAATAAACTGGTGTTAAACATGAAGATGAGCTGGTACCCGAAAGAGTCAATTTTCTGAAAACCTTGCGCTCACTCCCCTGAGAGCTCACTACATGTAGGTAAAGAGTTGACACTCACATCTGTACTTCTCATTTTCCCTTGCAATAAAGAACATGAAGGATAAGGAAGCCTGAGCCCAGAAGACTGTAGAGTGGTGAAAAGGGTGGTGAAGGAGATCAATATAGTCCCTCAAAGAGACATGAATTATGATGATCCTCTTTGTGCTGCAGAGACCCGACTGACAAACTACAGCTTAACAGTACACAGTGGAGCCCGAGAAAGATCTTAACGAAAATCAGGTTCTTATTTCTGATAAGTCGCCATGGTGTGTTTGCTTTGTGTTTTGCTGCATAAGTAATACATCCTAATTATTCTAGTGCATATCTGAAATATGTTCTAGCTAGATTTGCAGACTTTTGCTGTTAATTGTATCAATATTCAGGCAGTGGCATTTTGACCTCATCATAATTTGCTATGTCAACAATGCATCATTAAAAATATATGTCAAAATACGTCCTTGATTAGAATCCACAAGCAACTTAACACATCGTTTCAGCAAAGAAAAAACTAAAATTCCCACTTTTACTACTAATTAATTGGTAAACTGAATTGCTCTGAGATTACCAACACACTTCTCTTACAGTCAAGACAATTACAACAAGTGAACTGACAAATTGATAAAAACATCAGAAACATGCGCAATTTTGTAGTTACTGAGATATCTTGTTAACTTCTACTTTATTTATTAGACTTGTAAAATCACAAACATAGCAGACCTGCAGAGCATTTAAACCACAAACTGAAATAATTACAAATTTCCTTCACATGCTCAGACTATTAGCCTCGTGTAAATACGGCTCATCCCGATGGGCTTATCAAGTCTAACTTCCCAGTGCTCTAGTCCTTAAAGCTTGATTGTTCCCACTGACTGACAGAAAAGCAGTCATTTTGCATTTTATACCATTACTCAGCTCTCATTAGAGCAACAGTCAAAAATGGCAGCTGGATCACATAACGCACAGAGCTCGTGTTGATTCAGTTAAGGGGCCATTCATATCACCCCCAGCAGTGACAGAGGTAAAACTGTTGAACAATCATTTGATCACCGTGCCTGCTCATTCCTCACAGATGGCTCCCCAAAGGAACAACAGTCAGGGGCAGATTTTGGAGGGTGGAGAGATGCAGCTGTCCCTGTTTGACAGGGTAAACAGTTGTGAGGTCTAATTTGTCCAACACCTCCACAAAAGAGAGGTTGTAACTCTATCGGCAGTTGACCTACTGTACTGCCCTTAGCTGGAACTGCAGCGCAAGCCCTTTTGAAAAAGCCCCACTGAGGAAATGTCCCAGCGAATGCCCCGTTGAGCGAAAGGCATGCAGGCTGTGCAACTCCCAGAGTGCTTGTCCTTTTTTCACAGATCCAGTTTCATTCAGCAATCTATCACGGAGGCCACATAAGCTGCAATGAAAGTGCAAAATAAATAAATAAATAAAAATTTCTGGTCGATTTGCAGTGGAACACAACCAAAGCAGACATGCAGTCATGTTGTTTTCTGCATGTGACTGTTAGGAACACCATCTGTGAATAAAACAGAAATATGTGTATGATGTGTGGCTATATTTTGGCACTGACTCTGTTCAAGCACAGGACTTATTTTAGCCATTTTTGGTGCCTGTTTATATGTGACAAACATATCCAGAGGGGGTGCAAAGGAAAGCTTGAAAATAACAATGGACGCAGGGGGGAATTTTACAAGTGACAACTACTCCGAATTTCTCTGGCCTTTTAAAAAGGCTAAAACATAACTGTGCCCTTTTTAGCAACACAAATGCAGGCAATTATCCAAAATACATGGAATTCGCTAAATATACATTTGTTTTTTTCTACAGCAAAAATAACAGCATGTGATGGCTAACACATGTTTTAAGTCCAGTATTTCAGAAAGCAGAACAGGTAATTATAGTTTGAATTGCACTGATAAAAAACAGCTTCTCAGCTCAGGCATAATGAGATATGGCCTCAAATTAGGCATGTGTCAACATGAAAATTTCACAGTATGATTATCTAGGCTGGTATCTAGTATGATATTATAACAATTACTGAGGTAAGAAAACAGTATTAAAATGTAGCAACGTCAATGACAAAAATCCCTGCTTTATTCCATTTTAAAAGGGTTTTAAGGAAACACCTTCATTAAGAACAATTAATATCTTCAGTATTGCTTTGCCCCTATCAATGCGTATTTACTGGCATGCCACTGGTCTGTGTTTGTTGTTCTTCCTGGTATAATTACAATCATAAAAACGTACACTGTGCTATGTTGTTTTTATTTTTTATTGAGGTACATATGCAGTCATAATGATTATTGTCTCATTACTGCTCCCAATGCTCTCAATCTCATTAAGGGCTGAAAGATGCTTCTCCAAAGTGCCTTTAAATTGTCTTGCAGAGATGTAGGGAAGAGTGTCGTTTGTCATAGCTCACAGAAGGAGACGCCTCCAAAAATCTCAGCTACATGCCCTGCATAGCTGTGGCTCTGTGTATTCAAACAAGCGCTGACTGGTTGAATAGTGAGGGATATCCAGGAGCACTGGGGTTAAGTCTACACCCCACACATAACTAAAACAATAGACCAAATGGCAAAAGCAAACCGATGGCTTGTTTATTTTCTGTCAACTATAACTGGAAGGCGTCTCAGTCTGTCTGTAAGTGTCCTACGATTTTCTCGACAACCGTTCATTTGATCGACTTCACGCTCGGCGGGTGTATTGCTGAGGACCGAAGGAAGTGCAACGTCGAGTGTGAAGTTGTTTGGATGAGCGGTTCCCGAGAAAGCAGCAAGCAGAAATACTGGAGGCCAATCGATAGGCCAATTCCGAACAGGCACGTTTTGAACGGGCACTGCACTAGCATCCTTTTAACTTGAGAATGTTTGGATTTGTTGACTTTTGGTCAGACAAAATAAGTACTTTTAAGACTGACTGCTGTGTTAAATTTTTTTAAGACTAAATGATTGATTGTCAGACGAAAACCAATAGATTATTCTTTTATTCAAAATGTTAGTTGCGGACCTATCCATACCTCAACAACTCAGAACTCTATAGTAGACACCATGTTGAATCTCTGGGGATTAGCATTTCCCAATGAAGATGGACCTTTTTGTGATAACATGACAGGATTGTTTTTCTTAGCTGTACAAAATCTCCCATTAGACTCAAACATCAATTCCTATTAAAAGGGAAACATTTAAAATCACTTGTTTAGCACCACATAACTGCCCATATTCAGTAGTTTGACAATAATGTGTATAAGAAAAACATCCGTACATATTTTCCAACATAAAGTACTTACAGGTTAGTGGTTCTAAAGTCCATCTGATATGTCTTCTGTATAAGTCACTCTGACAGAATGCAAAGAGTGTGAGTTGTAAGCAGATTAAAAAGCAACTGCGGCACAAAGCAGTAAGCAGAAAAAAAAACAAACTTGAATTGAGTCTGACAATGGGCATCCTTTTCTCTGCAGGTCATTTAAAAAGGCAGGTCCCCAACCAGAGAGTCCCACAGTAACCTCCATCTAATTGGATTGTGTGCTTGAGCTGATTACCGAAATAGAAATCCACCCAGCCAATCCAGGTGATGGGAATCAGGAGCCCATGGGTCAGCCGGCCCCTCTATCAGTGAATACGTCAGCGACAGCAACCTCACTGAAGCTCATATCATTGCCTTACACATGCATGCATTATAAAGATAATTCTGTTGCTGGTCCCTACATTTTATGAAAACATATGTATTTATATCTTAAGATCAAATCAATACATTATATTCAATCTAAATTAGTAACAAAATGGAGGTCACTTTTGTTTGATACTACTTAAGCACACAAAAAGGACTGGTTTGTACTATTCCCATTATTGCCTCAAGGTTGTTGTTTTGGTTTTTTTTATCCCTGACTGCAGCAGCTTTCTGTATCTCGTGGATTGGCAGCTGTATGACTCAAATTGACAGTAACCAAAGAAGTGTGAAATATGCAGATTGCTCTGGCTGATTAGGATTTAATGTCCAGGCTCTGGTGTGATGCAGCAAAAAAAAAACAAAAAAACAAAACAAGAACAACCCAGAGCTCTCACACCACACTGCCTCAAACTGTACTGCTACCTCCATGGTGGTTTTCCAGTAAAGTGGGTTAAGTGGAGAAACACAAATACAGCGATCTCTCTCTTTTTCTTTTGATAGAAAAGGGTGACTGATCCCCAGCAATTATCAGTATCTTGCATGCCTTGTTCGCTCTCAAGACTAGCATCCACACTGGAGAACTCTTACGAACGTACTCTTAAAACGACCTGTGTCCATATTAGTGTTCTCAGGTCATTTGATTTGATTCCAGGTCATAAATTCTACCTATCAACCAGGCAAAGAGGAATTCCTGCGCTGCTTCACAGACTGTCAGATCAATCACTATTTGATGTATTCAATGACGTCAGACATCAAAAGTTAATTACAACAACCATATCGTGTGATTAGCCACACTGACATTCAAAATGAGCGATCACAGACAAAAGTCAGAGGCATCGGAAAACTGGCTTCTTGACATTACTACAACATTTAGGCTACAAAATCCAAGACCTGCATTTTCCAATACATGTTTGTGTTCGAAAAGCTCCGTTTTTGGTGTGGAAAAAACAACAGTTCGCTGTGGACTGAAGTGCAAAACAAGAGGGAAAAAAAAGATCAATGTTAGTGTGGACATGGTTAAAGTCCCTGCTGACCACAGGTTCTACCCATTCATCCTGTACTGTGCATTAACACGTCAGGCTAAGGAAGAAATCTACAATCTCAAAATGTCATGATACCTTCTTCTGAGACCTTTATAGCACCTAAAAACTCAACTTAAATAATGCTTTTTCATACACTAATAGTGAAGTTATGATGAAAAAAATCTACATGTGTATATTACCAAGATGCTGGCTACATACATACGGTTTATACTCCACATGCAATACTGTCAAAGGCTATTATGGAGTGTTTGCGCTTAATGGGTCCATAGGAAAGTACATCCTGCCTGACTAATATTTGGTTGTTTTGACTGAAAATTACTTTATAATGAACAAAGACCTCTGCTGCAAGGTGGCTGAGTGCTTCATATAAAGTGTTTATATGTGCTTATCTGCTAAATTAGCCAATGCTATCTAAAGTTAGTGAGGCAAGGCAAGTTTATTTGTATAGCACCTTTCAACAACAAGGTAATACAAAGTGCTTCACATAAGACCTAAAGGCATTGAGACAAGATAGAAAGGAAACACACGGCATTATAAAAAAGGCACACATGAATAGGATTTAAAAAGTGTAAAATAAAACAAAAAAATAAAAAGATGAATTAGAGTAAGACCGATTAAACAGTGGAATAAAAATAATAGTGCAGCCACGGAGCAGCGCAGTAAATAGTCCCAAATTTGATTTGAAACAGGAAAGTTTGCCATTGCCTTTGTGAGGAATATTGTGTGAAATTAATCAGAGACGAAACTGTTCAAAGGGATCAGTAATTCAATCAACAACGGTGCAAACCTTTTTATATAACTGCCATTATTTACGCTACACGCTAGTCGGTCGCACAGCCAGTAGGACCTAACTTCAGGTGCAGCTGGAGTGGAAAGGATCGTGAATGAACAACATTACCAAGTTTCTCATCTAAACTTGAGTAGAGTACAGATTAGACTCAAATACATACCTAAATGGCTTAATGTCTGATCAGTGTAAGAACTTAACTGCAGAGCTGTGCCAGAACAAAATCTAGGCCGGACGTAAATAAACCAGCGACACATTACAATCCTAAAAACATTACAGACTGTGATACATTATTTAATAGTTGTGTCCCTTTGGCTCAATCCTGAACTATGCAGTCTGATTAACTACACGTAAAACACAACACCGGACCCAAAGGTGCAAACATTTTCTCACATTTGTTCCTAAAATATTCACAAATCAAAACACAAGCAGCTGTACAAGCAGAGACTCCACCACCTTCTGACTGTTTCGACTACACCGTATTTCCTTTAGTACAGACACGGTCACTGATCGATTGACAAAACCTTTCCGCAAAGCAGGCCAAAAGCACTGGAAGAATGTAGTCAGGCACAGAGTTTGGAGTTATTAGAGCAATTTATTAGACAGATAGATGCATTAGTGAGGAAACTGTGCGGGATGGCGCTAGCGTTCGAATTAAGGTGATATTATGTCTAATAGTTTGGAAATGGAGACAACTGCAAACAAATTCTACTGAAGGTTATACACATAAATAAAGAGCTACTTGCCTAGAACCTCCAAAAAGGACCTCCAATTATGTTGTATACTTAATCTAAGATTTGTAGAGAGGATCACCCGGCACTTGAAAAGCCACCAGTTTAAAAAATGAGAATGTTATGGGGAAATTACAAAGTAGTTGCTAACTAATAATTAACTACATCTTGTTTTGTGAGGTATACTACTTTTAAAGCGTCATTAATATCGAATCACTCAGCAGTGTTTCTAGCTAGACCGCTTACACTCTCTTTGATAGCGATATCAACAGATTAAATAAAAGAACGAAGACTTGCTCTCAAGGTTTAAGTAGCTGACGGATGAACTCAGCTCTGCGTGAATTGTAATCAAACTGAGCTAAATATCACAGTTGCATTATTAGAAGCAAACAACCATTTAGTTCACATGAATCAAAGCTTAACCGAGTGCATTTACTGTCGTTTGATTGCCACAGTAAATGACCTTATTCTCATTCATGCAAGCCATAAAGTACAGACACGCAAGTGCCTGTCACCAAGTACTTGTTCTCTGTGAAAGACTATTAGAAATAGCGGCATTTTTCAGCACCGTCTCAACATTATTCCCCAATATTTGTAGAAAGGCAAACACAGAAAAAATAAACGACAGTAAGACCAGCACCATTTTGTCAGTCCTCAACAGTGGCAACCAGTCTAAACTGGGAAATCGACCCACCCATGAGAACAAATAAATAATCAAATTGTGGCTTGTCTGCGGCGACACTCGATGCAGAGCATGAAAAGAACAGAACACTCACACATTGGCCAGAGTGTAAGGAAACCCCAATCTTAAAACCTTGACAAGGTGCCAGATTGATTTTTCCTGTGCTCAAAGAGGACTCTAGCAGGAACAAGAGCAGCTCCATTAACATGCTCAGCCATTCCACTCTGCCATGATTTCTGAATTACAAAAGCCAGTCACTAAGACTCTCAAAACACTTCTCATTATCTCTGCTCACTTCACTCTATAATTGAGACACTCCGTCTCAATGCAAGTCGATATAGTAACAACAGCAGCAGCAGGATCTACTGTGGCACACTAGCTCGTGTTTGTGTGGTCAATTGTAAAGTAGGCTCACTGAGTACGTGCTTAATCTCTCAGTGGAGAGACTTTAGGTTGAAATCTGCAACACATTTTTAATATATTTTCAATATATCATTGTTATATCCATCTTGTATGGTGGAGTGTGTGGGCTGTGGCAACAGTAGAGCTGGACTTGGAGACAGAGAGAGCCAGAACTGCTTAATAAATCAGACTTCTAACATTATTAAGAAAAGACCAAAAGAAAACACAAAAATCAGAGGACGGACAAGACAAAAAGTGCACTATACAGAGAGGGTTGCAGATGCTGAAATGACTAACTAGTGCGATTCTTTCGATTTGGACAGAACATCCTAACTTGGATGAAACGGCTTTTCAGGGTTTATGGTTTTCAAAGTCCACTGTTGTACTAGAAAACAAAGCAAGGGAACTTAGCCATTAACCAAGAATCTGAATTATTCAAAAGCAGGAAAAGCACCAGTGGAGATGAGGGAACACTTGCGGTGCTTTGTGTTGACAACTACACCCCCTCCACAGACAGATATTCCTTCCCATTATGCATTGCAGCTGAGGTGTTGTGAATGTAACGACTGGTCGATTTCACTTTATTGTCAAAATAGTGTTCATACATGACAACCAGAGGTCCATACAATAAGACCAGCAGGCAAGAATCTGAAAGCTCTCGCGGCAACCTGACATGACGGTTCAAAAGCGTAATCAGACAAATCTGAAACAAAAGCCAGTAGGAAATAAACATGAAGCAGCGGCATTGCACTCGAGTTATTCCTGCTGTGATTGGATTGTAAATAGCGTAAATAAATATGGTTACTGTTACTTTGTTACACCAGCTGTCAAAAACAATCCAAGTAGAGCAGTGGTAAGTATAGCAGGGAGGTTATTCGTCAGGATTAACTTCGTACCCAACCACTCCAGGAACCCCGTACTGGAAACACGACTGTAGAAATATTACAGTGATTCCTCAACAGGGCTGTTTGGCCAAATGATAAAAATAACAAACAGCACTACTGGAATACTATGGTAATATTTATCAATATGCCTCTTCCATGTAACTTAATATTTCCTGGTAAGCACTCAGCCCTCGCTCTCTCATTTTAGCTTGTACTCACGCACTCTTAAGATGACAGGATATGATCATTTCTGTTTAATGGGCCTCTGCTCTTCAGCGCCTCATTGGCTTTTTCCTGGGATGTTCTCAAACGTTGGTCTCTGAACTGTTCAAAATAAAACAACCCAGACTTTGGGTCAGCGTACAGTGTTAAGGACATTTTGATTTCATCCGACTCGGGATTCAGTGGCGACGTTGGGGCGGTCAGTGGACTCGGCAGGCTCAGGCTTCTTCTCATTAGGAGGATAATCAGTGCGACAGTCGCGCCTGACTGCCTCCAGTTACTTTTGGCTGAAGTCAGGCTTCAGGTCAAGATTATTAACGAATGTGAAGACGACACTAAGCTAAACCAACGATGCATGTTTCCCTGTCTCACTCTGCATGCCAGAACTCGCCACAGCTACCACAAACACTTTGTTAAAGAGTTCAATTTTTGACATTATCAAAAGGCACTTACATGTTAAAAGGTAGGGTAGGCAATGTCTTATAAAAAAAAAATTAAAAAAAAATCAAAGAATGCTTTGAAAAACAGAGAAGGACAGAAATCGAGTGGCTGTAGTAGTCACAGGCCTGCAGTAAACCCAGCCAATCATTGCACTGCTACTGCCACTCTACCTCGCTACCATGGTTACCTGCCCTGCTGCCACGTGACCCGCCTACGAGCGCACACCCAGCCGGGAGTCCCTTACCTGACGACGCTAGGCACCGTGAGCTACCAAAGCTAGTCTCACAATTTGTGGCAGAGAAAGAGCGAAAGAAGAGTCGAAATTCCCCAGCACCGCCCGAACCTGCATCTGCAGTCGGCACCGGCAAACAAGGATTTAAAAAAAAAAAAAAAGACAGAAGACAGAATTTGAAAAGGCTACGACCAAAAAGACTTTGGATAAAGGAAGAGCACAAGAAAGAAAGTTTGCTAGCATACAGAATACAAATCTCTAAAGAAACTAAAACTTGATTTGGTCCATTGCGGATACAATTACACTTCTAAAAGCAGCAGATGAATTCTGGTAGGGCATTCGCATAGAAGACAGACAATGCTAAAAACTGTGCCAACTGTGAATTGTTATAATCTGTCCGTGTGGAACATTTTCCCCCGTCAATCAATGTTCGATTTAGGTTTCTCTCCTCAATCCAGAATGTAAACAGAAAAGGAGCTAAATAAATGTGTTGGGTAAAGTAAGCTTGTTTACTGACGGACTAACGAGGAAGAAGGAAGGACAAGGACTGAAGCTAAAGAGCAGACAGTTGCTTGTCTACCACTGCTGTGTGTGTGTGTGTGTGTGGCGGTTTCTTTAAGGGCTTGTGTGTGTGTGTGTGTGTGTGTGTGTAACAGAACAAGATAAAGACACAATTTTTTCGCTTCAGTCTTTTGTGTATTGTTTATTACATGCATTCCTGCACAGGCAGCCTGCTCAGGCGGGATTCCAACAAATTCTTACTTAAATCTGAAATACCCATCTGCGCACGAGGCATTCATTGAAGCTGCTGGCATCTACATGAATCTTCTGCGGGCATTTCCAGCTGTTAAACTACTTTAATCCATGCTGAATCTTCCACTAACCTACTATATTACAAGTGACTGATCTGCAGAAATCTGTAATACTGAAACAAAGAGCTCCAGAGAGAGCGCAGGTCTATCTGCTGCTGTGGAGAGTCAGGAGTCTAACTATGTGAAGGCAACAGGCCACTGCTGAGCGTCTAATATACCGCACTGGTGGTTGTACCCTGCACAGTTGAGGTGTTGCCATGTGAAAGTCTAACTAGAGAGAGGGCATGGACAACCATTAACCTCAAATAACTGCCTGCCTCTCTTCCAGCAGCTGCTTAACTGAGGCCGAGTCAACAAGCAGGGCCTCAAATAGCGTTGTCACTCTCACATGCTACCTTTCCAGAATCAATGCCACGGTGATCTGTTCTTGAGAGGCACAAGTGCCACATCCTAAAATGGATGGGTGTTCAGGAATAAGTACCGACTTAGACCCGATCCATGACTGCTCATAATACAGCAAGTTTTTGACAGTGCCGCAATCACTTACTGACCAATTATTTCTACTAGATTTTGATTTTCTTTGCGTATCACATCACATTAAACAGGCCTTTTTCCTTTCAACTCATCCACCTTCATCTTGCACGTCTAGCTCGTAAAAACGCCAAAGTAGGCAGTAACATCTGACAGTGAGTGCTGACACTTACGTACACACAACCAGTCACTTATACACAGTATAGCGATAAAACTAGACTTGTGCATAACGAGGCTTTCGTATCTTTTTCCTACTCCAATACTGCATAATTGCTCGTCCGTGCTGGATGTTTAACCTTCCCCCCCAATGTTCACTCCCACTTTTTAACTCACATTATCCCTCATCCACAATATTTAGACACAGGGCAAACTGAGCGCTGAATTCTGTTTCCCGTGGTCTCCATCTCCTGGAACTACACTGCTGCTGTAAACAACCATAGTTTCCATGTTGCAAAACAGCAATATGAGGGTCTGATGTTCGTTAAATATGTTTGCCTTATTCGGATGTCGGACAGCCTTGTTTACATATTTGCTGCCACTATGCCCATTTGGTCATCCATTCAAGTCAATGACAAGGTGACATGTGCATCCGCCTCCGAAAATGCAAGTCAGCTGGGTCAGCGCTCCAATGCTCCGTCACCCTGAAATACTGAAAGAGGTTTTGCTTGCTTTTTCCTCAGATTGTAAATATCGTAAACTTCCCTCAGTTATCCATCTTCCTCTCCTATTCTACATGCTTGTCTGTTTTTCTTTTCCTCCAACGTCGTCAATCTTCTTTTATAGTGCCTGCCAAATTAAAATGCAAAGCAAACAGGTAGACTGTCAGACACATATTCTCCCTTTCATATCAGCATCTAATCTATTTTCTTTGGCAGATTACAGTGTGGTACAAGTAAAATCATATATACCGAGACAATGGCACAAGTGCTCTTTTTCAGAGGTGCCGTACTACATATTCATATTTAGTCTGATATATTCACAGCTTGGAGGATCCCAATATTTCACTTTACTAGTAATAACACTAAAGCTGGATTTACGATTCTCTGTTGAGTTGTTTCACTGCTCCTGCTGTAGATGCCTACGGTGTGGGAACTGATTTATATTTCGGCGCAGAATTTAACCCGTTGATCGTCATGGCACTGCTACCTCACTTGATGGATGTGTTGTACATTATCAGGTCATGCATTTATTATAGAAAGTAATTGGGTTTACCTTCATCTATTCCCTTTATTATAGACGGAGCTGATTGTGGTTAGAAGAAGGCTTTCGGGCGGAAACGGCTTTGCTAGATCACAAAAATACACATTTGTCCAACATTACCGAAAAGGAGGATTATCGAGAAGTTTTCCAATCTAGTCCATGTTGTCTTCCCTATAAACTAAACAACACCAGCAATGGAAAGATGTAGGAGAAAACACCAAGCAGACAAAGCTGCCCAATTACAATTCTTGCGGTCTCCATGACCCCCATATTGCGTCGGTTGCCCCGCACCTCGATACCACGACATCTTAACACTGAGGCATAAATCTGCCACAAACAGTTGAGCGAAACGTTACCCACCCATATTTTTCCAAACCAGTCAGGACAGTTCAAGCCACTAATGTTAAAGCCAGAAGATGGCTTCTCTGACTGTTTGGGGAAATGTCCGCACCGCAAACGTACTTATCATGGAAATGCCACTGAAGCCAAAAGAAAACAACGTACACTGGCTGCAGCTACGCAGTGCGATCTGTCCAGCGTCATCACTGGGTTTCTATCGTAATGCGTGCGTGAACAGTGTGCAGTGCTTGCTGCACCCTCTAGACACATTCCCGAGTTTAGTATAGGATCCCTACTCTTGAGATTGACATGTTGTGCTTTTAATGGGAGATTTTTCTATTGATTTTCCTTGATCAGTTGTGAAACTTGCACGATACTGTTAATCAGAGTATGGCATACGTTTTCTGTTCAAATAAGGGAATCTGGCTCAAACAGATAATGTTTGTAACCTGCGTCTGATTTGATAGGAAGAACCAGCAAATTAAATGTTGGCTGGAAAGGTTTTTTTAAAATCATTTTAACAATGTCGTTAACTGCGAAAAGGTTTGATGGCTGAATTGCTGCATTAATATTTCAAGCTGCATTGTCCGTTCTTCAGTGCTTCCTTGTTAGTTGCACTTTCCTGTTAATCAAACCTCATTTCTACACAGTACTGAAAGATTATTGATTAATCTGACAACTATTTTTTCAATACCCACACGGGGAAAAAAAAGGGGATGTATTCAAATTGTTTTAAAACGACCAACGATCCAAAACCCAAACATTATTCAGATTACTATCACATATGACACTGAAAAGCAGCAACACCACGCATTTGCAAAAGCTGGAAACAACAAATATTTTTGCATCTTATTATCAAAATAGTCCTCAATCATTGATTTTCTGTCGACTGACTAATCGTCACAGCTCTAGTTTCTACTTCTCTTTTGCTGTGTCAGCAACGTGGTTGTGTCGATGACGTGGTTCATTCTTTGAACTTGTTATTTAACATTGACAGAATCTTCATGCTTAAACTCATGTCACTTGTGTGCGCAGCCATGTGCTTTGTCATCAAATTATTTCGACTGAACTTCCTCCCGCACATATTTTGCTTTTTCCAACAACAGCAGCACCCGTATTTGCCTAGGGGCAAGATTTTATGCCCAGGTCAGAGGAATCAGTGTGTTGGTTACCAAAAATAGCAACCAGACAACACAAAATGGTTGACAGTGGTCCAAATGTGGTTGCCGAGCGCGACTGGCCAAACATTACTGTCAAACCTTGAGGGCCCTAATACGATTGCCTGTAGCTATATGACAAAACTGACTATTCTGCTTGAAATAAGTATAATTAATAGAGATTTACAGAGGGAAAAAAGAAATAAAGATGGTACTGGTGCCAAAACATCTAATACCAGTTTCTTTAGTAATGTTTTCACTGTTCAATAGTTGATAACACAGATTGCCTAATAAACTATCCCTGTGATATCCATATGGTAAATGGACTGTACTTGTATAGCGCTTTTCTAGTCTTTCTGACTACTCAAAGCGCTTTTACACTACATCACATTCACCCCATTCACACACATTCATACACTGATGGCAGGAGCTAACTGCCCATCAGTACAAATTAAACTAACCAGTCACACTCACTCACACACCGAAGGCGCAGCTTCGGGAGCAGTTCAGGGTTCAGTATCTTGCTCAAGGATACTTCGACACATGACCGGGGGAAGCCGGGATCGAACCGCCAACCTTCCGATTGGTGGACGACCGCTCTGCCACCAAGCCACAGCCGCCCCTATATGTCCTGGATAGTCCAACAACTAAAGCCTGTGAGCCGAGTTAATGTTTTCTCCATGCTCCACGTACGAGGAACAGGACATGATCACTGTGAGCCTGTAATGACTTCAGTGGGCTATAAACTGAAGCTGTTTTGATGGGAATATGTTTTAAACTAAAACGGATGTAAAATCTCTATACATCTGTTACCATGTGAGCTCAAGGCAGTGAGATGAAACACGATAGCAGAACTCTGTCAACATTAACGCAGTTGCGGACGGGAAAAAATATTTTCCAAAAAACAAAAAAAAGTATTGACATTTGTATTGAAGTTCCACTTGACCATCTGTTTCCACTTCAGACCGCAGCAATTTTGTCATTTGTGGATGCTCTCTCATTTACCCGTCAATATCACAAGTGCGGCGTGTGTCATCTGAGAGACACAACGGTATCTCTTTGATTCTACAGATGACAGTGGATTCGGCAGTATGATTAGGGCAATGGGGACAGCGCCTTGGAGCCACCCACTCTGCCAGCTGCCACCACGCTCAAGCACTGATGTGCTCTGAGGAATTCCCACACCTTTCTAACTCGACACTAAGCTCAAATCAAAATGTATCTTTATAAAAAAAGACCATGGCGTTCCTACAGCTAAAAAATAAAAAAAATAAACACGCTTACAGCATCTGGGACACAAGACATAACTGCTTTCTGTCAACAAGTTAGGTTATTGTAGAACAGCTTTAAAAACATCACAACAAGTTCATAGCATTTTCTTTACGCTGGTATATTAAATCAACCACTTGTAAACGGAAAACTGTCATGTGTAACTCGCAGTGAAAAGATCACCAGTGTCGGGAACAAATGAAGCGAGCGTGATAAACGAGGCCATGTTGCTTATGAGTGGATGAACGAAGACAGTGCTGAAAGCAATAGCGTGTGAAACATACTAATTCAATTTGACAGGGCTTCGTCATTTCAACAACAACACAAAAATCACCTATCAAAATCAGCTTGAATTGACTCATAATGTCTGTGGCTTTTCTTTCCAAGAACACAGAGGAACGATCCTTCAAACCAAAGGCAAATGAGACAGCATTTTCGCAGCCCTCAACACTGTGCTGCGCCACAAAAGCTGACTATATCTGTATAGCCTGTGTGGGGGGAGAGTTGAGTGTATCCTGGGCTCGCATCCCAGGAAAAGATGGATCACCAGTCTCTGGCAAAGCAGCAACTGTGCAACAAGCATTCAAAGTGTGCTCTTTTCCGCTGTAATTGGCAATTCACTAGTGAGAAATCCAATCAATGCTATAAAAACTAAAGCAGAGTTGCATATCCTTTGAACCATGATACGACTTTACAGACAACCGTCCCATCGAGTAAACTTGTTCCAAGAAAACAGTAGGCCCAGGAAATAAAGGAGGTAATGTTCTCACATAACACAAAAGTTCAAATAGGCTATATAAAGTTATTTTGGTGGCCCACCCAGATACATTTTGCCCCCACTAGAAGTGTCCCAAGCTGGTCCATATGATGGATGAATGGGTGCATCAATACGGACTATAGAAACGCAGATCCATTTCAGACCCTTTGTTTACTCGAACTCGTTGCATTTCAAGTAAACCCCAGGCTGGCAGGAAAACACCTCACTGTGCATTGACATCGGAACAAGCAAATAAAATAAGCGTGAGTCTGTGAGTGAAGTGAGCGGTTTGGAGTAACATTAGAAGTCGCAGAGATAGTAGCGATGATAAAAAAACAAACTGGTTTGAAATATTTCTCGGGTGCAGCATGCCTCTAAGGCTACGTCCTCACTAATATGTTTAAAAGCTGCATTTGAACCTCAGCATTTTGTCCCTGTTGGAGGTGAAGAGACGATCCAAACACTGTCCAAACCTTCCACCCACAACAGCTCGAGATGACACTTCTCTCTCAATGGCTATTATACAAAGCACAATGCAAAACACTTAACCCATTACAGGAAAGCTTTGATGCAGGCTTTTTTCTAATGCAAACCTATTCAACTGTTAAAGAATGTATCTCACTACTTAACACATTTTAAAGTAAGCCTACTTTAGGGCAAGGGTGCAGCTGTAGGGAGAAGGAAAATAAAAATAAATTCACTGGACTCTGTATTAAGGCTGCAACTAACGATTATTGTCATAATCAATTAAGCTGCTGTTTATTTTCTTGATGAATCATTTGGCCTATACAACATCAGTAAACCTAAGACCCAAGGGGATGCCATTAAGTGACAAACGGTCCAAAACCCAAAGATATTTAATTTACTATAGCGTTTAGACACAGAAAAAAGCATTTGAGAATGTTTGGAGTTTTTATTTAATATTAAATAAATATTTCAATTATTAATAACTTACCAAAATAGTTGCAGATTAATGTTTTGTTGATCAACCAATCGTTGTAGCTCTATTCTAACGTAATCTAAAAGACTAACATCAGAATAATGGACAAAAAAACTTGACTGTGAAATCCTGAGGCACTACCCAAAGGTTTTAATATGTTTAGTGCATTTAATTCCACCATTTAAATGTCCTGTTAATTGCTGATTGTGCAGCTTAGTCAGTAAAAGGTCTGCTCTGTGCAATCGCACTGACGTGAATTCACGGACTACTATCTGGAAGCCAAATGGTGTACGTTAAGCTGTTTTTCTGCAGACTCTTTAAGCGCTGGATGATGGAGCTTCCAACAGGCGCTTAAACAAGCCCAACCCCCACACAGGGAGGACCACTTCAAATAAATCCTAACCTTGGGGAAACACTGTATGATGTTTTAAATTACAAAAGGTGCTCCATCTCATCTCAACCCGTCTAATGGCATTACCTACAACATGAGGCTTATTATGGTCTCACCACTGCACAAAGAGAATTAAGGAATGCATACGCTTCTCATTAAGCATGCGTTCTATTGCTCTACCAAAGTAAAAACCAAGACAAGAATATAAGTGCATATGGGGGTATACATTCACCCAAACTAAATGGCTTCCTTCAAGTGATTTTAAGGTACCTTCAAATTACCAGCTACCTTTAAGGATATAGGCTAAATCCTTTCTTATTTTGCCTTCAGCTGGTGTGCGGCCATGAGATGACGGCAGCCTTACAAAGCCAACATAATCCCCTTGTCCTGGACTAATCTGTTGCCCTGGACCTCTAAACAAACACCGTTAAATTCTCTACTTCCACACTTTTTCTTTGATATCCAGCCTGATGTGGCACAGAACTTAAAAAGGTGAAAGGCTGGTCAAAATTACCCGAAAACTTCTGCTGGTTTTTGCGGATCCTTGAATCCTTCTAATCAACAGAAACGCGTCTGAGTGAAAGCCATAGTGTCATTACATACATTAGTCACTTTTACTATCAGCTGTTTCCATGCCGCCCCATTGAAAAAAGGCTCACACCCCAGCAGCTTAGTTCTCGCTAAAATCACACTGAATAATCAGAAAAAGGGAATTTCCTCAAGTGGCGTTGTTCTCATGTTCACCTTGGGCTCTCATACAAGCGGTGGGCAAATTTACACATCGCTGACAACAACTATAAAATTTCATGTTATCATGTGGAGCTTAGAGTCTTAAATTTCACTTCCTCTTAATCGACGGCTCTTTCAGATTGTATGAAATGTGTCTGGAGTGCTATAACAAGGCTCCTAACACCCTTACAATGATTAGAACAAATTACTACGACTAAAAAAAAAAAGAAAAAAAAAAGAAATCTGACGGAGAGGAACTGCCTTTGAACAGGTAGTCAGCTGAAAAGGACGCAGTACCGGCTCTCTGCCTCACAGTGAGCTGTTTATGCCTTGTTAGAAAAGACAGAAAAGAACAAATAAACATGTTTGCTGTGAAGAAATAATACAAGCTTTAACAGGTGCTCCAATAATTATTATGCCAGCTACGGGGGGGGGGGGGGGGGGGGGTTATTTAGTAAATGTGGAAGCGCTGGCCAGCTATGT
>CM022485.1:8161680-8238413 GCA_011952105.1 Coreoperca whiteheadi
GTTGGGGGTGGGGGGTGGGGGGGGGGGGTGTGTGTGGGTGGGGTGTATTCATTGCAATGTGAAATCCTCTGGGCTTAACAGTGTGTATTACTGTCACTTGGTATTGTTTCAGTATGACAAGGACATGAGAAGAATAGGTAAAAGTCAACATAAAACACCCGTAAAATGTATAAAAATCATTCCCAAAAAAGGCAGTAGTGAATCAATACTAACCAAACACTCTTACAGCCTAAGTCTAAATCATGAATCATGAATAGGCACAGCTGACCAATTACAGTAGCTCTAGTAACGTTGATGTTCTCACTGCTCCCTGGACCAAAACAGGCTTTAGTGGCTGATTTAGTAAAATGGTGAAATGTCCCAAATACTGACGTTGATATGCACAAATCCCACAACGCATTTGGTGTTATTGAGGACAGCGTGTGATCCTTTTTTCTACTGTGTTGACATAACCTCCTGTATGGCACCTGAAATCATTGCCAACTACCACGTCTACAGCGCACCAGGGCTACACGTCAACTGCTGTAGCCTACTGACCTCTGTGACAAAGCGTTAAGCACTACAAAACCACAAGTCTGCTGCTATCAAACGGAACGGTGCACTAAGAACACTCCCGACATCCAAAATACTGGATAAACGCATGGTGCAACTCAGCCATGTTCCTCGCATGACACACTGGAACAAAGTGGATTAACAGTGCAGTGAATTACTGCTACAATTGTGAGTAGGTGGATTCCACGTAACTATCTCACGCCTGCATTTTCCTTTATCAGTGTCACCAGCTCAGAGCTATTGCCACACCCGGACAATGGAGCTGCCAAACTGATATTTAGAATTAAGCGCAGCATTAGCCAGGAATGCTTGGGGCTCTTGAGGAACAAGTAAAGTGTTTCGCTGCCAAGTACTGAAAGTTTCCTCCCTCTCTCCCCCTTTCTTTCGTGATTGGTGCATGTATCTGAACAAATAGCACCGACTGTAGGTGATTAAGCATTTCAGCAACCAACTTGAAAGGAACAAACAGACCACCCATTTCCAATGGAATCGCTTACATTAAAAAAAACAAAAACAAATCTTATGGCAGCTCTCACCTCCACTTATAGACAAAAAGACAGTTTCTAAATAACACCAAACCTAGCTTGGCATTTCTGTACTGCTATTTCTTGTTACCTACGAGCCGACAAATCCCCTGAAAAGAACATACCTGCAAAAAGCTATTGACAGATGTATCGATGGCGTTGTCACGACACTGTTGACCCGCTCTCAAATATGTCCCTATGAGATAATGCAAACCGCTCACTGTCCTTTCATTTAGTCTCGCCAGATGGAGGACCTCAAGAGTTGTTTTGTAAGCACTGAGCAGTTGCACTAGTACAAACAGAAACACGCAACACCAACAACGTGAACAACCGATCAAATTTGATTAACTGCTGCCAGTGGTGCCTTGGGAACTATGAACAAGGCTGTGCAAAACCAACGACGACTTTATCTCCCTTTGCTTGCACACTGGCAATTAAAACCAAATCACACTTCTGTCCCCAGAAACCCGTCATTTAGCCAAATTCAACTCTAGACTAATAACTGCTCTCGTTAAAAATGCAGCCTTAGACGGTTTTTAGAGAAACTTTTGTAGTAAAACATAAAGAAGTTGGACCTACTTTATCCAATGCTGAGTAATGGGGAAGCAGACTCCTTGGCCAGTCTGTAACGTGGTACTTTTACGCTCTATGGGGCAGCACAGACCACAGGGTAGAGCACGGGGTTAGCCCATACTGGTTTTGTAAAAAAAAAATAAATAAAATGTTTTGTGCTTGAATTGAATGACTCACTTCACTGAGACGGGACAGCCCCAACAACGTGAATCTGGAGAGCAGGGGTCTTTTCCTTCATGTCAGCAAGCCCTAACTGGGGCTTTATTAGACCGCAATCCACCATTTCATGAGATCTTGTCCCCTTAAGCGCCACTGGAGGAGACTTTGGTCTAGTGTCAACTTCTTACAGACACAGCATGAACTGTTGGCTCAGTGTAGGGTTCAAACAGTCACACATATTCCCACCTTCTGTTGGAACATGGAGAGTGGGCTGGTTAGTGAAAGATGTTCAATTTTCTGTTCTTACTGAGACCCCCCCCTCCCTCCTCATGGACGCCCTGGGGTCCCCGGTACCCAGCTTGGGAAACACTGTAGGCACTTCACTGCTGGAATCTGCAGCTTTAACTCTGTCCAACTAATGTTTCCTCCAAACTAACACTGACTAACATTTAACTGCACAAGAAAATCATTAAGGCAGGCAGTCAAGTGGGGCTTCTTTCTTTCTTTTCTTTTCTCTAAACAATTAACACATGTCACTGTCCTCGAGGTGATGGCCGGCCGTTACTACCCGTCGTGCTCCAGTGAAGTAGTATTAGTTAGCCATTAGGTGCTTTACATGGTGAGAGCGGGTTACGGCACCGGGTATACATGTTTACACGTTTAGTTTAAACTTCGAGAAGCTAACACAGCTAACTTAGCTCGGCGTAATAATGAGCTAATCTGACTACTACGTTATCTGGCAGGGTGAGACAATGAGCTCAGAGTACAGTCAGCCTTGGCTAGCTTGCTTGCTGCATGCTGTGTTGAGCTGTACGGTGCGGAGCTAGCCAGCTTGCCTTTGCACGCAAGGCTAACGTTAACTGGCTAACGAGTCGTAGCACTATCAACAATGAGAGAAAATAAGAGAAACATGCTCCAACTTACCGACTTAGCTAGCCACTCCTATTCCAAACCCTGGTCCGTCCATGGTGACGCGCACTCCGCGAGAAGAACAAAATCAAGAGTAACGGCTTTGAATTACAATAAAACCCCTAAAAAAAAACAAAACAAAAAAAACCCCAAACAAGATATCTGAAGCACCAGAAACCAGTGGCAGCGCACTCCCCAAGACATCCAACACAGGAGAGGAGGGGGAGGCCAGCGATTCACTGGACTTGTGCCATCACACTTCTTCGAGATACCGTCCACATCGAAAACAGCCGAGTCCGGAGGGCATTTTATCGGTGCGGCGTCAAGCCCGACACAAGTCCCGTCCTCTCCCGCGACCTTCTGGCAGTTAATCCCACAGTGGACCGCGTCCCATCCAGGTTAATTCCCCCAGTACTCGCCGTTTCGTGGATGAGCGCCGCGGCGGTTCTCCGTGTGGGAACTGATACAATGTAGCCAAGCAGCGGCAGCGGGAGCGGGTAGGAAATCCAGGACGGGGCGCTCCGAGTCGGATTGAACTGTCACGCGCCACAGCGCCCGGGCCAAAGACGCGGAACTGGAGTCCCCGCACCGAACGGACTGCGACTCCGTCTTGTTTGTTTGACAGCGAGGAAGCATATGCAGCGGCCCACGTCACACCAGCTGGCGTCAAAATGTGTTGAGTTGCGGAGCCAGGTAGCTGGTGGTCAAGGGGGCAGGGCCGCAGCCGGGATTTGTGAAATACTGAGCTCATGATTTCAAGTCCCCTCCAAACCCCTAAACAGATGTTTACCACACACCAAAAAAAAAAAAAAGAAAAGAAAATGTTATTATGTGAGATTTTTTTAATCCTTTATATATTCGCCTGTTAGCAATACCACAGTAGAGAAATACTCTGTTACAAGTAAAAGTCCTGCGTTCATAATTTCTGTAAACGTTCAAAAGTATTAGCATCAAAATATACTTAAAGTCCCAAAAGTAAAAGTACTCATTATGCAGAATGGCCCATTTCAGAATAATGTATATGTATGTATGTATAATATCACTTTAATGTTGCAGCTGGTAACGGTGGGGCTTTTTTAAATTTACTTTATGTACTGCTACCTTGTGAATATGTAAATTGTGACTTTTATTTTAATTATCAATTAATCTTTTTTTTTTTTCAATTAATCAATTAATTGTTTTGTCTACAGAATATCAGAAAATATTGTCAATGGGAATGGGAAGTCATTGTTGTTTTCAGCCGGAACAGCATAGACCTGAATATTGTCAGGCCACCATACGGAAGAATTGAGCCTATTTTGTCTTTGTTTAAGGGTTAGACTTAAAACAAATTGTAAGTTACAGTAAAATAATAATAATGGTACCATTTTCTAACAAGGCACCCTTTATTGAGGGTCCGCACGCTGTAGCTAATGGCTTTGTTCTTGCTAAATAAGCATGTACTTGCTTTAAAAAAATCAGACATCAGACTGATTAAGAACAAGTTTTGGGTTGCTGTGTGAAAAACCCCTTTGGTTGGTATTTATTGGTAATAATGCTGTTATAAATGTTGGTAATCCAATAATAAATGCTCATGGGTCTCTCACCTTGTCATAAGCCATCTGGTCTGCAGATAGAAACATGAATAAGCCAATAATTAATAGGTTTTTTTGTTTTCTGTTTTTTTTTTACAGCAATCCAAGTTGTACATTTTGATAAGTTATTGTATTGTATTGTAAGTTACAAGTGGACTTTGATCCAGTTTTTCCGTGGACCTTTTCCAGAAGAAAAGTGATGAACTAAAGCGCTCATCTAAAAAGATAAAGCAAGTGTGATGCTGGTGGAGGATAAACATCAGCCAAAGGGACTTGTCACAACCTGGCAACCCAAACGATGTTCATATTAATGGCTGATCAAAAAAACCTGAGTAGATGGTTTATTAAACATCAATAAAGCTGTTATTTATAGCTTAGAAACACTATATAAATGGTGAGTTAGCAGAAAGCAGTCTATTATAAACACTTTATGAAGCATGATCTGTGAAATACTGTAATTGTGAACGTAATCATGGACACACTAAAGGAAACTTTGGTGTTCATTGAAACAATCTGTTAATAATTGCTGCTTTACTTTCTTCCAACCGGGTCAAATGTGCATGTTGCTGAATGTCAACACTTTTAAATCTTTTAATACCCTGATTAAACAAAAGAAAACAACACTGAGGTCAAAACCTGATCTTTACGCTTCAGTGCAAATTGGACATGTTACCTTTGTGACTATCTAAGCCATGTTCTAATTTAACTGAACTAAACTAAACTAAATCTTTTAACTAACAACCAAGAGGGAATTTCTGCGTGAGCTGGGGGGGGGATTCCAGCAATAAGACCCTTTCAGATATGTTAGGATTCCAACTCTCACATCACTACGGAAAACCTTTCATGTTTACCAGCTTCAAACACCATGAAGGCTTTAAGTCGTTGTCTCTCTCAGCGCTGGTTTCCCAGGCAACAAGAATATGATAATGTTGCCTTTGACATGACAGAAGGAATCATCTCGCTAACAAACAGAAACAACAGGCACAGGGAGAGCTGGGGGAGAGGCAGGGGAGGGGGCTGAATTAATGGACTCATTTTCACACAGAGGGAAAGGCAGCAGCAGCAGCTACTCACCATCCTCCATCCATCCTCCATCTTCCTCTATTGCCTCCAATGCATTCCTGCTGGCAGGCACACTCATGCCTTCCCGAGGGAACAGCCCGCCTCCATTGGGAAGCTAAATAACAGTCAGAGGCAAGTGAGGACTGGAGGGGACATATTTCTGATGATGACTTCCCTTCAAGGCTGAGGCTCCAAACCAAGTGCGCTCGCTACTGCGCGTCGCACCAACTAAAACCTGAAACGAACAAGCTGCGCGGACGCCATGTGTTTTCCATCACTGAAAAAAGGGGCTAATCAGGCAGCCATGTGGAATCACAGAGGGGCTGGCGTGATTCGTGTGATCATCTTTCCATTACTCTATAAAAGACACTGTAAACCCACCTAAAAGAGACTTGTTCTTTAGCATGTTCAAATTAAATATCTGTCAAATGGCAGCATATTCATAAATGGCAGTAACGTGGATACAGCCGAATAAAATGATACTAAATAACATACTAATTACTAATACAAGGACAAACAACATAAAAGGATATTTAGAAAAGTCTTATTTTATTGTATTTTAGCATTCAACAAATCATTTTTATACCTGTCCCATTTAATTTCCATGCTTCAGATAGATATGGCACAAAGCCTGCTGAATAACTGCTTCTACATTACATCTACCCGTAACAGTTATTTACTTGTGCTTTCCCATTTTTAGCCATGCTAGCGGCATGTTTTTAGAGACGGCAGTATTAGTCGATCAGCCTGTTTGTCTGATCACCCCTTTGGTCCAGACCGAAATGTCTTGGATGCTTTGCCATGAACCTTTGTACAGACATTCATGGTCCCCAGCGGATGAATCTTAATGACTTTGGTGATCCAAAGTCATTGTCCTTGTCCTCTAGTGCCACCATGAGGTTGACTTCTTTGTCTGACGTCTTGTTTTGACTGAAATGTCTCAACAACAATAAGATGGACTTCCGTGAAACACTCAAGCCCCCCTCAGAGTGAATTGTAATAACTTTGGTGATCCTTTAACTTTTCAGTAGCGCCACCATCAGGTCAACATTCCCATCAGTCGTGCTTTGTGTTCAGTGCTAACTGGCAAATGTTAGCATACTAAACCGCTAAATTAAGATGGTGAATATGGAAAACATGACACCTGATTAACATTAGCATGTTAGCATTGTCATCGTACGCATGTTAGCATGCTGATAGTAGCATTTAGCTCAAAGCACAGCCTGACAGAGCTGCTAGCTTGGCTGTTGACCCTTAGCCTGTGTCCAAAATCACTGCCTATTTACTATATCGTTCACTTTATTTACCCTTCGCCATTTTATTTGAGTGTCCGAATTCTGAGTGTGTAAAATTCCACAATGGAACAAAATAAAGTGGCCCCCATGGCATGTACACTACTTTCAGCATTTCACTGATGCAAAAATCACCGTTTTGCTACTCTACATCTTTCAGTGATGACTAGCTAGTGCCTGAAATCTCAACTTACTGCTCACAATTGAGTGTCTAGTCTGATGTATAGGAGTGAATGAGTGAATGAGGGAGGGATTTTGGACAAAGCCATAGTCTTGTGATAGGGTATTCAGATGGACAGGGAGAGGAGCTGTATGTTTGTTTCTTTACCGTGTGGTTTGGTTGTCTGATTATAGCCATGTAAAGCACCATTAGTCCTAATGGATGTGAGTCATGCAGACAACAACATGCATTAAGCTTAGGAGAAATCCGTCTTCTTGAACATGAGATCGGCCAAGAGCCAAGAATTAGTCAACAATGAACAGTGACGTCAATAAACAGACAGATCTGGTTTCCTAGACTACTCCTCCCAGGCCAAACATGTGACATGAATATTGCATGAAACGGCAAAATCAAAGGAAGCTGAAAGAACGAGGGGATTGTAGAAATATTCCATGTCCCTCCTCCAACAAAAATGAGAACAAGTATGAAAATAATGGGACAAACTTATGTTTTGACCCAATTAGTCAAACAGAAATCTTACCACAGTCATGAGGCATTTGCAAAATATATCTTTGAATGTAACAGATCTAGAAAGAAAGATGTATTGTCAGTATGGTTATTGTAAGGTTGTTTTTATTCTGACAGTTGTCTTTTGTTGTCTCTCCAGAATCAACTGTCTTGTCAAATATCTACCTATCCGTCATATCATTACATTTTAACAGTCACGAGAATAAGAACACATTCTGTAAGCCTGTGGCAAAAAACGGGTTAGCATTTATGGTCTATCATATAGCAATATGCTAATAGTTAATCCCGGGTAATCATGTTGTGAATCTGTTACAGTGCCTACTCCTAAGAAAACACAAGCCTGGAAGGGACTATTTTACATATTCAAGAGACTAAACGTTGACAAATCACTATGTTCAGAGACTTACTCTTCATGACAGTAGAGGCCTTGAAGACAAGACTATCATCTGAACTGTCTTCGTTGTGGCGTCATGTGTTTTCTAAAGCTCTGAGAAGCTGTGAAGACGCCCTGGTGGGGGGCTTTCTGTGGACAGGGATTATCCCCTTATATGAACACACGGGAGTCTCTTACATTTGGAGTTTCTATTATTTCACTGGGTGTTCTCTTTGGAAAGCTGATGTGGCCATCATTTTAAATCTCCCCTACTACATTTGTGTTGTTACAGGTACCACCTCATTCAGCAAGGTCAAATGGTCATGGACTAAATTGATCCCTTATCAGTGGCTCTCTAGAAATGGCAGCAGGTGAAAGCCATTTGTGATGAGAAATCCATTTTTAATTGAATTCATGCATCTGCTCTCCTTTTGAGGACTCATAATCATTTACTTGTCAAGCCAGAAGCCTTTTGTAAAGTCAAGTAGGGTCTTGTTACTGTGCAGATTTACTGATATTTGCACAACACAGATTTCCTTCATCCCAGTCATTTGTGAAAAAGATTATTTATAGAGCACATAATTAGCATTTACTGTTGCCCACCCCTCAAGAGCAAACAGGTCCTAGCTCTTCATGAAGAGGGAACACATACAGACATTCACATCTTAGATCTCTCTGCATTTCACTTACTTGCCCTGAGGGACGAAAGCTTTCAAAAGTTCATGTGCTTCCCCCCTCCTCAAATGGGGCCCACCTCGTACCTCTAACCAGAGCCAACGAACCATGACACACTCTGGAGACGGTACAAAGGCAGGCGGGGAGGGAATTCTGCTCTACTTGGCAACTCTATAAAGCCTAGTTCCTACATTAAGTTATCCTATTAGGCAATCGTAGGTATATTCAGGAAATGTGTTTTATGCAACAGACCTTCTAGGACTGTGAGCTATTAAAGGAACAGTTCTACATTATGGGAAATACGCTTATTTGCTTTCTTGCAGAGAGTTCTATGAGAAGATCGATACCACTCTCATATCTGTACGCTCAACATGAAGCTACAGCCAGCTGCTGGTTAGCTTAGCTTAGCTGGAAACTGGCTCTGTGCAAAGGTAGCCAAATTTCGCCTACGACCAAATTTAAATAGCACTTTATTAACACATACCTTTGTTTAATCTGTACAAAAACCAAAGTGTAAAAACGACAGGCTAGCTGTTTCCCCGTTTCCAGTTTTTGTGCTAAGCTAACCGGCTGCTGGCTGTAGCTTCATATTGAGCGTAGTGCTCAAACTGCTTCCTGTTGGCTTGGTGAAAATGGTGAAATACTGAATGCGTGAAGTCCTGAGATGTTGTTGAGTCAATGGGGGACTATTGTGATGATTTCAATGTATCGAAGTCTGCTGTCAAATTGTCTTCAATGAGCCACTACTGACAATATTCTTCTCTTTTTAAAAAAAATATATTTTCTTTGTACAGCCACCCTGACTCGACAGGCAGTGTTCTGTGACACATTATGAGATGGATGAGCCACAAGCCGTTCCCAGGTTGTATTGTTCCCCAGCCGGCTGCCACCTCTTCTAAAGTGCTCCAAAGCCTAATTCCTCTTCCCGGCCTGTGGGGATGGGGGGATGGGACCATGCACCCTCAGTCCAATCAGTCTCTCAGCAAGCACACAAAGATCCTGCTGCTTCTACAACTGGAAACTTGGTTTAACGGGGAGGAGGGCATACTGTTGGACTGGAGTCAATTGCATTTAATTTCAATCAGAAAATTCAGCTGGGCATCTTTTTCAGCCCATATGATGAATAAATACATTACCTTTTTAATGTCTAAGTTAATGTAAAACCATAGCTAACTGGGTGAAACTTAACAGGAATTTTAGCTGGAGTTCTTACTAGTGCTCAAAATAGGACGAATCCCTGCTTGTTACATTGCTTCATCTCCACTGATTTGCCCGTCCTCCCTATCCAGCGGCGTCATTAACAGCAGGGTTGGTCGGCTTGGGATGTAGCGGAAGAAGCCTCGGGCACACTGACCAAGCATAGAAACACCACAGATATTAAGTTAGCGTGATCCATACGAAAACTGAAGTGTAACAACGACATCTGCAGTTTTACGGGGGGCTCATGTACCGCACTATTTTTGGCTCCGAGCAATTGCTAAGCAACCAGCAGCAACCTCAGGAAATTACTGTGCCTCAACAAGGAATAGTCTGGCACATAACCCCCGTTAAACAGCGAATTGTTGTTTTTACACTTTGCACACATTAAACCAATGAGATATAATGTGTCAAGTAGTGAGCTTTAAAAGGTGCTGGTAGGTGGATTTTGTTACCTTTTGACAGAGGCAGGCTAGCTGCTTCCTGTTTCCAGTCTTTGTGCTAAGCTAAGCTAACTGGCTCCTGGCTGTAGCTTCATATTTAACAGACAGTGGCGTATCAGTCTTTTCATCTAACTCTGCCAGAAAGTGAACAAACATATTTCCCAAAATGTCAAACTATTCTTTTAAAAACAGGATGATTTGCTGCTAACATTTCAGCCGTTGCAGCTCAGACAGCATGGATGTTTTAATATTTAAATGGATCACCCAGAGCATTTCACACAAGTGCATCACATCTTTTGTGCATGAAAAACCAACAGCGCATGTACTTAACTGTTCAGCATAACAACACAGAGTCCTTGTTTATGTGAACTTGGATGTCTGTTCTCATGATCATGCCCCTGATCTGGAAGACAGAAGAAAAGGCCACCCACAGGGCAAGTAGCTGTCACTGTTGATTCACTGGGGACTGAATTTAACTAATTCTTAAGCAGCCTCTCTGAAAAACCCCCACCTTGTATGGAGAAACTTTACAAAAGAGACCTCTTACATTCTCTGGGTGGGAGATTGCTGGGAGGACTGGTGCAATTACGTGTTCTCATGCTGAATGGAGTGAAGCAGAGAGTTGTAGCTAATCTGCAACTCAAACAAGAGTAAATCTAAGCTAATCAACAGCGAATTACAATGCCAGGCACAGGCAAAAACATAAATTGGGATGGGTGTGTGTGCTGGTGAATCATGCTATGCTTTTCAAACCATGGTGAATTACGCCCTCGGGCAAGAAGCAGCTTAGTCAAAGAGCCACTCAACACATTTGGAAGGAAATACACTCACAGTGATGCAAGAACAGGTAAAATGTTGAACACGAAATTACATTGCACTGGCTGAATATCAATCAGAGCCTGTCACAGCGGCACTTGAAACAGGGGAAAGACTTAATAATAAAAGGTGTCAAAATCCTTGTGTGTATTTGAATATAAGCACAAAAGAGCTTTAAGAAGTCAAAATAAATTATTTCAGAGGTAGGTAGTAGTCTGTGCATGTTATGCTACGGGTTGAAGTCTGAAGATTACTGAAGATTTGGCATCTTTGTTTGTTTTTAAAGGAAGTGAAGATGCTGGCAGGATGAACTAGTCTGCCATGAATCTGATAACCCTTTTAAAAGCAGCCTTAACCCATGTCTTGAGTCATTCCAAACTATTGTTCATAAGTAAATACCTGGTCACGCCAAAGGAGACCTGGGTTTCAAAAGCACTAAAAAGTGAGCGCTGGATCGCTTTTATAATGGGGATTCAACACAGTCAACGGTGCGAAAAATCTGGAGTAATCCTGGGGAATTTCTTATCTTAATACGGTAACTTAAGTTAACACACTTGTGACGTACAATCATGTTGAAGCATCTTTGTGATTAACAAGAGTGGAATTAACAGCTGACGGGGCAGAAAGTTGCCACTAATATCTGTGGAGAAATGACTCTGCATTGCCCAAAATGGCCACTATAGTGACATGGCACATGAGTTTCATTGATCAAAATCCATTTAAGGTTATAATCCTTAAGATTTGGGTTTCATTTTATCAAACCCAATTTTGATACTATTTATGGCTGGCATGTATTCTGCTATTGCCATTAAATATATTTACACTCATTCTACCTATCTATGTTGTAGTTTGTATTGTCAATGGCGGAGTCTGCCATTCCCTTGCACTTCCCTTTGTGCATTCACAGGAAAGAACGGATTCACAAACTGCAGTTTCAGACCTGTTTAAAACTGTTGTGATCGTAAGCAGGGAGCACAGACACAGGACGGATGACCCATGCGGTTTAGATTAAAAATATCCTTGCATCTAAAAAAAACCCAAGGGTTTTCCTCAGTGCGGGTGTGATGCTACAGGTACAGGAGAGAAGATGCAATGCCATCCAAGAGGTCCAGGTTGAATAATAAGTCCACGAGGGCTTATCAGACCGTGGTTTTCATAATCCTGTGAGGCAGGATTTTACAACTTTGAAAAGTTATCACTACAGCAATAATTTTCTCCTCCCACTCAATGCTTGTGATGTAAACAACAGAATTAGCACAATGCTAAAGTTTATACGCTACAAGGTATGGAATGTGCACAAACAGTGTGTTGCCAGGATCAACTTTTTGCTTGACGACCCTGCTTTTTTTTTTTTTGCTGGCACCCTCTGCGTCACCCCCACTGCTCATTGAAATTAATGAGAAGGGTTTATTGTCTAAATGTGGTGTGAGAAGGGTAATCAAAGGCCTGGCACTGATAATGAGGAGAGAAGGACATAATTTCTCAGGTTCTTGACTAAAACTAAAGCTAAAATATATTTTTTCTGTTGTCTCATTAAACCTGATGGGTGAATTAAAACATAATTAAGCAATTTTGTAGTTTATCTCTAGTGCTTTGAGAAACCAGTAGATGGTGGTTGCTGTCAATCAGAACATTTTCTAATAGATGGCATCCTTATTTTTGACAAATCACACTTTAATTGAAATAAAAGAAGCACAAAATGAAACCTAAGAGTCTTTTTATTTCTGAAAACAATCGAATAGAGACAAAGCAGAATTTAGAAATGTGTCAAAATGATTATACATCTATGTGCTGCACACTTATACACAATATTCCTTATGTCAAATGCAAATGCCAGTGATTAGAAACACAGATGGAGCTGAAACTGAAAATATGTCAGCATAGACAACTCCTTATAAAATGTTGGGACAACCCAGTGGAGAACATGTTTACCATGCTCCCGTGAGATCAGACTGTTTTTCCTTGTCAGTTTCTACTCTTGTCGTCACTCTGCAGCTGATGGGACCAACCCCTTCTTGGCACCCTGGTGGTAGTGACTCTCCAGCTTCCCTGTGAGAGAAAGGGAAGGGTGGGAGGGGAGAAAAGAGGAAGGGATGAATCAAAACACCATCAAAGGGACAGAGTGACCTTTCCGAGAGCTCAAGGCCAGCTGATTAGAGGCGGCCTCGGATAGACAGTGGAGAGAGAGGGAGACACAGAGGGAGAGAGAGAGAGAGACAGACAGAGAGAGAGAAGATAAGTAAAAGGCCAATGAGATCCTTATAATCCACAGCAAAGAGTGGTTAGACCACAGCCTTTGTTGGCAGCAAAATAAGGTGTCTTTTCATCCAATTATATAGATGTACATTCAGTATAATCCAAAGGTAACAAAGGCCACACATACAAAAGGATGACAATATATACTGTAGTTAAAAAAAAAACCCAGAATAATACTGAGCTACGAGTAAATGCACCATGTAATGTTTTAAGTGTTATACAAATTACATACATACAGCATTACAACAAGACAATTCAGTCCTACAAAGATGTCATCACACTCACACATACACTAATTAAAACCGTCACAAATATCCGTAACTTTAAAGTCCAGTAGTAAGATGCATAGTACCTTCCCCGGTTCAGAGGTGGTATGAGTAACTTTTGTAGCTAACCGATCCTGTGATTTCGTGTCATGGTTGTTTACTTTGAACTCAACTAAGGATGATAAGTAGCCCAGCTGCTTGCAGTAGATAGCATGGCCCTATTTAGGTTGTCAAAATCGAATTTGAATCTGGAGATGTCCTGATTTGAGGAAGCGCCGATGGCAAAAAAAGATGGTATTGAAAGCATAAAAATGGACCATTGAAAATCCAAATCATTTATTTATTTATTAAAGTAAATAGTTGGGGGGCCTAACATTGATCCTTGTGGGACACCTTAATCAACTGTCTTGATTTGAAACGATCTGCAACAGTCTGAACTCCAGCAGAAAGATTTGACCCTGGTGTAAGCAGTATCATCAAAAGCAATGGAAAGCATTAAACGTGCGGTCAGTAGTAACTAAAACATTAATAGCTTAATGTTTATAAATACATTTTCAGGGCACTCCATTGATGTTTATGTGTGATCAATCCAAAGACAACAGATAAAACAAGATTGGAGCGAGGTGTGAAGCATACATTTAGTCTTTTTTGGAGTTAACAAGATTCAAATTAATAAAAGAGACTAATCTGGAGAAGGCCTTGTTTGCAGTAGAGCCGATGGCATACAAGTATTATTAGACACTGCAATGTTCAGCTGGAAAATAAATACCATTTATGTATAGAGTAAATAGTAGGGGGCCTAATATTGATCCTTATGGGACACCTTTATCAACCAACTTGATTTGAAACTACCTGCAACAACAGTCTGAACTCAGAAAGATGTGACTGTACCAGGTGCAAGCAGAACAATCAAAACCAAAGGAACGCAGGAAAGTGCTATCAGTAGTAACTAATAAACATTACACTTGTTTCTCAGTGCACCCCCAATTGATGTATCCAAGGAATGTTAATGTCTGTGCATGTTTTTTTAGTCTGCCAATAATGCAAGTCAAGGATTCTTTCGTTAATCCCTATGTTTTGATTAACAGCACCTGCACGAACTTGCTGATTAGCAGACTGCCATTTCCAAGCCATAACACAGTAGCCCCCATTGTTGTGAGAATTTCCCTGGGTATAATCTGTTGCTCACTAATTCATGTGAACCTCAGATGAGAACGTTTACAAAGATGTAAACAGCTGAGAATCTCAAAGTGGGATTTTATCAAGTTGCTATTTATATAAATGCTTGTAGCTATGGTGAGTAAACAAAACCCCTCTAGCCACTGACCGGAGCTGACCTCCTCATCTACTGTAACTGACACCCTTCTCTCTCTCTCTCTCTCTCTCAATACAGCATTCCCCACTATCAATCACATTACAAATTCCTCCATTACAGCTCATTCTCCCAAACTATGGTCTGCTGCTTTGTCCTTTTATGAGCAGAACAACCTCTGCTGGGTTTTGATAACCTGTGTTGACCCCATCCTTAACTGAAAGGCAAATAATAACCCCGTGTCTCTCTGCCTAGCACAAGCCTCCTGCTTGTCAAACCACCACATTAGCTGGCTGTTTTCCCCATGGCTGAGGCAAGGGGAAAAAATGATATAAGTGTGACAGGCAGGGGTGGTGGTTGTCACTTGTGCTTTCTTTTCATGTTGTCACGTTATGGCTGAACTCTGTGGGTAGTAGCAGCATAAACAAGGCGTTTAGGATAAGTGCTGTTTGCTCACCATTTCCAAGCCTGTCTGAATGGCTGACAGTGTCTGTCTGTTCTGCCAGGAGCAAGTGCTGCTTAGGCGTGGAAACTCCTCTGGAATTTTTGGGTGAATGCTGCCAAAAGTTTATTCAAGATTACTTGAACGATAAATCCACCATAACAGAAAAGCTTTTTTTGACACATTCAGCAGACAAGGTCTAAGAGTAATTCCACTCACACGTGCATGTATTTTAAGGGGGAAATGAATATTACATGTTAAGACCCCAATAACTACAGCATATCACAGAATACCGAGGTGGGGGCTGAACTCCAGAGGGCCGGCGTCTAAGTGGTGTTGTGCCAGCATAAGGCGGCTTTTTTTTTTTTCTGGGAAATGCGCTTATGCTCCAACTCCTCTAACTCGCTCAGCCCCTTCTTGCTTCCTTTTGGGTGTTGTGGGAGTAAGAGTTGGAGTCAGTATTTTGGAAAATTGGCCCTGGCAGTTTTCCTTGTCATGACAGTGACGTTTCTGTGAAATGTTGTATATCAGCATATATGAAAACCAAATGATTATATAAGTCAAAACAAACACTCACTGAATGAGCATTTAGCAGTTGTAGTGTGTTAGTTACTCATTTGGCCAATGTCAACACTGCTAGCCCCATACGCATCGTAGCATAATAAACATTCTTCAACTTCAAGGACACCTAAGGATGCTGAAAAGAAAATGCAATGTGCACGAAGTTAATTGTTTCTAAAAAATACATTTTGCCGGGCGTATTAAGCATATTGAAGTGATAGATCAGATTTCTTTGGCTTGCCAAGCGAAAATGAACAAGGACATTTTATACTACAATATTACATAACATTTTTTTTAAACCATTCACAGTAAAAGGCAAAATCTTTTATGTATTTGCATTGCTTAATTTGGCTCTTCGAACCTCACTCAAGTCACCGGCCGGCTGGAAGAGTTGCAATACCGTGCACTGATATCAGTAGCGCTGAACAACTCATTCCACGTTATGTTACAAATTCTGCCTCCGGCCAGTTGCGAACTGTGTCTGTCTGCCATTAAGTGCTTGGCAGGTGGCTTACAGTCGGTTTTCAGAGCCTTTCCCCTGAAAACAGCCTACTGCTGTGGTTGAAACTGTGCTGTGAGAGCGGTGAGAGTGAACCAGTAGAGTTGGGGCCAGAAAACCAAAACAACAAGCTGAAAAACCTTCCAAAGCTCTGTAGAGCGGAGGAGAACCTGCAGTCAGGTGATAATTCTCTGTGGGCTGGTCTCAATGAACAAGTCCCTTTACATACAAGGAGTCACGTGAGCCATAATATAAAAATAGTTGAGTTTCATTACTTAATCACTGTAGTTAGTGTGCTTCATCAGTGTTTGCGTGTGAGTATAGCCTATGTACGAGTTAACGGTCATGTCAGTTCTGTCAACATAGCAACTTTAGAGTATTTACGCTGCTTAAAAAGACTGAATGTTGGAAACCACTTAGTGTTTTTTTTTTATGCAGGGAAACAATTTGAGAAGTGTCTTTTAAGCTATTTCCTAAAGTTAAAATTCATCCTTAAGTGGAACATGGAGAAACAACAAGGTTTTGTGCAACTCGCCGTGAACGACCAAGTACAACAGCAATAACAACAGCAGAGTACAGTAAGTGGGCCTTGTTGTCACGACTGTCTGAGGGAGTATTCTCTGGTTGTGACTCGTTATATTCGCCCGCAAAGTCAATCCAGCAGTGTTACATATTCCATGGGTGAAGGCGATTTTTGTTAATGGCTCTGGAGCTGCTGAGCTGTCGCATTTCAGAGTAGGTGCTGCCCGAGCTGAGAGAGCCGGAGGGGATGCAAGTAAAAGTGGGGGGGTGTGTGTGTGAGTGAAGGAGTGGGTGGAAAAAAACAGAGAGACAGCAAAAATGAGACTGAAGGGATGAGGAGAGGGAAGGAGAGAGAGGGAGGGGTGCTGGGAGAAAGGGATACAGATAGGAGGACAGCGGGAGAGGCAGAGAGAGGGAGAAATAGAAAGGCTGGCCCATCGATTGGCTGAGATAATTTCCCATTGATTGCTGCACTGTTTGGAGATTGCTGGAGAAAGGTTTATTGCCCACATGCTACAGCTGGGGAGGAGGCCATAAAATAAGCACAGGTTGTCTGCAGAGGGCTAGCTCTCCATCATCAAGAACGTAAAACACACTCCTGGACACACACACACACACTCAGCAACACAGCAAATGCTCATGTGCTCGCCCTACATGTTCACAAATATGACTGCATGCAAACTATTCCCATAACACATAACGGGAGAATACAGCTCATCGCTGATGGAAAGCGCACTCACATAATCCCTTGGAAATCCAGGGGCAGTAGTGCAAAGAGTATTTATTAGACTGAAATAGAAGTCCATTGACATCCTCCCTGACATCAATAACATGCAGGCCAATCCACTTCCTTGCAATAATAATCACAAGAATAATTGGCTGGTTGCGGTTTCTCTTTCGGTGAGAGTAGCTGCCCACGCACTGAAGAATAAAAAGGCTGAATTTTGTATTCTCGCTTTTCATTCACCGGTCCCAATGCACCGGGATAATAAACCTAGAACAGAAATGCATATACACTTTAACCACATGTTGATACACCGTCTGATGACACACTTTGACACGAGGAGATGACTTCATGCCTACAAATGATAACACAGAGAAGGAAAGTTAAAAGTGGAGCACCACTTGCTCTGTAATTGAATCGAACACCTTCAACATATCTGTTACATTGATTCCCACTGGGCTCCCACAATAACCAATTCAGAGTCTATCACAAGTATACTGCCTAGAGTGTAAAAAGAAGTTCAGGGTAAAAAAGCTTCAATAATCTTAAACTAAGCAGGCAGGATTTCATGGTTTGAATTCAAAAATGGTGTCAAGGAAGAGATGGGAAGGCACATATTCCGCCAGTGCATTTTACACATCTGCATTTTATAGGAAAGCTCACATGAACTAATGAATCTTCAGTTCACACACTTATTTTTGGGGTCTGGTAGATACAGCTGGTATGACTCAAATTTGTTTCTATTTTCAACACATCTCAATAATTAACCAAAACCAGCAATGCGTTTCTCCGACTCTCTATACTTTCGGACTTCCCTAAATTGTCCATGACACTCAGCCCCAAGGCCATGCGTTCATAACAAAGACAGCGTTGAAAACTGGTCACAAATCTATAGTTTCATGTTTAAACAAGGATAAGAGTCTTTAGCCATGCTAGCGGCACTGTGAGGCTATATGGTGCTTTGTGCTAAATGATAAAAACAGCATGCTAACATGCTGATGTTTAGGTTTGTTATTTACCGTGTTCACCATCTTAGTTTAGCTTGTTAGTATGCTAACAAGTGCTAATTGGCACCAAACACAAAGTACAGCTGAGGCTAATGGGAATGTCATTTGTTCTGCTGGCGCTAGAGGAAAAGTCAAGGGCTCACTAAAGGCCACAGTACACATCGTCTGGGAATCAAGAATGCCTGTACAGAATTTCATGACAATTCTTCCGATGGTTGATGAGATATTTCCGTCTGGACCAAAGTGGACAACCAACCAACCAACCGACCGACATTGCCATCCCTAGAGAAACGCCGCTAGGGTTCCCTATAACAGCTGGGTACTCAGCAGTGGATTAATATACACTGGGTGCACTCGTGAGTATGTGCGGCACCAGGTTGGTGTATGTGGGACTGACTCAGAATAAACTCATGTTTATTGTAATGTGGGGCTCAGTGATATTTGTTATATTTTGGATATCAATGGAGCTCTATGGCACAGAAGAATAATCTGTATCAGGCTTTGGCTACACAGGATGTATTCCTTAGCAGGAGCAATTTATTGTTCATTTTTGCCTTTTCATGAGGTTGGTTTGCATTAAACAAAAATATACCCGGCCTTATCCTGTAACACCTGAAAAGAATTTAGTGTACGTATGTTAACAAAGCTCGCTGCAGTCAAATACAGTTAAAATGTTTCTGAGAAATCACATGTGGCAGTTGTGTTTCCCATATTTCAGTAAGCACGACTGGTGCATTGGTTTTGAAGATGAAGTGAAAGGGCTCCCAGGTCATGATAAATCTAATAGGTTTTTAAAAAAAGGCTTCATTCTGACTTCAGCTCAGCAACACTGCCCTTCCATCTTCTTTTCCTTATCTGGCCTCAGCTTAGTACACCTCCAGTTGAAGTCATTCAGCACTTGAAACCAAGCCGACAGCCTCGAGCACTGCGGGAAAGTGGATGTGTACAAAAACCCCAGTAGCCAAGGGAGAACAGCAAGAGAGGAGGTGAAAAACTGCCTGGATTCCCATCTTGCTGTTAGTCACACCTAATTTACATTCCCTTCCTGTGCTGCCGAGCTGGTGAATTTACAAGTGGATAGAGAAGGTGCTGTTTGAGACTTGTGTTGGCATGCTGTTTGCAAGAGGTTAGTGGGAAGCATGAACCATGCTCACTGCAGACAAAACAGTCTCTCTCCATCTCTTGGTCCAAACCTCCCTGCCTGAAGCTGTTTCCACAGACACTGAGGGCCTGTAATGGCTGAGTGATTTCTCCAACCAACAGCGCGCTGTTGAACCGGTTTAGTCACGCACATGACAGTTCGTCACAACTCGCTAGAGAACCAGTGTCTGACAAGTCAGAGACAGCAAAGGTAGTGCTGGTTTGTTGGGCGGACGTGGAGCAGCAAGGACATGGTAATAACTCGTTTATATCAGTGCCCCCAAAATCCCATGCAAACTAGAACATACATTGTACCTGCTATCAGTTCATACCATGCAATACCTTTTCTCCTTTGCTGGTAGCTTTTTGTGGTTCGCCCAACTTTGTTTGATATAATGTGTTTTGAAAATGTATAGTATAATTGCACTGTTTGAAGAAGTGTGTGGCCTTGGATTGATTAGATGTTTGATAATTAATAGCAATTTTAAATTTCCTCCAGAAAAAAAAGTGCTGGCTACAATTTGTTAAACGCATTTTATCTGTGACACTCACTAACTGCCGCATGATAATCTGCCCACACCTTCCCATGAGGATTAACTGATTTAACGGATTTTGTTCCACTTTAAAAAACTAACAGATCATTGAGTTAACTGGCGCCACTTTAAGTCCCCCTATTTATCATTCATAAGCAGTACAGCATTATAATGAAGTTGTAAGCAGTTGTAAGTGTTTATTAATGTATTTGTCAACAACTACAACTCCTCCTGTGCACACCCATAAGGGGAGGCTGGTGTATAAAGAGACCATCTATGACAATAAAGTTAAATGCAGTTGTAATAATATAAAAACGTCATAAGAGAAGTTATAAGTGTTGAAAAATACTGTACATTAGTAAACACTGAATGTCCTTAAAGCTGCTTACAACTGCATTATAGAGTGTTTCAAACATTTATTAAATGTTTGTATACTGCTTATAAATACTTAATAGGGGCACTTAAAGCATTACCAGTTCATTTTATGACTTGCTAATACCGTTATAGCAGTCTTAGTCATCTACAGTCAAACATTATAATTAGCATATCAAGGATCTTGCTATGGCAAAACAAACGGTCCTCAAACTGTGGTGGCAGCAGCCTCTACATGTATACACTGTAATATATATATATATATTGTATCTACTCAATCGGAACAGGACTTTCAGACATCCTTCGTTTCAGGAAACTAAAGTTGTACATTATTCCTTTAGAGCTGCAAAATTCTTAGGTGAGGTGAGAAGCTGGTTGTCATTGTAAGGGGAGGGGTCGGTACAAGATTTCAATTAGCAGGACACAGAAACTAACATTTAGAGGTAGCACAAAGGTTACTGTACAAGTCTGATTCTAAAAATGCAGGGTGGAGGCGAAGGGAGAATCCGTGTTTATTGCTGCGTATCTTCCCTGGCCTTGGTTTGGAATTTGATTCTAAGGTCAAATCTCCCTTCTCCCCTGCCTCTGCTCTGAAAGCACAATGACTCCATCACCTACCAGCACACAGGCTACTGTTGATAGCTCACCCATTGGCAATGTGAGAAATCTGGAGGAAAAAAAAAAAAGGAAATCTGCAAAGTGTTTGGAGCTCTGCCCGTTTTCTTTCCAACACGCACCTGGCTAGCTGCTGCAGACAGAGAGTGTGACTGTCAGATTGTCAGTTTCAGAAAGTTAGTAAACTGAGCGATGAAGACGTCCTCCAGCTGACAAATTGAAAAGAAGCTTTTCACTGCGTTCAGACTGTCGGAACAGCACTTGACGTCTATATCATTATTTGGAGGGTTAGCAGTTCAAACATCCTCACAAGCAGGCACAATCTGAATGGGGTGATCCTTAACAACCTCAGCGCTCAGAGGCTTCCAGGTGAGGTGCAAACTTCAAATCTCTCATTGGCAGTTAACACAAGACTTTGGTTGTTCGGGTCAACTCCCAAATGCGGATCTTTGTACATGTTTGTCAAGCAGGATTTTGCTATAAATAAACTACAATTCTACACTGGAGAAGAGAAAGTGGCGCCTGGGCAAAATGATTAGTGTATAAATGTTTTGTACATAATGGACACCTATAGTTTGTGAGTTCCTACACCGCAGAGCTAAACAACTCACAGATTGTGATTATTTTGTGGGGAAAAAGCCTATTGGCAATAATCAATCTAATTGCGTGAGCTTGAACTGAGAGCTAGACAATGGTGTCACACAGTGTACATACCGATTACATGCTGGAGGCTATTCTGTGTGTAAAAATAAATACATCAGGATACATTAAAAGGGACTGTGGTTCAGTTTCTAAAACGTTTGAGGACTGGGTCGATGATAATTACTTAGGCTGCTGTTGACAATGCGGTTACAATTTCAAAACTTCCTGGCTTGAACATTTTGCCAAATTATGGTCAGGTTATATTTACAGGCCCCAACACAAACTCAATACTGAATGTAATGGACTTCAAAATGATTCTCCTCTCAGACCTGATGCCATGGCGCCAATCTGTAGTCACTTGGCTCTAGCAATTGTCTTTCCTTCCCCTCTTACTTCCACATTCGCACTGCAAACATACATGATAAACAACTTCCCAAGAGTTGCTTAATTTCCTGTAGAGCTGAACAACCATTAAAGCTCAGCTGATGTGTGAACAGTTTAACGTCTGTCAGCCAAAGAATGTTGGACATGACTGAACCCTTTTTAGTCATCGACTGTCAAGAGCCAATCAGATATCCTGGCAAGCATAAACTAAACTGAATGTTTATTGCATCTGTACAGTGCAAAATAAATTTCTGTCAGTTTAAGAAATTAATATTCATCATATTTTTTCGTTTTTACGTCCATGGGCTCTTAATAATACTTCACTGGAGTTTCTGCCCTAAGCTCCCCAGAAACGGACTACTAAGCCAGTATTAATCTAAACGTTTAAAGCTCTGTGGCTGCTTGAGACTACCGCACATGGAAAAAAAATGAGGCTTCTTCCTTCAGTCATTGTAAACGAAGTTGCTCGCAGACTGAACGCGGGTTGTTTAACCAAAATGTAAGAGTTACATGATCGGGTATTTATATTTTAATATGTGAAGTGTGCAGACACTTGCGTGATGTTGTATTATGAATAAACTTAAATTAAAGTCGAGTCTGGCTTTAAGGGCTCGTGAGCACTCACTTCAAGTGGTAACTAGTAAAAGTGACTGCAAGGGAATCCTGCAGAACCAAATGTTAACATTTGCAATCATAGCTTATTATTGAAGTTCATTTTATTTAATTTTTCCATTTAAGCAACTTTTGTCGGCAAGTAACGGACACACCAAACGACAAATTGTTATGAACAAGTGATGTAATGTCACAGAAGAAGGGATTCGCCAATATTTTCCAGTTTTGCTTAGAGTTTGCTCACGTACCCGTTCCTGTTGAATACAAATGAATGAGCAGATGGATCTTCCTTCTGGAAGCCATGTGTTACATGTCCTACTCTGTCATGGCGCCATTGATGCCTGACCATTTTCCTTTCTTTTGAAGTTAGTTAAACATCACCAGTTTAAAAGGAAACACTGGCTCTGGCTTTTTCAAGCCCAATTACTGGGAAACCTGTAATGACTAAGATAGAAGATCTATCGGTTACTGGGAGTTGCCTCTACTGATGTTCCCTAACAGAGAGAGAAGGTTTCCCCCTGCGGCCACAGGACCAGAGCGTCACAGCTTACCAATCACTTCTCTTAGATGCTCTTACAATAAGCTGGTGGGTGCTGCAGAACCGTTTGGTTATTAAGAGGACTGGAGCTCAGCAGTGTTGATAAAGCATCATGGGAAATATTTCACAAACAGTAACACATTTCTTCTAATTACTAATACGTATTTTGCAAATTAAGCTCTGGATCTGACAAAAAAATTTCGTAAACAAAGAGTACATTTCAGAACAATTTAATTTAGATTTTTCATGACTTCCTGTTGCCTTTGGAGTGAATGTTATTGAGGCTGTATGCGGTGTGAAATAAAGCACATGTTTTTATTATTTGCCCCTTTCAAGTAGATTTTATTTTCAGGGCCACCGGGTTCTGATTTTCATTCCCAACCTAACGGGAAGAGCAGAGGAGTCAGCTGGAGACAACATGAGCGCTGCGGCTGAACATAAAATCAATTCTGTGCACTGTGTCACTTCTTGTTTAAAGTATAAATATATTGTAATATCACGGGCAGGAACTCTCTTCGTTTCATGGATCTATTTAGCATTTCCCAACAGAACTGTGTCTAGGCATTAATGCTTTCCTTTGTCCTGACTAAGATCCCAGAGAGTATAAAGACTCCGGGATGTTGCTTGAACAAATTTGAATTTCTAATTCACTGACTATGACTACTGCTATCATAAAATCCACTATTTTGGCTTTACGCATTGCTAGAGATAGACACACAGGATTTTATCCAAACCAGTCCTGATTCTGATTTGCCTTAATGTTTCCAAGGCTCTAATGTTGTCAGTCAGTGTATTATAGACTTATGGCACTGGGGATCTGAAAGCCTTCTGATACACAGACAGCAGAAAGCAACATTTCTGAAGTATTATAATAGCTACATGTTTTAAATGTACATTTCTCCATATATCTGTGGTAAATCTGTTTATATTATTCTTGGTGTATTAGTGTATTCTTGGTTCAACTCAGTTCAACCATTAAGGGTATAACTAGGAGGTAATCTTTGCAAGTGGCCATGCGCAACAATGAAGTCAGAGATGTCTCAAAGAGTGGACTCAGTGAAGATAAAAGCACTCTGTTCTGTATTTCCATTCTCCATTCCGTTTTCCCTGTATCACTAAACTCCATCATGTATTATCAATGAAGGCTCAAAGTTCATTAGACCACACAGAATAATTCAGAGCCCGTTTTAAAAGGTCCAGTATGTAGGATTTAGTGGAACCTAGTGGTGAAATCGCATTTGGCAACAATTTGAATGCCGCTCGGATCATTGTCCCCTTCCAAGCTTGAAGGAGAAACTACGGTGGCTGGGAAACTTAATTAATTAGTTAATCATTTTGTAATGTAGCAAAGAAGGCAGGTATTGAAATTATTATTATTAGAAGATAGGACAAAAAATGAAAACACGTTTCATTTCATTTAACTAAAAGACTGTGTTCAGGATTGCAAATCAATGCCAATCTCACATTAGTGAGATTATCCATTGCACTTCTCACTTCTTTTCATTTGCATTCTGAGCATCAAAATATTATGAAACACTTTGGCTACAACTCCTTAGATAATAGAGGAAAATGAGACTGTCCTTATCAATCGTTTCAGCGAATGCCCAAATACGACATATATTTACGTTCAAGAGACAAAGCCTTGTAGGAATTATGACTCTTGTCTGTTGGTAGCAAAGGAGGAATGAGTGCGATGTTGTTATACTTCGGACTTCGACATATTAGAAGAAACTGCTGTTGGCTTCCGGTCTCCCACAGACAGTCAACGTTGGTCGATGACCTAACCTTAACCGAGTCGTTTTGCGCCTAAACCTAAAGAAATCGTATCCATAGTGGTGTCAAATTAGAAAATGGCTTGCAACAGGGATTCATAACAGTTTTGGAAGGCATGTTCAAATGATGTCATCTGATAGGGGTATCAGATCAGATCAGATCAGAAAACGTTTAATTTGGAGGAGTTGTTGGAAAAAAGAAATGTGCTTTGTGTACAATGTTGCTTAGATCCAAAGCACAGATAATATATTACAAATATATTCAATTATGACGTTTGCTGATAGTTACAAACTTTGTGAGAAAAATTGCCGGTCTCCTCTTCTCAGTAATCTTCTCAGTAGGTAAAGTCAACTAGTCAGTTTGCATTGAAAATGCTGTCGATAAGAAAATCTGGTCTCCCAATCAGACTTCTCACCACCCTCGAGGGAACATTCACATAAGTGAAAATGAGGGCAGTCACCCTGAAGAGGTTTCATTCCTTTCACATTCGCCTCTATCGCATCTTCTTGTTAGAATGACGTGTTGTCGGGGAGCGGTTGGCTCACTTGGTGCATGAGGCCGAGTTCTTACTGCAGCGGCCTGGGTTCGACTCCAGCCCGTGGGCCTTTGCTGCATGTCATCCCCCTCTCCCGCATTTCCTGTCTCTGCTCAGCTGCCTCTATCAAATAAGCCCAAAAATATACTTGTGTTGTCACCAAAACCCCAACAAACGCAGCTACTGCAAACACCCTGAAAGCCCCTCTGAAATAATAAGTTGAATTATTGATTGGTTGACAGACAGAAAATGTATCTATTTTAATCACATTTTTTACAGCAGAAATGGCAAAAAATGCACCGGCTCTAGCATTTCAAATTAGAATATTTGATGGTTTTCTTACTTTTTGGATTTTGGACTGTTCGGGAGACAAAAAAGACATCTGAACATGTTAACTTGGGCTTGGAAAAATTGTGATAGACCTTCATAAACTGTTGAATCAAGAAAACAATCAGCAGATTAATCCATAATGTAAGTAAGTAAGTTAGTTGCAGCTGTAATTGCAGTTAAAACATATAATTAATATTATCATTATTTAAGACCACAGTTAAAACATAAAGTACTAGGAAAGTTAAGTCTATTCAAACAAATGTTAAAAACAATCCTACTAGGACTACAATTACACGCCCTTTATGCTTAATTATGGACAAATTGGGTGGATGTGTGTAGTCTTAACGTTTTATTCCTGCTTTGACACTGGATCTCCATTTCTTACAACTGCATTCACAATTCATCCTCGAGAGACAAGAAAACCTCTTGTCAGGCTACATACACTCGGGTGCCGAGGGCTTTAAAAAGCTACTTAAATCCTCAGTAGCCACAATGTCAAAGGGACAAAATATAAAGTGTAGCCCACTTTTTTTTACAGCCGCAATGGGACTCTGAAAAGGTGAATACTGCCGTGTTATTAAAAAGGGTCCTTATAAAGCGGCCTTGGCCACATCTAATTAGAATGTAAATGTAGTGTGGGCTGGGGATGGATCACAGAGGATAGACATTGGCATTTAGATTATGCGGAGACTAGATTACTGATGACACTGTGTGTTGGTGAGATAGCCTTTTTGAGAGCAGCTTGGCAACTGACTAATTGTGTTTCACCACTAGCAATGTAGGCCATTGCAGTTCTATCACTGGTAATTAACCAGAGAGAGGGGAGAGGTATATTGTTGCGTGTGCACAATACAAACAATCCTCGACAACACCAAGACTAGAACACACACACACACACACGTTAAGAGTATGTGCGCTCAAATGCACACACTCAGGCAGTTTTGCACCTCTTGTACCTTGTACTAGATTGAAAGAATGAAGCGCTTCTTTGCACTAAGCCTTGAAGCTGCTCAGTAGAAATCCTCTCACCTCCATACAATTCCTCATCGGGGGCATATGCCATGAACAGAGCAGCTAAGACCAAACAGAAAACCAAAGACAGAGTGGAGACAGCGGAGAGAGAAGGAGAGGGGGAGAGACACAGAGAGCAGAGAAGAACAGAGAGGGTGGGGGAGTGCAGAAAGAGGGAGAAAGCAGAATGGAATAAATTGAAGCTGATCTGGTGCTCGGCATTCTGAGGAGGCTGGATTTGCATATCTGTGCAGCGGTGCAGAGGGAGAAATGTGTCGGTGCTGACAGCAAGCTGAATATCTTAAACCTCCGCTGACACCCCTGCAGGCACTTTCTCCTCACATACACTGATACACGGTGGAAGAAACACACTCACAAAATCGCACAAAAACACACACACACACTAGACTTAAGGTCAGGAGATGGGATGCTTTGTGCATTGCTTTGTTCCTGCACAGGGATGTACAGTAGTGCTTGCTGTTTAGCAGTCAGCTCAAGTGCAAGACTCATCTCTAGGGAAAGGACCCAGTGAGGCCGGCCATTCTCTGCTGCCACTCAGAGACATAACTATTCATAATGTGTATGTACATGTATACGGGTATGTATGCACTCGTGCATGAGATACTGAGGAAGAAAAGTGCACAAACTGTCCAAATTTGTACCTTATTGCATATAGTAGTTTGATTCACAAATACTGAATAACACTGGGCGATACGCCATTTGAAAATCAGACTCAGTTGGTGGGAGGTAAACCTAATAAAACCTGAAAAAAAATGTAGTGCAAGGCCAAAAACCATTCCATCTACTGTAACTCTACTGTGAATATACTGTGTAAATATGACACCGTAAATCTCCTTAAATATAGGCATGCACCTGCAGCAACATGCATTGGGAATTTTCCTAAAGAAAACCCAAAACATGATTATTTAAATGCTTAATAAAGCTACACATTTAGGGCTCAGTGCTCTGTTGAAACAGTATACAATAATTAAAGTCCCCCGCCATTAAAAAAAAACATATTTTTTCTTCTGTCCCCTAAAATGTCAGACCTTGACTTTACAGATTTGTATCTGTGCAAAGTTTGTCACTAAAGAGGTGTTTTCACATTCCTCTGCTGTGCTGAAGGGGGATATGTCTGTATACTTCCCTAACATCTGAGATTCAAACGTACTCCAGGCAAACTGGATTTAAGATGTCACAAACTCAAAAGCCAATCACAAACCCACTCGCAAAGAAATCTGAAACCTCCAGCGCAGTGCCGACTTGTGGGTCCAGAGAGCCAGAGTTTGCACTGAGTTAGCGTAGTGAAGGTTTTGACAGCAAACATGGCAGAGTTTTTGCATGTAAATCCGACCCTGGAGCTTCCTTCAACTAGCTACTAACGCCATGTAATAACAATGTGCACAAAGAGTAGATGTGCTTCTAGCCCCTTGTCAGAGTTTCTTGTTATTGTTGTGTGGGATAACCATGTCAAACAAAATATTAAACCATAGCAGATTTTTACATTCTTTAAAATGTGTCTGGAGGGGAACTTTAAGTCACCAATGGAAATTGAGTCTTGACATTCAGAGAATTGCGCTGTTAAAGGAATGTTTGACATTTTTGTAATACGCTTACTTGCTTTCTTGCCAAGAGTTAATGAATCGGTCAGTTTTCTTAGCTTAGACTAAAGTCTGGAATTGTGGGGGTGGGGGGGCTAGTCTGGCTCTCTCTGAAGGTAACAAAATCCGCATAATATGCATAGCTACGAAGTTACGTTTTGTGATTTTCGTGACCATTTTCTTGGCCAGACGTAGGTACTTTCTGGGGTTTACGCAGGTTATCCGACAACCTCACGATTAAAAACACAACTCCAGGATGTCTCTGGGCCCAAAGAGAAATAGTCCCAGCATCTAACTCCCTGTAAAACCACAAACTGTAATCTTCACATCTCAGGTTTTTGTAGAGATTAAACAAAGGAGATATAACATGTTAATTAATGAGCTTTAGAGGTACTGGAAGGGAGATTTTGTTACCTGTGGACAGAGCCAGGCGGGCTGATTTCCCCTGCCAGTCTTTATGCTAAGCTAAGATAATCAGCCTCTGTGGCATTGATCTTCTCATCTAACTCTCGGCAAGAACGCGAATAAGCATATTTCCCAAAATGTTAAAATATTCCTTCTAAAAAGCATTTTTGGGCTCTGTACTGTGGAATCAATATACTATAATTAAGTCACCAGTGGAAACTTGGCATTCCAAGAGTTCCTCTGGTAATAGTGTACAATAATGGTGGACCAATGTGACTCCAACAAAGTATAGCTTCATTTATGGATCTCCGATTTCTTTCCTGACTGATTGTGATTTATCTAAACAATTGCAGCAACAGCAATTGAACAGAGAGAAACACAATTGATTCTCATTATTGATTGTGCAGCACTCTCAGAGAAATAACATAAGTTATGCACCTTCCTAAATAATTGAGTAAACATTGATACCGGAATAGTTTTTTTGAAATATGCACAAATGTCCAGCACCCAGGCTGGTCATTTGATGACATGTTTACCTAATATGTAGGTATGTATGTATTTCAATATGACTGTTTCTGTCCGCAGCCTCCTTTCATAGGATTATATGCTACATTATACTTCTACTCCACTACATTTCAGAGGGAAACGTTTAATAACTTAAGTTAGTCTACTGATCCAGATTAATAATTTAAAATATATATATTAACTAGAGATCTACTTGCGATGGCATCATACCAGCCGCGACACCAAATGGGTGTGCATGGTGCAATGGAACACATGACATTGAAGTGAGTTTGGCGCAACAGGTAAACAGTGCCAGATTTATTCAACACATCTAACCGTTATCCCAGGGTCGACTTTGAACCAGTTAGTTTTGACGTGTGTGTGTGTTTTACTGAAATATTCCCTGGTTTGATACAACATTAAACATGGTTAGTCCTGAATGCAGAATGTGTCATTATTGGCAAGAGGCCAGAGGCCTAAAGTGGGGGGGGCCAATGGCCCCTTCAGTACTTCCTACCCCGCTACTTCTGGTGCCCTTGCTCGAAAACACACCCATCTTCAAACTCGGCCTTCAAATTGATCTCAACTACACACCTGTAAAGTTCCGTGACTGCGCGTTGACAAAATTGGTCCACAGAGAGACATATAAACACCTGGCAAAGTCCTCAAAACCGCTTGGTAAACTCTGTGGTAGTTCCCGCTAAAGTAGGTGTTTCCGATTTTGCCATGATGACAAACACACACACTCACTCACTCACAAGGTGACAACTGAATTATGTGATGAATATGAATATTGATGAAAACTGAATATGATTTATTATTATAGATTAACCTACCAGGCAGCATAAAAAGTAATTAAAGTTAGCTCCACTTTTACAAGCTGCAACATTAAAGTGATAAACACATGAATGCATCAATAATTATAATCCAATAGTATAATAGACATTATTCTGAAATGGGTCATTCTGAAAAATGAGTACTTTTACTTTTGGTACTCTAAGTATATTTTGATTCTAATACGTTTGTACCTTTACTTAAGTAAAATTTTGAATGCAGGATATAACTTGTAATGAAGTATTTCACCGCGGTATTACTATTTTTACTTAGCAGATCTGAGTACGTCTTCCACCACCATATGGCATCAACACAAAGCTACCATGAGGTCTTTGCAGTGTGCTTCATGTCTTTCAAATATTTAAGATTCTCAGTGGCTGAGTAGAAACAAAACCTCTGCCTCACATGTCTCAGACAAGCATGTGACGGGGGTGAATTCTTCTTTTTGACAGTCAAATCCAAAGACATTTTGCCAGACTATCTTCATGCTGTTTATCATAAAAGCCCAGAGGGGGGATTTAATTTGGCAAGTTGTGTTCTTGCACTGAAAACAAGAATCGGGGGAACACATTTTATTGGCCCGACATTGTCTAATAGCCACCATCATTTCTGATTAATCGTACACTGCTCGAGGATTTATCTATCTGTGTGCTCCGTGTGGTGCTGTACTGCTCAATAGGGAGAAAAGAGCACAAACACTGCCAGGGTTAGTGCCTCCACTCCCACTGCACATAATTCTTACTACTTTGAATAGAAGCCTGGGCCAAATGGTGTGTGTGTGTGTGTGTGTGTTTCTGTGTGGGGGAGAGTAGCAGTTCTGACAAAAATAATAACAGTGACCAACCGTGTTTTTCATATTTTTCTACAAAGGTTATAGCACCAAGTCTGTTCTCATTTTCAGGTTCTTGCTATGGTGCATAAGCGCCCATGGCTAACATTATGACCAGCAAATATCAGAGGAACCTCTCGGGTCTGGTTAAGTAGCTCATTAAGCTCAAGGTTAAGTTAGCTCAAGGTTATGTTTGGGTCTCTGCAGGCTGGCTGTCTGTAGAGTGAGAGGAGGAAAAATGCTGATGGGCCTGTCAAATGTCAGAATGTATCCTGTCTACTGAAGGGTGTGAAAAAGTGAGGGAAGAATGTAAATTGGTGAGACATAGTGTATGTATGACAAAGCGTGTGCACTTGTGATTTTTACTGGGTATATGTGTGAGAGTATGTTGGGGAGGAGGTGAGTGGAAGCTAAGGAAGCAGTAACACAGTGGACAAGCTCCTTGGCATGCCAGAGGCACAATGACATTGATCCAGCAGACCTCTCTCCATCAGTCTCCCTGACAGAGGTAACTGGATTGTTCATAAAAATGGAAATTGAGCCACGTTATTCTCATGCGCACAGGCTGCCTGCCTGGCGCACAGACGAATTCATCCAAAAATAAATGTACCTGGACATGGGTGTGCGCAGCTTGACAAAGAAGCTCGTGCGCATATATATATATACACGATTCATTAACATTATGGCCACGACGACTTCCAACAATTCAGGGAAACCTATAGTGTCAGGTGAACACAAATGTACATACACAAACATTTCCTCCACCAGTGCAGCCCTCGGCTGTTCAGGCACAGAAACACTTCAAACAGATGCAGAGCAAATAAACAGAGGCAGCTGGGGGAAGGGGACACAGGGTGAAGGAAGTAAAGCCTTTTCCTGATTAACAGTTTGCTGTCACTATGGCATTATGATAATACTTAAAATGGCTAACATTTCAATAGAGCATGGGTGGGGCTGATAATTATGGCAAATATGCCACAACATGCAATTAGCTCTCTTCTATGTGTCGTTTGTTAGCTTAGCAGTGTTCTGTGTCACACGCTAATTACCCACACCCACTGTAGGCATGTGACAAATACTCGCTGCGCAGACACCGAGTGTGCTGGAGACCTTTCATCACCATTTCAAAAGCTGTGGCAGGCAAGCATGGGTTCCATGTTCATGTTTATTTTATAGAAAAAGTTATCGCAGATGACGATAGAGTTTCTTTGTAGAAATCATCCGAACAGTGTGAATGCATTCAATGCTCAAATGGACAAACTTAGAAATCCTCATCTCTAAAAATAGCTTAATGCTTAATCAATTCAGCTTACCCCCCGTTTGCCTTCTTCAGCAATGAAGCAGGCTTAGCTGTACAGCAAGCAGATGCTATTGATTTTGTTTTGAAGAGTGGGGGTGGGGAGGCACCGAGGAGGTACGGCTAATGATGGAAATTTTCAGAATGACTCCATGCTTTTACTGCGTTAATGGTGGCTTCAGTCGGATGAACTGGACACGGTGTAACCTTCAGAAAAGAACAGGCACTCAGGCGTGGCTTCAGGCAGCATCAGCAGTGACGAGTTGGATATACAACCAGGGTTATAATTGGTGCTGGATATTCCAATCTTGTCTGTGTCTAAGCTGAGCGTGACAGGGGCACTGATATTTACTTCACAGTGCTAATAGGATGCACTGTTGTCTCTGTTTGCTTTAATGTGTAAATATTGATGTCGTTTGTGACAAGAGATGGGAATACAAGAGAGATTAGCCCAAATTCCGGAGGGCTGCATGTGGCACATTTGTTTCTATTGAAATGTCATAATATTTTTTTATTAAGTGGAATACTAAGTTTGATACGTGTGAAATAGTGAAGAAAAAAACAACAACTCAGAAGATGACGTAATTTCATATTTTAGCACAGCCTAAATACACAAAGGACAAAGGACTCTTCCTAGACTCACAATTTTGCCTCAAAGCTCAACAATTAAACGGGACAAAACAGTAGCCTCAACAGATGCCAATGTGCTCTTACCCAATGTGTTTTGGGTAAGAGGTGTGGCTGCAATCATAAAACTGTCACATTTGTGATTTAGTTAGCCGACTTATTTATTTATTTAGTTTTTACCGAACCCGGGTCCTCTGCAGTGAGGACTATAACCTTGTACAACCGACTGAGCTAGCACCCGCCCCAGTTAGCTGATTTTTAATGCCTATGTAAATACATAAGTTATGGTCTGGCAAAAAATGATTTCTACTTGACTGGACTGAAAATCACAAACTGATTTGATATAATCTGACAATGAAGAGTGACTGTTACTTGTTTTATAAATTAAACATTTTGACAACTATTGGGCATCTATGGGATGAATTGGCATGAAATTTGGTACAGACATTCAGGCTCCTAAGAGGCTGAATGCTAATGACTTTGGTGTTCTCCTGACTTCCTTTAGTGGCACCAACAGGTCAAAGTTTCTATGCAACGCATTCGTTCATTACAGCATACCGTCGGCCTCAGTTATACTTCGATATTAACGCTAACCTACAGTAGCATACTTGCATGACAGCATTACCATGTTAACATCCTAACCATTAACCCATCCATCAATGCTATTATTAGCATTCCAGCTGAGACTGAGGAAGTACAGCTTAAATCCTGGTAAAACCAACAAGTGAAAAGAGTGTAATTACGTTGTGTTTTGTTGCAAGTATAAGCAGTACTAGACTCGAGTTACAATGCCTCTAGTTTGCACTAAACAAAAAAGAAAATTCGTTTTAAGAACATACTGACACTGTCTACTGAGGCGTGTATCATGACTATGACTGCAAACAGGGATTTTGCACTCCAATTTTTTAGTTTTTTTTATCAGATAAGTACTGTATAAAATGGCATTAGGTTTAACAATAGTGTCCTTGTGCGTTTGTCAAATGGCTGACATTTCCTGTAGTTACAATACACTAGGACCCACCTTCTATCAATTACAACGTAGTCAAGTGAAAATGCAAACCAAAGCAAGACTGTACATGGCACAGATGTATTAAGTTCTTTAAATTGCCACTCTTTTGTCCATCTTGGAACAATTTGTAATATTTAGACAGATTTTGTGAAATAATTTCTCTGGGGAATAAAATAAAGCAAAGTAATATTTTAAAATGCAGGTCATCATGTGGTAATTGATTCTCAACCCACATTAACAATTTTCACCTTAAAAACATTGAAGACTGTCTTACTATCCTCCTACATTTACTCCTCCTCCTACATACGACAATCCTGCACACTACAAGTGTTCCGTACATAAACATGGATCTGGTCTCTGTTGTAAAAACTATGGCAGTATCACTGTGTTAAACATGTTTTAATACAACAGTCACTGCTGCTTTTCTATGCAACTGTATCTCTGATGCAGGGTAAGTGTCCCTAAGATGTATAGTGTTGCGGGGCTCACTGAAAAGAGAGAAAAGGAGCCGTCAGCAGGGTTTTAGCCTACAGAGCTGCATGTAAAGTGGGTCAACTATCCTCCTGGATAGCTTAACAAGCTGCTGGAGGAAAGAGGCAGCACGTGATAATTAGCAAGAAGAGGAAGGCATGTTTGAGATACAGGGGGGTGCAGGAAGAGGTGGAGTGCAGATGAGAGAATGTGTGGGTGTGAGCCTGGACTAGCAAAATTTAGCCAGAGGTATTTTAAAATCTGTGCTAATATGTTCTATATGTTCTTGCCTCGTTGATATTGCTTCATTGCTATTTTCTGGATTATATTTGTGTGTTAACATTCTATTTCACACTTCCCTGTTAGACTGCATTCGTTTTGTTCCTTGCACAAAACCTAATGTCTCAACAGGCATCAATAAAATTTCATGTCCAACTTCTGTTACGGTTCAGCACTTTGCCTCTTGTCACATTTTCTCTGTGGAGTCTTTTCCTTCCGTTGTAGTCGCACCGTGTGGTGAAAGTGGCATTGCTTCCCTTTCTTTTTTCAAATAATTAAGCCATGAAATGAAAGTGAAAGATTTCACAGAAGCAAAGTGTTTTTAGCTGATTTTGACCTTTTCCGGCAGCACTGCTGTTTGATGTGAGTGCAGTCAGAGCAGCAGAGAAGGAAAAGGTTTGAGAGGCAATCTTTTTCTTGTTTGCTGTGGTAATTCTTCTTTTATTCTCTAAACCGAGGTCTATTCCTTCATTTAAATTGGCTGGTTTCCCCCTCACGTTTGGCTTACAGTCAAACAATGCCAACAATAGAGGACATGCTTTTGGTTTAAAAACAAGATCCAGGACTTTAATTAAGATGAGTGATTATAATTAGAGTTCATTTTAGGTTATGCAATGATGGCTAGACGCTAGCAGCAAAATGAACCCAAAAATTTAAAAAACCCCACTAATCAAGACTGCTGTCATGAGAGTTTTAGTGATAACCTGCCCAACCCTACAGCAAAAAAATTGTGCAAATGCAATGCTTTCACTTACTCATTTTAAGTCAGTGATAGAAATAACAATGATACAGAAAGGTATAGTTAACAAACATTACTTTTTTTTTCTCTGTTGAAAATCTCATGTTGTTTGGGCTATATCCCTTCCCAGCCATCAGTAATCAGGCTATTTCCGCAGCTGAAGGAGAAAGATGCAGTCCTAACACTGTAAGCAGGGGGGCTCAGCTGGGGTTGATGTGTGTGAGTGTCTTTTGTGTCTGTGTAGATATACGTGTCCTTTCCTGAAAGCTCAGGTGCTCTCAGGCGAAGTGTGAAAAGGGTTATGTGAGGCAGACAGAGAGAAAGAGTGAGATACAGACTTTAGAGCTCATACAGTGAATTGTTGCAGAGCGAGCTGAAGCGAGAGGAAGAGGCCACTGTTACTTCCATCCTCACTCGTAGAGGCTTAAGAGACCACACTGCCTCGGTTTCTTCTGAGAGTCAATTCCAGTTTCCCATACTCCATCTTTCCTTTTCTGACAGGCATATTTGCCTCCAATATCCTCAAGAAATGTACAGATTATAAGTTTGCTACTGACACTACCACACAGGGGGGCAGATCAGGCCAGGTTTGTAGTTCGGACGCTTTTCCACAATAGTACTGTAGGTGGAATCAAACAATTTACTGTGTGCTCAGGTATGGAAGGTTAATAGTACCAATACGTACAGTATAACATGTATCGGTATATGCATTGGCACTATAGAGAAAATCTATAGACAAAAAGAAATGATATCACACATATGCAAATGCAATTAACTACGTCAAAGCCCTAATATGTAAGATTAATTAGAGGCTAATGATAAAAATGCAAGTACATTATGGCTGGTAATGCTGCATTTGTTGCATCTTTGTTTATTTTTATTTATGTGTGTCCAAGTGCAAGGTCTTTCACCACATTGGACACATCATTCTAAAGACTGGAATAGATTCCGGTATTCTGTCTTTTAATTTTCTCATTTCTGTGTCTGTTTGCTGAGGCCCCAGTACCCAACCCCATGGGAAGCAGGCAATCTCATGTGAAAAGCCTTTTCAAGTGGTGTACTACTCAAACACATTCAAATCTGTGCTGAAAAGTAAAGGACTATAGTAAGTGGCCGGTGGCTGCTATTGAGGGCTCAATGAACGCAGTAAAAATGATGTTATGTTTCAATGATCACTTCTGGTTTTGTATGCTTCTTTCTTGTTGCTTGGTGTATCAAGAATAGTTCAAAGAGAAGAATATGTTTGACAGCTGATTAACTCTTTAAGCCTTCTTAATGCACCTGACCTGAGGGTCAGACAGATTTTCTGAGTCTGATCAGCTGTTTTGCACTGGTTCTAGTTCGAATCATGCCGAGCCAAACTGCCTTTGACCTTTGCAGCTAATTGTAGCCAATTGTCTAATGTGCTTTTAGCAGCGTTTTTGATATCTTGCAACTGTGTTGTCATGCTACTGGAAAACACAAAAGGCAGAGCAAATATGAATACAACAACATAAAAATAAAGAAGTCTTTTTAACCTGCTTTAAATAAAATGCTGAATACAAAATATATCAGCAGACCACATTTGTGTTATGTTTTTGTACATATTCCAAGCCATTCTGGAAAAAATTCAATTACATCCTAAAATGAGATCCACAAAAAAATGTGTAATAATAATGATGAACCAATTGTTTCGCTTAATAGATCAATCGTTTAATCATTTTGTCTATGTTTTGTCAAACCAACAGTGCAAAACCCAAAAATATTAAGACCAAGAAAAGTAATTCATTCTCACATTTAAGAACCTGGACCCATCATACTGTATGTTTGGCATTTTTCCTTAAAATAGTCTAAATATTTGTTAATTAATTTACTCGCGATCAACTAATCTATTAATTAACTAATTGTTGCAGCTCGACTTCCAAATATTTAAAGAGTCTGCTTATAAGTTCAGGAGACACAACGCATATTGCATAAGGAATGTAGCATTCATGCTCTTGTAATTCTATAAAAGGTAACAGTATAAGGCAACAAATGCTAGAAATGAAAACGCTAAATCACATACACTTTCACAACCAACTGAAAAACTGTGAAATAATTTTCTCAGTAAATAAATGAATTCCCAGCTTTGACCTGTTGCCACAGAATTCTATACGATTATTAAAATTCATGGATGTGAAACATATTGAGTTTATAGGAAAGAAAGTCAAATTATTGGAGTGATTTTCTGTTGAGGCTCCTCTAGTCCCTTTGCAATTTGCTGCCTTCTACACTTCTACGAGCTTTTTCATCCCTCATAATATTCTTGAGCATCATCCAAGAAGAATTATGTCTTGGACCATAAAAAATAAAATCTTTACATAGTGCTGTGCAGTCTTTGCCATTTATCTAGCAACCACAAACAGTAAAGCATGCTCTCATAATCTACATTTCACATCTGACAGGTTTGTGCATTGTTTACTCAGACAGTGCATATTGCACACAAGGGTAACCTCAGCACTTCCAGCTTGCAGCCTTCATGAGCACACCGTCCCTGGTGCACAATGGCGACAGCTACAGTCACCGACTCTTCTTAAAGAGTCACTCAACTCTACTGCATATTTATCTAATAGCTCTTAATGTATTTGCGCACATTCACATCACTGAAACATATGGTTTCATACCCTTATTTCAACATGTTTGAAAATATACATGCGTCTGAGAGACATATAAACTAAAAGAGACATCGCTTCACTACATACAAGAGAAATTAAGGATAGCCCGTGGACACACCACAGGAGACAAGAGCAACCTGGAAACTTCCATAGTGCACAGTGGAGCAAAATTGATGTAAATGAAGCTGAGTGAGTCCAAAAGACGCTTAAAAAGGCAAGTATAACCAAATGCCAGTTGAACCAATATGTTTTTTATTTTGTTATTCTTTAACAAAAGGGAAAGCTTAATCCCTCTCATCACAAAAAATCCACTGGTTTTTGCTAAAACAAACATATATACCCTCTCTACTAGGGCTGGGTACTGAACTTTGATACTTTTATCGCACCGAACGAATTGCTTCGATACCATCGAGTATAGAAAAAAATGCCTTGTCATTCGATACCAAATTTACCTACCTGAGTAAATCTCATCAGCTTCAGTGCACCAATAAGCATGCAGCATGCTCATACCAAGATCAAATAATTCTGGTGATTGGCTGTCTTATGTTAGACGTCATAGAGGCATGCAGTATAAACACTACGTTACGCCCAGAGATGAGGCCCATTGTTTTGTCTTTTACTGCCACCTCCTTATCTGTACATTTAAGTAAGTGAACTTTGTGCATGCTGCTTGTTAGCTAGCCAGTGCAGCTAACTTGCATCTGCTTGTCGGTGAGTCTGATACACCACATTGTCCACTAGGATGAAAGCTCCGGCGCATTCTCTTCTCGCCACCGCTGGGATGGAGCCTGGAGCCAAGGCAGGGTGCATTTCTGATGGCAAACATGGTGATGCTTAACATTATGGACAGGTAAACAGAGAGAAATACTCCTGAAGTTGACATGGTGGATGCTTGTCAGAGCTGGGCTAGCTGCTCATTAGTACGAGGGTCTCACTCCGCCACTATTTTCTAATACCACAAACACAGTCATTCCCTTTTGATTAGGCAGACTAGATGCTACAATGTTGTATTGCTGCCATACTGTTTGTTATTAATGTTCCTTTTGACAGTTATTTATATTTTATTTAATCCAATACTATACAGCTATTCCATAACTGTCTTCATTTTAGTCCAGTTGAGTAAAGTGTGCAGAGTAAAAATAGTTTCTCCAGCTGTGCCCAGGTCTTTAAACAGCTTCCTCCTTTGAAGTGAGTAATTATACCATAATGTGCATTGAAATTTATTTTTGTTAAAATGGATTTTATAAAAGTGGTTTCGAAAAAAGTATCAAAATCAAGGTATCGTATCGGTATCAATATACTCTATTCGATGATTACTATGGTCTTTTCTTTAATTTTTCTTATAACATTTTGGTTGAATATTATTTAATATCTTATTGACAATTTATTACTTATGTTTCTTTATACTTCTTTATATTCCTATTATGTTTGCACTAAAAACACCAAAGCAAATTCCTCGTTTGTGTAAACCTACTTGGCAATAAAACTGTTTCTCGAACATTTTTTAAATGATACCCAGCCCTACTCTCTACCCCACCTCTAGTTCATCCCACTCAAAAAACCCATTCGCTCCATCTTTCCCTTTAAGCCCTGGACTGCAAACAAAGGAAAATGAACAAAGTGGGACGAGACAAACAGTTTGGTCAGATCAATAGAAGATAGAAGAAGACTTTCCGTCTGCCAAGAGGGAGCCCCTATAAGACTCTCTTCCTCCACTAACTGATGAATATCGGTTGAAAATCAAAATAGACATTAGAAAGTACAAAAGACAAACTAGACATTGCTTTGAATTAATTATAAAATAATAACACACCAGGGATGGTTGATCAGCTGGGTGTAAGACGGTTTTTCAGAGATAATCTGAAAGCAGTACTCTTCAGTTCCTTTAATTGGACACTTGATAAAACATATCTTCCACTTTCATAGAGAAGTGATAATTACTGCTTTAACAAAAAAAGGGCAAAAATTACATGCCATCAAATTATGTTCTAAACAAGGACAAATGGTATGCATCTATTATGCCTTAAGTCTTCCTTTATTCTAGATTTCTTTAATTGATAAGTAATTCATAATGATCAAACTGATTTTGTAAGAGGATGCCAAATACAATTTCAAATGTTCTCTACATATTTAGGAATAATAAATGAAATGCTCAATTTGCCAGTTTTAGCATGAAGAAAGCTTTTGACTGTATTACGAATATCTGATTTTGGTATTAGAATGATTTCATGAAAACTCAATTAACAGCAGCAAAGGAAGATACTCAGCCCCTTCTGTCAGAATTCAATTAATTAATTAATTTATATTTTGGATTGATCCATCAGTTGGAGTTGCTATTTGTCCCCAACTCTTTTTGCTCTTTATATATAAGCTTAGGAAATATAGGAGAAAATGCAGGGAAATAGATTCAATAACATATGAAAAGGTTGCACAGTATGCTGATGATGTAACGCTATACATATCTAGTTTGAAGTGGTAAAACTGCAAAATCCGGGGAATCAGACATAAAAAAGTAGATGGGTTGCATATGCATACCTAAATTGTATGGATCACAGTTTTAAACCATGTCCAGGATTCTTATGTGATTATAGCATCTTTAAAACTTTTAAACTTACATTGTTTGCAGAAGACCCAGTGAAAATTGGTGAAGTCTGTGTTGCTTTTAGCCCATACCTCTTAGTATCACCAGGTCAAATCCATGGGAGGTTGTAAAGTCGTTTCACAAGACTATTTAATGGATTGATGAAGTCAAGATAACCAGAAATGTTTGGGAAATAAAGCGTTGGAGAAGAGTAGTTGTTGTAGCGAGTTGTTAAATTTGAATGGACTTGAAGTGAAGATAACACTGGTCTCTATGGGTGCGTTTTCAAAATCAGACACCAATCACTAACCCTATGTCATTTGTTAACTAAACTGGGCTTCATTGATTCATTAAGTGTGCTTTTACTTTTTTACCATTGGTTTATCTGTAAGCAGCTATTTGTAACCTGGTAGAGGGGGGGGGGGACATACAAGACAGATTGAAAAATTCTAGTTGGCAACATTTTACTGGCAAATCATGATTCGAAGTAGGAACAATGGTTCAAAGAGTATAGTTAAGCCTATAGAGTATGTATGCATGCATTTAAATAGTATTTCAAATAGATGAGGCTGGCATAAAATCAGCTGTAAACAGAATTTTTGAAATCCTTCCCACTACAAAAAATGCATCTGTAAAACAATAAAAGAAATACCACTTGTACTCATCTGAGAGTTGGTATGTGCAGTATATTGCTATAGTTAGATTTTTTTTGTGCCTGGCCTGCGAGCACACACAGCCAGCTCTGTAGAGCGCTCCACTTACAGTTGCTCAATAATCCATTTACTTGCCTTTGCTATTTGCGTGACTGTAATTTCAATCACATGGACAGTAGGGGGATAAGAGGGGAGCTGTCTACTGAAAGCTGCCTGATGATGACATGGGTTGAAATGGAGTAATGGTTCTGAGTTTGTTGCCTAAATCAAGAATCATCTGATCCACTACAGTGATGAGAAAGGGAAATGTAAGGGCAAGCTTGCAGGTACATCTTACACTTTATATTTCTTTCTAGCAATGTCAGGATGGAAATACAAAAGAATGATCAAAAATGTATTGTACTACTGTGGCCTTTCACTAGAAATAGGCAATATATTATGTAATATATTTCTGTCAGAAATCATTGCCAATGTTTATAAGTTAGATTTATGATAGATGATGGCTTGGACAATGGCATTCATTCATTGCTAACTTTATAAAATTTCAGTTTTCAACTTTTAGTTCAAAAGGGGAGAGGAAATTTTGTTACCTTTCTCTGACAAATACTGCTATCAACAATGACTACTTGTGTTGCAAACATAACACTTCAGTAGTAGGTCTTTTTTATGAATGAACTCCTCTGTTTTGAAAACACTTTAAACAGATTCCACGAGGTTCTAGTTTTGGTGATTTCATTTTTGCTCATTTAACAGTGCTAATCTAGTAAAATGTACACAATGACACTGCGTGTGCTATGATGTAGCCACTCTCCAAGAGAATTGTCCGTATGCTACAGTGAGCCATATTACCATATCACCATCTTTCCAGGCAGCTTCTTTTGCCTACAAACCATTACTTGCTGCCTCGGCTCATTAGCATTGCAAATAAGACCTAAAGCAAGAACAGTGATGGCAGCAGCAGAGGAAATGGGACAGAATTAACAAATTATGTAAGAAGCGTGGACAGAAAGGAAGGAACACAGTGTAGCAACAAGGAGGTGGGTGATGAGGAGGAGGTGGCAAGAGAATATTACAAATCTGATTATATTGTCCTTTTAAACTTGACATTATTATATGACATCCATTTCTATTGGTGCTATACCTCACTCTTCAGGAGATTACTCAAAATGTCTGCGCAGTGCCCTCTTTCTGACAAGCAAAGCTCCAGTTTTGACAGTTAAATTACACAAAGCAGTCACAGGAAATTTTTGTTTTCTATCCAATAGTAGGCCTATGGTTAGGTATAGATATGTTGTCAGGAATCAACAACAACACTCGGGCATTCTTGGAGAATTTAATCTAGCTGGAACCTGAGACTGACACCGATTCTAAATTATTTCAACATAATATAGTTTAAGTTTAAACCCATTTTCATATTTAAAATTTAGACCTTACAAGTGAGAGAACCACGCTCCTCAGTGTCATATTATTGGCGTGTTTTCTTCACTACTGCAGTTAGCAATGCTAAATTATATTAAAACATTTCCATCTAAGCCTTCACAAGGCAGAAAACCTAAATTAAAATGCATTTCTTTCCTGATCTTCAAGTCATATGTAAAAAGGTTGTACCAAATGTTATTGTAGATCAAGACAAAAAACATGAAAGAAGGAAAACTTCTATATTTTCCAAGAACACATGACACATTTCTATACGATGCATCATTTACTTATAACTATTCTTTAAGATTATTGGGTTAAACTGGTGATTTGTTAACTTGTCTTATCATTATTCCAATGACCGATGACAATGACGGCCAAAACTACAAAAATCAGACCCTGTTTGTAAATAAAATCAAAAAGCACATTTATATCCAGTCTTATCATATGTTTTTAAAATAGGTGGCTATTCCAATCAAAGCACTATGAGCTGTAATCCTGAATGAGCTATACTACAGGGGAATAATGTTGGCAGTACTGGAATGAGTGCATGTATCAGTGGGTAATGGACTCTGAGAAATGCTGTAATGAAACAGTATAGAGAAAGAGGCCAGAAGGAAGAAAAGGTCAGACCGTGATGTAAGTGCCACAACTCATCATCTGGTAAAGTCAAGGTCAGGACCTTGTGTGGTCCCATGGTATTTCTATTTAGCTTTTAAAGAAATGGCCAGAGTAAGACTGATGCAGTGAGTTGGCTAGGCAAGACTCAAACTGATTGCCCTTTATTCTACTGACCTTCTTCAGAAAGCTTTGAGTTAACACAGAGTTAAAATATATTGAAATACAACCATTTACGACAACTGCAGCCATGCATGTGTGTATTAATGAAAACCATCCCTGTCCTTTTTCGCACAGTAACTGGAAATTGTTTCACAACAAAGTAGGGGGGGGGCGAGCCGTTTTAAAACAGCCCCATCAGTGATCACAAGCCATAAAAAAATTAAAACAAAGTAACAATGGTTTTATATGCCAGCAAATATTATTCCATTTTTTTGTGGCTAAACTTATTGAAACTGCTTGTGACATGCAACGAGACAGGCGTCCTCTCTGAATCGGTCTGGCAATTATGTGGAGTGAAAGCTGGTCTGGTTTGTGTGGTGTGTTTGCCTAAATGTGGACGCCCCCCCCACAGTGCGAGCGGGCTTGACTTGGATGCTTCGGCAATGTGGCTGCAACTCTGCTCAACACTCAGTGGGGGTAACACAAGGAGCCCTATAGTGCGGTAATGCAATATTCATGGTGGGGTGTGAGCAGAGCAGTTAAACACAGCAGAGCTGTGAGAAGACCTTCCAACCCTCTATCAGGGAGCAGCTGCTGCATGGGCTCGCTCCCCTTTCCAAAGCCTATCCTCTTGCTCAAGCATTGTCTCTTTCTTTCCTTGCCCTCCCCTGTTCCCTCGCTGCTCCCTCTCACTCAACCATTAATTTTTAATCACAACTTAAATGGCTGCCTTGGCTGCGGCTGTGGGGGCAGCAAGTCAAGGGCTCTTGCCTCTGGTTACAAAGTAGGAAATAAATTTGAAGAGATCAAGCTAAACATAGAGGGAGGGAGAAGGCTGACTAGGGAGAAAATGTACAGGCAGGAAAAATATCAACTTGCTGCTGCCATTACAGCTTAATTAGAATTTCAACTCTTTCATCTTGGACTTTCCACTGCGACCGCTACAGGAAATTGAGATCAAATTAAGATAAAGAATTAGATTTTTCGAGGTTTTGTTTTGGAGGCCACGAGACAGTACGAAAAGTGTAAGAATGAGTACGTAGACTGACAGGTAGAGCTAAAAACAAAAAATTAATTGGCAACAACTTTGATTGATTAATCACTTCAGCTTTTTTCTAACAAAAATGCCAAACATTCACTGGTTCCCGTTTCTAAAAGGATTTGCTGCATTTCTTTGTCATATGTGATACATTTTGGGGTTTTATGCCGTTAGGCTGACAAAAGCAATCGGAGAACGTCAACTGGCCTTTAGAAGTATTTTTCAATATTTTGTGACATTTTATACACCTCCAAATGAATTGATAATAAAAATACATTTGAAGGTTAGTTGCAGCCCTAACTGACAAATCATATTGCTCAAAACCACTTAAATACTAAGAGTAAAAAACACAGCTTACAAGGAGGAGTATATTAAAGGTTGAACCACTTATTCATGAAGGACATGGTTGTGTGGATGTTGCCAGTGAGGTGGCAGCACTCAGGTTTTCCCTTGCATTATTTATTTTCCGTATTGGGGTGGTCTGACCCACTCTTGTAATGAGAACTAGAGTCACGGTCTGTTTGGAGTCCCGGGGCAATGCCGTGCGACCGTGTCCCAGGATCACTGCTCAACCACACAGGCCTCTACACAGCCACTGTTTGCTCAGACTGTAAAACTGTAAAAGTCAAGCCTTGTTGACACATGTGTGCTGTCTCTCCCCGAGGCTAATGGCTATTACATCTGTCTGCTTCTTTTCAGAGGGAGAGGAAAACTACAAGAATCAAATGCTCTTTTGAAAACAGGCAGAGTGAAAACACTGACAGCTGATGGAAAGCTGACAGCCTCGTCTGAGGGGAATTACCACTGTTGATCTTTCTCACAAGCGCAGCGAGGTGAATACATCGGTTAAGATGTGTGTTTTGAAAGAAATGTTGATGAACTTATGGTAAGTAGTGTGTCTGTGTCAGTGCTTATACGAATACAGCTGTGTTTTTCAAAAGGTCACCCTTGACATTATTAGGTAATGTCATCATTTTCTGAACTGTGTCCAATGTAAACATAATTTTCAACTAAATTACTTTACACAGCTACGAAGCGCTTGGATATGAAACATGTTATATGTGCATTTTATGTAAAATTATTAATGAACATACACAGTTTGTTGGTTAAAAACAGACTGGCAACTGAGCGTTTATATCATTTATTTATTTATATATTTTTTTAAAATTGTAAATATCTTTTGTCTAAATAGTACAAACAGTTTGACTTTCCAGTATTTTGAATAGTTTCATAAATACTGCGTAAATGAAAAAGTGAAAAATGCAAAAAAGTACAGCGCTAATTATCACAGTCTAAATTTGTCTATTTTCTAATGGCGCTTTTTCACTACACAGTACCAGCTCCCCTCGACTCGACTCCTCTTTGTTTGGTTTTCCACTGTGTGAAAGTTGTACCTGTACCTGCTTCCAGGTACTTTTTTTCGTATCCTCTCCGGCGAGGTTCCGAGCGAGCTGAGGCGATACTAAAATGTGACGTGAAAACACGGCAGACTGCTGATTGGTCAGAGAGAATCGTCACTATTCACTGCGTCATCATTACAGACCGAGTATCCTGAATAACCCCGCCATTTTTAAATAGTCTGGCCAGAGATTACGTGATATACCCGTTACTACTATGGAAACTCGGAAGAATACGCCGCGGTCAAACGAAACAACGCTTGTCTTCTTGCTGTGAGAAACAGCCACATCCCGAGGATCAAAAACAGCACACACTCGATTTCCTCCATTGTCCTGTGTGTGTGGGTAGCGGGTGTGTGTCACGGCAGTTTCCTGTGGCGTCGCTATGACGACCAGGTACTATCGTGGAGGTACTATCTGCAATGGAAAACGGGGCGAAAAGCGAGCCGAGTCGAGACGAGAGGAGTCGAGTTGAGCTGGCGCCATAAGTATATTTTGTTGTTTTCATTCTAAAATACGGCCAGCACAGTTGCCAACTAATTCTCTGCTGATCAATTAAGAGACTAATCCTTTCACGTCTAATCGGTCTTTGTATATGTTGCCTGATAAGTAACACTGATGTAATAAGCAAGCAAGTCAAGCTTTATTTAGACGCATTTCATTTCAGGGGGAAGCACAATCTGCTCCACAGACGGTCTGTCCACCAGAGATCACTGACAAGTTTAGTTTTTAAACGTTAACTGTCCCTCACTTCCATCATTATGTGTATTATGGCTACAATTATTTAAAAAAAGAAAAAAGTTTTAAGGAATCCTCATCAAAAATGTTTGTTTATGTTATGTATTTGCGTAGAAACCAGTTGATTTCTTAAAACTCTCAAATATCAGTATTGATAAAAATAAAGTATCAGTCGAGTTACACACGGGACTTTGTTCTTTGTTACATTTCAGACTGTGGTGTAAAATTCACTTTGCACCTGGGTGAAATAACATCCGCTGACACTTTTTAACCACCTTAAGTAATTTATTGGCCGTGTCTAGTTTAACATCCTCACCTCCCGCCAGCTACTTTAACTGTGCAAATAAGTCACCTATTGATCCTTAATTCCTAACCTGACAAATGAACAAAATCAAGGCAGCAGGCTAACTGCATTCATGCTAACTAGCAGACCTCTCCCAATCAGTCAAACTCACCCGCACACACAGACAGGAGTAATCTCTCACTAATCAAGGACATCGATCACATTGCGAAGCACATCTGTCTGCACCCCCCACCCTCTCAACGCTGACCCAGATTGATTACTCTGACAGGCTTCGGACAGACACAAAGACGAAGGGAAAGAAAAGATGAGCAAAATAGAGAAAACAAAAGGAAATGTGGGAATGAAAACAGAAGACTGAGGGCACACAACATATGGGCCCAGTCGAAAAAGGGACAGTGGCAGGTGTGTTAAATTCTGTTTTTGTATCACACACTTCTTTTAGCACACATGTAATCTGTGTTCGAGAGCTACATATTCATAATGATAAACAGCAAATATGAACAACAACACCGACAATCCAGTTGCCAAAGCACTGCGATGAACTGAAGCCAGTAAGAGCAGTTTATGCAGCTTGTGTGACTCCATTCATGTACACTGACCCATATAAATAAAGAATGTGAGACCACAGAACAAACTGTGGTGCATTTGCTGCTTTGGCAGGAGATGCGCAGCTGAACGTTCAAACAATGGATCAGGGCTGAAAATGAATGATTAGCTGAGTAATTTATAAGCCTCAGGCCAGAATGAAAACAACTACTTACGATGGCCCACGCCAAAAAATAAAAAAAAAAAAAAAAAAAAAAAAAAAAAAAAAAAAAAGACAAGAAAAAGCCAAGATCACCTGCATTGTGGAAATAATTTGTAAAGCTGCTGTTTTTAAATCCAATGTGCCGAGTGCTTAAAGCCGGCATTACTCTCCTTGCTACACTTTCATCAATGATGTATTCTTCAAGACTAAATCAATTTTAACCTCAGGAGGTATAAACCCCTCAGGCATCATAAGAAAAACTGGGTTGTGCAACAAACCAACAAAGGACGCAGTAAGCTTCTTACATCGTCTATAGTATACATATTTGAAGCTATAACACATTCCACATGTACATTTTACCAAATGATCACAAGTCTTTTTATTTTGACCAAAATAATAATTACATCACATTAAATAACGATGCCAGTCATGCAGTAAACGTGACACTAAAGGAAGCCCTGGCACGTTAAATGCTGATTGCTATGGGTTTTGTAATGGTGACTGATAAAGGCAACAATGCTTAGCTAAGATAAGGAAAAAGGAATCTATTGCTACAACAAAGAGCAATTTCTTTACACAGGCTTTTCACCCTTTACTCAGACGGAAACCAAGCGGTTTCATTACCAAGGCAAAGTGCAATCAAATACTACAAAGCTCTCAGGCAAGGCATGTGTCTGTCAAGGCTACATAAATCATGTATAGAATTTATTTATTTATTTATTTTTATTTGCCTCTGCGCCCACATCTACATCAAAATACCCAATGACGATCACGGGACACATAACCTATGTCAGATTTTTCTTATCCTAGTAAGTGCAGTAAGCCATATATGTACAATTTAGTGTATCTTGCAATTTTAACGCATCCTTGAACAAAATCCTAGATCTGCACCAAAAACTAATCACTTGCCCTTTCACCAAATTATATTGTAATCTGTTACGCTTTGAGATATAGTGACAATTAATTCCCTCATAATAGCCATTTTTTGTGCACTTATATATAATGGATAAGTAACAAAGTGTAAGTTGTTTTCGACCAAAGCTGTCCTTGAGATGAAAGTGGAGGAGTGTCCACAAGATCTCCTTTGTTTTGACATGTAAAGGGCCAGATTTAGTCCATAATGAGAACGTACATGGACACGGTTCAAACTAGAATTTTCTGATACATTTATGAAGATTCATCACAACGTCACTGTGAACCTACACAAAAAAGGGTGTTATGGGTAAGCAGACGTGCACACCTCCCCGAATCTGTAGAAAGTATGATTTGGGCACAAGAAAGTACAGCATGTAAACAATAGGTACATCCTTTCCGTTGTAGTTTGTTCCTTGAAAAATACGAATTTCACAACAACATAGCAAAATGCTCTCTTCGTTACAGATCCTAATTTAGTTGCAAGTGAATGCAATTCAGCATGCCGGGGTGTTGTCATTGAATCTGTAAGGACGAAGCAGATCTACTATGGCAAAGTTTATTGCTTGGGGCTCCCTCTTGCTCCCATGCCTGTGTGCTCTGGTCTCTGCTCAACAGCTCAGCTCAGCTCTCTCCTCTCCCCATTAACCGGCTGACAGATCAGTAATAAACACAGCCTGTCACCTTCAAGGCCTGCCTCTCATTTACTAGAGAACACATGAAACCCCGCTCTCTTGTTCCCTTGCTATCTCTCTCTCTTCCCTTCATCCGCTGGGCTCAATGGAGCTGAAACCTGATTTTTTGGCCCCGGCCGCCTCCGAGGCAGCAAATTCTCCTCTGCACCCAGATAGTCCTGAAAAAGGCATGAATATTAAATGGGAAATCCATGAATAAATAACCAAAAAAGGACTTCCGTCACTCTAACCTCTTTTCTGTCTTCTAGCAGTGGATGACGGAGGAAGAGCGCAGGGGAGAAATAGAGGAGAAAAAAAAAAAAATCCTGACCACCTCATGAGAGAAGGTGGACATTTGTTAGGTAATTGGCTTTCTCTATTTACAATCCCATGGTGCTGTGATTTCACACATAAAACAAAGAGGTAATCACACAGTAACAGTGCAGCTGATGGTTAGTAGAGCAAAATTAAACTACCATATTTTCAGTGGGAATATATTGTGTTATTTCCATATGTGGGCCAACCTGAGGGATAAAGGCATACATATTGCAGCAGCTCAATAATGTATGCGTGGAAAATGCAAATGACATTGAAAAGAGTGCTGGAGGTGCAATGTGCACAAGGGATATGATGTTGAATCCATAACAAACAAAAAAAGGAGAATCATTTATTTGTGATATATACACTCACTAGTCCCTTGGCACATGTCAGTTACACAAGAACAAGTAAATATAGATTATTTAGCTTTAAGCAATTCCCATAAGGGCGCTTAAAGATGCTAAGTATTGGACTGGATTTCATTGGCCTGTATTTTTTTAACAGAGCGCAGGGAGACAAATCATAAGACACGTATACAGTAGCTACTATTGAACAAGTCACGATATGTGTTGCTGCTGTATTACATGTCTTATTATACACCAGTATTATATGTGTTACCTATACTGTAAATTGCAGTCCCAGTGTCATCCACAACCATTAGAGAACAGCGCAATGGGTCAATTAAACAAACTGAACGTGAGCAGTAGAATAGTAGTTAAGGTCCAGTGTGTAGGATTAAATGGCATCTGGCGGTGAAATTTGCAGTTTGCAACCGTTTGAATATCGCTCGCCTCAGCCTCCCCTTCCAAGAGTGTAGGAGAACCTACGGTGGCTGCGAAACTCACGAAGAAAGCGGCTGGCCCTATCTAGATGCAGTGTTTGGTTTGTCTGTTCTGGGCTACTATAGAAACATGGCAGGGTAACATGGCGGCCTCTGTGGAAGGGGACCCGCTCCCTCTGTAGACATAAACGGCTTATTCTAAGGTAATGAAAACACAATGACTCTTATTTTTAGGCGATTATACACTAATGAAAACATACTTCCATTTCTGCCAGCTCCTCCTAAATGTTACACACTGGACCTTTAAAAAGGTATAAGCTTAAAGAAATCAGACCCCCCTTTGATACTATCTATGGCATCCACTGGTTTCAGCAATAGCCATTCAATGTATTTACATTCTTTAATCACCACTCTATATAGCATTTTTCATTGTTAGTGGCAGAGTTCGCCATTCCCTCACTTCTAATTGTCTTCATATGCACGAGGGAAACGAAGCATGTATGTAATCCGGCATTATTGTATTAATTCTATATCACAATATCAGCCTCACTAGTTGCTGTTGCTAACACTGTGTCAAGTTACTGCTAAATGTAAACCCTACTGCTGCTGCTTCACATTAAAAGCGTTCAACTGGTGAAAGAAGGGATGGCTTTTATTGTGAAGCAGTCACGGGAAACGTAATGCATTTGTCATCGAGGTTTAGCGCTAACTGCGATCGTTCATCAAAAATGCGTGGGCAAAACAAGGCATGGTCATTTTGGGCCTTTTTTCATTTGACGGTTAAGTTTTAAATACTGCAGGGAGTGTTGGAAAAAGAATAAGCCACCACAGATGAAGAGATGCAGATGACAGGCTCCATCTTCTCAAAAAGGTAACACACTTCTATTACTGTGTCCTGCTATTGTGTGGAAACCAGATCACAGTTGCTCATGTTATGATTAAAAAAGGCCAATTATTGATTGACGTCTTTTTTTAAAACAGCGTGAGTTTGGTTGGCTGCACTGTAAACGTATACACCAGTGGCTCATCTGTTGTATTTCTAAGTAGCTGCACAATGAGAGTTTGTTGTAGTATTGAACTGCCCTCGCCGTTACCATCGGTAACCACAGCTGTTGCCAAATCAACCAGGACTGAAATCACACGGATTATAACTTTAAGGATAAATGGCCATTTAAGAGGTGGAGAACGTTTCACACGCACAAACATGCAATGATAAAGACCAGATTGCACACTGACTGAGCTCATGAGAAATGAAGGCTTAATTTTATTGTGGTTCACTTCTAAAATAAAAGAGGTAACAGGAGAGAAAATAAATTAACAATGTCCTCTAGTTTGACGGTGGTAAATTGGTCCAAGTGCCCTATAATTACCCAGCTCATTGTTTTTTCTGGGCTTTACAATATACTACTGACAGCGTGCGCGTTTAAGCAATTAGTTCTTGCCGGTGACTTGCCATTATTTGGAGAGCCTTTAAAAACTTGATCTACCCCAGCGTCTTTATATTGTTTAAAAACCACTGAATACATAATGAAACCTAAATAAGACAGAGCTGGCTGTTAAGGCTGTTCATCAGTAACAGTGAGGAAAATTACATTTCTTCAGATTTTCTAACCCTATTTAACATATCAAGGGCACATATTTCCATCCATGCGCAACGATCTCCAAAACAATAACCTACTGTTAACTGAAGAAATGGAGGAAAATGATGTTGGTGCCTCAGGCTTAAGACAGGAGAACTACTTTGTCGACCTCGAGGTCCTTTGAAATGACTCCAGTCTCCAGTGATGTTGAGATTATATATGTCAATGACTTACGGTGCTAGAGATAAAAAAAGATCTCATCATGACCTGCTGCAGGAGCTGAATTTCTCATCTTAGCAATTATACCCATGACTTCCTTCCCTGTAGTTGGATCAAACCTCAGCGAAAAGAGAGCTCTTTTGTGTCTTCTGGAGAGCCATCGGTGTGCCTAATCTTTATAGAAAATGATAAGCCAATACTCACAAGGCACTCGCTGAATTCATATGTAATATCACAAGGATTATATGTTCAGCACCAAACTGAGTGAAGAGCTGGGAACGACCTTTGCTTCTTTGAAAGCCGTTAAAGGACGTTCTGTTTTGTTTCTATAGTGGGTAACAAATACTTATTTTCCTTCGGCACTTTCTGGGAGAAATACTGTATGCGATTACAGGGATTAATTCACTCATGTGTGAATGCACTGCTTGGTATTTTCTTGGATAAACCTCGAATAAACCTATAAATCTTTGAAGTTCACACAACAGAACTGAATTTTTTTATCTTGATAACATTTTCAGCCATCTCACCCAGCATTACTTCAAAGCCTGACATATTATGCCTGGATGGAATGAAAGGCATTAGATGCCTTGAGTTTATCGACCACATTTTGAATACTATATTGTATACTGATCCTGAATTGTTGCTCTCCTTTAAGCATTTGGTGCTTTTGTCAGTTGAACATAGGAGTGCTTGCACAAGACATCTGCACGTTTCTTTCTTGCTGGTCCAGCACTCTTTAAACAAGCCTTTAAAGTCATTTGATTCACTCATGGAACATTACTCTGGGCATGCACTCTTCATGCTTGGAAGCAATAGGATTTTAATTCTTCTGAGGCATCGTCATAGGAAGGTCAAACACAATTCTCAGGTTACCTAATGCTCTGTCTGGCAGAACAGCAAGTAGCAGCTTCAGCCTCGTTCGGCTACAACAGTCCAAGCACGATGTCTCCTAATTTAAGCTGATTTGCTGATTTGTTTTTCAGACAAAGGAAGACCAACCTTTCCATAATGTTGAAAATCAGTTTTTATGGCCTGATGAGGGTTATAGTTGGCTTTTATACTTATGCCCACTTGTACTTACCTGTATTATAGTGTATTATATTTTTGCTTTTTGCTTAGTACTTCCATTCTTGTGTGCACTGACGTGATAGTGAGCTGCTGTTACAAAGAGTTTCCCCTCGGGGATTAATAAAGTATTTCTGATCCTGATATATAATTCAGTGTTTTTGCATCTTTAGCGCATGTCATGTAACTGTTTTTGACAAGGGCCAGTCATTTTGGCACTTTTGGCAGAAATAGCGCTTCAAAAGGCAAAACGATTTATTAAAATAAAATATTTTACAATGCAATGAAGGGCAGGTTTGGTTTGGCAGTTTGTGATAGAGCTAACATACACTACATGAAGAAAATGTCTTACGTGTAGTGGTATATGATTTGTGTTTCACTTTTGTAGTTGTGTGTACATAGCTACACCATACAGAAGATGTCAGGCTAATAAAAACATGGCGGGGAGTGTGTGAAGGATAGCTGTAAGGTAGAGAAAAAGGAGATGCGAGTTCATGTCAAAGAGCCAAATAGCTTTCAACACCCAGACTGACCTTCAGCTTACACAGCAGCACACAGACACAGAGACACACACACACACCCACTGATGCAAATGTTCACAGGATGTGACCATAAACCATAATGGACATCCCTTATTACAGGGAGTGAGCCTTGGCTGTATGCCATTTTAAATGTCACAGACTCCTCCACAGGGTAATGACTGATCAACCTGAGTTTGCATCTAGCATTTCCAAGCATATTATCTACAAAGCCAACTGTAAAACTGGCTGGAGAGAGGCATCACAGTATTCGATAATTGCCAAATGCAGCCAATAAAGTCCATCGATATGCGGATGTGCTAGCTTCTCCAACCTTTCAAGCTTCCAGCTGTAATATGCAATATTACTAAACTGCCAGTAAAGCAAAGCGTTTGCTAGTACTGCCGATCCTGCAAGAAACAACACGCTCGTCTGCAGCATCGTGCAGCTTCCAGCCCATTTGTTTGGCTTGCCAGTCAAACCAAAACAATCCCCATTCATATAAAAACATACGCAGCTGCAAATGCCTGAGCCCAAGATGCAGAAGAGCCACGTAACGAAAGTGGCGAGTGAAGAAAAACAAACCTCTAGCAAAGCAATTAGTGTTTTACATATTATAGGTTTGGTTTTGATGTTATTTTATTGTTATTTGGTGTTAGTGTAATACCGAATTAATAGATTATAGCATTTATGTGTCAGCATTTGAACTGTAAGTATGTATTTTTTTTTTTTTTAAATTGACCCCAGGAAGAGTAGTTGTTGCCAAAGTAACAGCTAATGGGGATGAAAAGTAATAAACAACAAAAAAACAGGACTGAAATTATAGCTAACATTTGACATGTGCTGTCAAAAGGGACTTAAAAGTGTTTTTTGTTTCTGCAGTTTCTTTAAACTTTAGTGGCTAATACTTGACAACCTGATATTTTGTCATATGTTGTTGCTGTTAGTTCGTTACCAGCTAATATTTAACATGATTAAACATGATTGCAGAATTTGCTTAATGAACAAATCAATCTCAGCAGTCACACAATGCAATTTGTACATATTACCAAAGACACTGTCTACCACATTAATGTTTAACACACTGATGGGGAAAAAACCCCCAGCAATTGTTCATGTTCTGTACTGAAGCATTGAGTCTGCTGAGAGGAATGGAAAAGCAGGGAACTGTACCCTTTTCTTGCTCATTCTGATGAGGCATGAGCTGGTTGGCAATGTCAGTGACAAGCGGATCTTGTCAATGTAAGCTGCAGGGGGAGCAAAAAATACTTGTGCTAAGCCCCCCAGAGTAAGATGAGCGGCAATGCCTTGACCCGTGAGATGCAGTGGGAATTGAGGTGGAAGAGGGGGCGAGGGCGCAGGAGGGTGAGATAGAGAAAAGCTAGCTGGCGACAGAAGCTGGACTGTGTAGGTCCAGTGGGTCAGGATAACCAGTTCAAATACCAGGCTAACATGTACAGCAGGGTGCACGTTGAGATCAATGCACGCAAAGTGACAAAAGCATGCAATACATGCAAAACTGTACACATGCACAAAAAGGAAGAAGTCATGCAATGGGACATTTAGACAATTAGTCCAACAGCTCAACATATTGTATGTATTTTAAACAAACAGCCTGTTTAATAAAAGATGTGTAAATAACATTGGTGCATAATGAATCTGAACTCTTTTGCATATTTGTGATATTCTGAAACACATTTGATTTGATTTATGTGATGGGAGCCCAATATCAAAGATATTACACAGGTTCTGAAATTACATATTGTCCTACACCCGGTGCAGTGTGTACACAACTATCAACTGGTGTCTGTGTCAATACATCAATGCTCTCACATGTCAATTTGTAATATTGTAAAGGGATTTTGTGTTGCTAATCTCAGGGTTTACATGTTAGTTGAACCAAAATAAGAAGAGCAGTCACCAGGCTGCCTTACTAGAATACATGTCAGAAAAGTAGTGGTGGTGATGGTGTGTGTGTGTATATGTATGCTTGGCTGAGAATAAGTATATCAAATGACACATGTGAGAGCCAGAGCTGGAACGAAGCTGGACGGCAGTTGGACATTAAGGAAGACTGAGACTTGTACTGTACCAATACGTCTCTCAACAGGCAATGACATGCAAGATGCCACTGGTTCAGAACAAGGGTAACTTACTTGAAAAATACTTCTGGAATGGTTTCTTTGTGGATGGTATAAATGCAAGGTCATCAAAAAAAAAAAAACATTGAGTAAAGGCATAAGAGTTTCTCTCTTTTGTCTGAGACAGCATTTGTTCATTTCTCACTACACAAATCTGCAACGCTCAGTGTTTGGGTGACATCACCAATTTGACCGTTTGGAGAAAATTCTGAGTTATCCCAACGGTAATGGAAAAGAAGCAGGCTGCAGGTACAGTAAAAAAGAACAATAAAGGTTATTAGTGGTTAACAATTTACTACGAGCAAGTTCAAGGAAGCCATATTTATTCATCCACCAATAGAAAGTAAGCTGCTGATTCATAAAACCGCAAGCTACTGTAGGTTCAAATACTGTGGGCACAGATTTCCCTACAGCAATCTGAGCCTACAACATCAAGTCTGTAACAACGTGTCAGCATGTTTCATCAAGTTCAGTTTATTCAAGGCCATGTTAATGCCAGTGAGAATGAATAAACAATTTAAGACTACTTAAAAGTGAAAATGAAAATAAAAGTACGGGCGCGCATTGGTAGTCTCATTTTTCGCTCCAAATCTAGTGTAAGCAGGAAAGTGCAACATTTTGACCAGACTTTAAAAGTCTTCTGAAACCTTCTACATCAGTAATCAAATTCAACGCATTTTTGAAGACCTACTGACATCCTATTTAAAAGGTATGATATGTCACTTTTCTGCATTAAAATGTTAAAAAAAACAACTAGACCTATGTTATATAACTTGAGTTGTGTACTTACATTATCCCAAATCTTTCCAACAATTGTCAAACCTAGAGTCGCCGCTTGTCCACCAAACAGCTTCGGAAAAACACAGATTTTTAAAGTGAAACTGCTTTATTCAGTGTTTCTACTGGTTTTATTCACCTGGTCTGTTTCAAGTGAGGAGGGGGAGTCCTCTGCGGATAATTCGGCTGACAGTAAAAACCTCCTGAACGATGAACACTGAAGGAATCCTAACCAGGAGAAGTTGACTGCAATGACGGCAATAGCGGTGAAGACAACAACTGCCATTATCCCACGCTACTTGACGACGTCTTCAAACTACGTCTTTTGTTATTGTTTTGATGTGAGAGACCCCTAGCGGCAGAAATGACATGCTGTGCGTTTAACACAGGGATGGAAATCAGCACCCGCCAAATGCGATGTGATTTAGTGTAGTGGCGGGTGAATTTGCTCAACCTACCAGCCATGGTGGCAAGTCATTAAACGTAGCGTAACAGAGCGATTTTGAACGGCTCTTCATTAAGTATCACTTCTGCTAGTCACTGCCGAAGTTAAATTCTTATTTGTTGCAAGAAATAAAGATTTCCAGATTCTTTATCTGCTATACATTGAAACGTTCTCTCATGTTGAAGGTGAAAAGAGGGGTAATAGCAAGAATAGCTATCCTATCATTCAGTAGACTTGTTCGCTACCGACACATCACTACAGCAAATCATCCTTTCACCCATCATTCACTCCTCTGACGGTTTCTTTATTTGTGATGCATTTGCAGTGTTGCACTGTTGAACTTGGCCACCAGGACATGAAAGCTTGCTTAGCTGCGTTTTCATTAGCTACCTGCATCATAGGCGGCAGGTGGACAAAAACGTTCATTTCCAACCCTGGTTGAACAAGCACATCATTTCATTTGTCACTGTTTTTAAACTGTTCCTCATTTTCACAAAAATGGAGACAAGGCTATCATATGAATTCTAGTTTACAATTAAAAAATAAATAAATAAAGGGCAAAGCTCCTGCTACATTTTAGCTTGAGCCTCTCAAAGCCCTTCTCCATTGATCTGGAAAGATCTGAAAGAGGCACAGCTGCATAAACAATCCTCTCAAGTCTTTAGAGGGTTTTGAAATATTAACAAAAGAGCTTGCAGGTACATCATTTTGCAGCAGCATCTATGGCAGCAGAGGGAAAATGTGTTTGAGTCCTATTATAAATCACACAATACAGCAACAACATTGCACATCAGGCCTGGCTTGTCCCCCAGGCAACCTGAAAGCAAAATCCCGTCTTTACAGATGGCTCTCAGAGAGGATCTGTTCACTTGTATGTGGGAGAACCCTTTGTGTGTGTATGTTTTTTTTATTTTTTATTAATGAAAGCGTAGTAATCAGAACCTGCGCCTAGCATTATCACTCTTACATGTCCACTTACGTATGCATGTGGGCATACAAGTGCAGAGGAGAGAACGGATAAAAAATAAAGACGTAAAAAAACATCCTTAGTCAGCTCTGGCTAATTTCATCCACTCCACTTCCCCGTACATGAAAGTAGTAGGACTTACAGATCTTGTGCTTCCCTTTCACAGGGAATTTCACCAGCAGCTCCTGGGGGTTGGTGCAGATGAAGACGAATGGGGAAGCAGACTCCTCACAGGTATCAGGGAACTGCGAGGGTGGGGAGGGTGAACGAAGAAAAGGACAGTTTAGCATCATCTTACACAGAACCAGCTTGGCCATATCATGCACAGAGTATGTTAAAGCTTATGATGCCTGGTATCACGGTTTTTGAATCATCAAGCGAGTGCCTCTGTTTATACACATAAATCATGCAAGAAGCTCCTCCATGCCTGATGTAATACTACATGCCTGACAAAAACTGATAGTTATTAGTCTCTCTGGGTTTTATGCGCTATGATTGCACAACTAATGAGAGCAATTGCACCACTTGCGAGCTGTAAAGATGAGACAAAACTTATTACAACCAGCAACAAAATCCAAGACTTTTTTAGATGCAATCTTGTGGGTATACACACTGTCAGACAGAAAGTATTGAATCACACAGATGAAATTGTTATGACCATGTGTACAATATTGACGTGCTCTTCTAATAAATTACACACAGCATCGTTAACGTCCAACGTATCATAATTCATCAAAAACATGCTTCCAAATCTGCAGAAAGGCATCACATTTAACCACATCCGTGACACATTTATGCATACCATATCACATTCCTATGAAGGAGTGGGTGTTTTACAGCACATAACTGACAGCAGCCCACAGCATACAGCGGCATAGAGACAAGACAAACCCGGTCTCTCACTGTGTTATTGATTGGTCTCTCAGGTGAGAGTAGGGAATTGACTGACACAGTGACGAAGGAGTCATCGTTCCCATCACTGGCAGCCAACGGCTCTCAGCTCATCCAATTTCCTCCGGCGCTATCAGATAGTGCCCATGATTGCATCTAGCCAGCCAGGAAGCGGCTCTTTTCATGACAGCATGCTTTTTCCTCTCTTCCCCCCGCTCTCTTATTCACAGTCTTTCTATCTCCCTCAAAGGAGCACTGAAGGTTGTGACAAATTTGGGGCTTTTAAGGGAAATCAACAGAGTCGGCAACCCATCTGTATGGTCCCTGACAAACTGGGAAAAGATGATCGAGATGTTTATTTCAGATTACAGTCCGTGACGACTTGAGTGTAATACACCGGTGTGAGTGATAAAATATGTAAACAATCAAAGCCATTAGACATCGGTGAGGACCCTAAAAGAGACCCTTAATTCCCTCCCTCCAAACAACACATTGATTCCAATTAAATGAGGTCTTTCCATTAAGGAATGCGGTCTCCAAGTTGGAAAATTCCCCTGACAGCCCTTGGCACAAAACTATCTGTGATTTAGTAGGGGTTAAACAAGACGGTTTGTGAGTCCAGAAATGTAGCGTTATGGAAATGAGGCTGGCCCTGCTCTATATTTTTTCTTATCGTCATCAAATCCCATGAAAAGATTAAAAAGGTGCAATGTGGAGTTTCCTTGTACGAAAACAAAGTTTCTGTTTACAGTCAGTGATAAATCATTGACTGAAGTGTGAAACCACTGGCATGAATGTGCTCCATTAATGAATAATCAGTTAAGTGTTTGAACGTTTTGATGAGGAAAAATGCTGAGTATTAAAAAATGTCCTCCAAATTTGAGGATTTGTTTTATATCATTGTGCATTTTAGCATGTTTGTGTTTCGGACTGGTGGTCGGACAAAGCAATTTGAAGATGTGAGCTTTGATCTTGTGATGGGGATTCTTTATTAATTTCTGACATTTGTTGACTATGCGGTTAGCTACGTATTACTCAATAATTAAAAATAATCATCTGTTGCAGGCCTTTATAGCTTATTTCTGTGTCAAAGATCTCCACTGTTTCCAAAAACTATTAACAACACATAAATGAGGGCACACCACTGCACATATTTGTTCATTATGATAAACATGGGCACTGTAGTTTATTTTGAGTCTATCCCGCACACATCGTTCTGGTGCCAAAAATATTAATTTGTGTATTAAATGTGTATTAATCCGTGGCTGAAAATAGTCCACAACAAATGCACTATTTACTCCTGTTTGAGTAATCTCTATATTAAAAACTAATATTCTTTCAATAAAGAATGTGTGACCCGTTTTTATAGACTTATGTCTTAAGTTGGAACCAGTGCGCCACCGTAGCAATTAACACTGATCAGATTAGAACGAAGGAATACCTTATTTTATCAGCTAGCCAGAGGTGGCATTCATTTCCAACTACAATGTAAAGATGGATCCTGTTAACTGTTAAGACCATGCAATGCTTCTCAAATGGCTCACTCAGGTGGGCAGCCTAATTGAGTCTTCATTTACATATCCATCGTAGGCACTAAGAATGACACTTTAATCCAGAGTGATTTAGCATTGTGCACAGTGATTACTTTTAAAGAACTACTAGTCAGTGTCCAGTGATTTGACTGGAACCCAAGTGAGAGGCCGGGGTCTTGTGTGAAGGCCAATGACCAGGGACTAAACGTAACAGCAGTGTGGTGAAAATGGATCAAAAGTTTGTCGAACACATGTACATTATCCTATAGCCCCTTTCAGACATGCACACCCTTCATGTTAATCTGATGACGATGGCAGAAAAAGCCCCCTGGTCACTTTCACGTAAAAGTCACAACAGCAACCCTACTAGGTCGGACCAGTAAGTCTGAATTGAATGCCTTCAGATTAATGTAAAGGCTGCAGCAGCACACACGTTTAACATGCAGAGAAAGAGAAAGAGAGAGCGAGAGGCATCTTGCTCTAAGGTCACTAATAAATTGAATATCTCACTCATCACTTATGCACAAAATTAGTTTAATAAACTAGTAAACACAGTGAAAGAGCCAATTTTAAAGTTGCTGAGATCGATATCAGATCAGTCTACGAAAACCCATTTTCCCCCACAGTGCGATTGGAACAGAGATGATTTTAAGGAAAAACACGTTGCACAAGATGGCTGTATTGTCTGAGGTACTCAAGGAAACAAAATGGTGGTGGTCTTGCTAAATTCAGATGAAACGAGCGTAGCTGCAGCCAGAGTTAGTGTGTGTTCATGTGAAACCCCGCCAGTTGCCTGCTCTTTCATCCTCCATTAGCTAATTAGCATTTAAAGCTGTTGAATGTGCTGCTTTGCCTCACTACCTCCCCCACCTAATTGTTTCCATTCCATGTTAATCAAAAGGGCACAAAATATTGTGCTTGTGTGACAAGGAGGTTTGCTAAAGCCCTCCATATTCATCAGGAAGGATCTAATGTAGTCCGAGAGGACCTGTTTACAAATGCAATTAAAGCTGAGCTTGTTGAGAAACACAGGTATTGAATTAAGAAATTGTGGGTGACAATGACCGTCACACTGAATTCAGTTAAGAGTGATTTGAGTCGTTAGCGTGCCGGTTCCTTGGTATGAAAGGTCTGGGTTACAGCCCTCGGACATTCTGAGTAGAGAGACCAATGTGTTTGACATGGGAGAGATCGGAGGCTGTATGTATAGTTCTCGTGACAGGTGCATTAAAAACTATATCAGTGTGAACTGAGTGTCACTGGTTGGTTGCTTCTGGCCAATTGACATGGAATTTACTTGAAGTCAGACAATTGTGAGACGAGGACTGCACAGCTTCTGCTGGCTCATTAACATCACTGACAATTGGCTCGAGTTCAACAAAGAAATTCATCTACTGCAGGGTTGGCTTCCAAACTGTTTTGAGAAAATAGATACAAATATGTCTCAACCTTGCCAGCACACCAACTCATGTTGAATCTAGTCATCAGTCATGCGTTTTAACAAAAGCGCATTTTTCACTTTCATCTGCATTCTCGCATTGATCCGTTTAATTGTGCATAATTTAGCCACCTAGTTAGTTCACGTAAAGGAATAGTTCCACATCCTTGCTAAGAGGTAGGTGAGAAGAGTGATGCCTGTACAGTAAATCTGAAGGTACTGCCAGCAGCCAGTTAGCTTAGCTTAGCTTAGAATAAAGACTGGAAAAAAAAGGGGAAATAGCCAGCTCTAACACCTCTAAAGCTCGTTATTCTGTATCTTGTACCTCGCAAAAACTGAAGTGTAAAAACAACACGTTGTGGCTTCCCAGAGTTTGGTCATCTTAGCATTGGATAGTGATTTTGTATTTCCCAAAATGTATTTTTGTAGCTACGTGGAACATTATTGACTAGTTCATTTTCAGCTTATAGACAGTGAAAATATGTTGTGTTTCATCAGTTTAAATCAGCCAAAGAATGGAAAACCAGTATGTGCCCAAAACTATGTAAACTGAAGCATCTTTTTATTTGCGGGCTGGAAAATACTGCAACGCATTGATAATATGCGCTGACTCGGGATGAGTGGGAGTTAAGGAGGCAACATGCTGTAAATATGGATTCAAAACATTTTAACAAGAACCCAGCTGAATGAAAACCCACTTGCGAAATACTAAACAGGAAAAGAAGGAGGTGAAAAATTCATACAGCTTCACAGCATCTTCAGAGACTGCCAATTCAATAAACTGCCCACTATTTAATTTGCTGGGATCAAGCCAGAGGGGATTCAACAATCACCAACTGTAATAATATGAAATTCACAAGTTCATTGGAAAAAGTAAAAAGGGACAGGCTGCTGGAAGGAAGCATTTGGTATGATAAAATAACAGCAGCTTAGAGGGCAGGGAGAGGGTACAGTAGCCCCATTGCTCTTAGGACACATCCTTATAATAAAGTAATAGGTACTGAGGTTTATACTTCATAGGAGTCTTTCATCAGCTTTCCTTCCTCAACAGATCATCTGCGTTCTATATACTATATGATTCATTCTTAGTACAGTCCAAAATGCCATAAGTTCTGACCAACATTTGATAAAAACAACATCCATCTTAATAAAACCAACTAATACAGAGCCAGGGTTCGACAGCAGGAACACAAACCTTTGAATCCAAGCTTGTCAAGTAACAGCTCAACAAGCCAACACTGTTCTCTCTCCTCTCTACAATGTCTCTCTGGCTCTTTTCAGCTGCTGTCGGCAATTAAGGGCAGCAGAGACAAGTAATCTCCTTCTGGGCGACGGGACCAGACCAGAACAGGCATGTGGAGTGTTGGAGGGGGGGGGGGGGGGGGGGCGCTTTGCGAGGCTGGCCTCAGCCTCAGCCAGGCCCTGCTTGGCTGCACTCAATCTCAGCCCAATAAAAAGCCCTTCATTGGCAGGGTGCAACTGAGCCAGACGGGCTGGGAGCATGTGGCTTTTAAAAATGAGGAGGGTGGAATAAGGGGGAGGGAGGCACAGATTGAAGGGAAAGAGGAGAGGGGGAGAACAAGTCAAAATGAGGATTATGATTCGGTGAGAAAGACGGACAATATGAGTATAAGGTGAGGGGAAAAACACAGGAGGCAGAGATTTAGATAGATAAGGAACTACAAAAAGCCAACAGTGTCTTCCCAGAAAGGACACTTTTGAAATACTGCTTAGCCAGTTCTGTCAAGGCTGGTTTCACCCTGGGAATGGAGAAACAGATGGGTTGTCTCTGAGCTATGGGTTACATGTGGGAGGTGAAAGGGTGTTGTTGGGAACAGTATGCAACAGCAATCGTTCGCCAATTGTTCTTTAATCTATCGTGTTCACCAAACACAAGCCTGTTTCTGGCATTCATTAACAAATGCAGCTGCCCTCAGGAAACCGTACTGTAACTGCCTTTCAGCTTTTTGTACGCACTAAGTGTACTATTTGTTTTTCCATCGCTGCACAATACAAGGAAAGTTGTGGCTTGAGACAGCTAATGTTGCCAGCTTCCATCTACGTTATTTTTTAACTGAAAATGACCAATTTGTGCTTCACGGTGTAGCACAAATTCCATGTGCTACAAATTGGCTATTATGACAGACAAGCCCTTACTTCAAATTCCCTGATTTGTATATACATATCTGTGTGTGTGTGTGTGTATGTGTGTGATTGATTATATTTTAGTAAGAATCCTCCCTGTTTTCTGATTTACCCCCATCTGCTGTTTGCTGTTAGTGCAAACTCATTCCTCCATCTGTTTCACATTAAAAGTCTTCCATCGGTTCAGGAGAAATAATCTTTTCACGTCACATTTACTGTGAAACATTTGCAGGAAGTGTTGAGTTTCATTAAGAGCAGCTTAACATCATGAAAGGCGGCAAAGTAGAGTTGATGAGAGTGAATTAAACAGTGAGTGAGAACAGCATTTCTGTTTAAATGGGAAAAAGAGCAGCAACAGTAAGTACATATCGCTTGACTTGATGGCAGTCGTGGCGTAAAAATGTAAATTGGGCAGAATATACCATGCCAGCCATTGCTGTACATGTAACAGTCAGTTTTATATACCACTTTTTTATTTTACTTCCCTTCCCTTGGTCTTATTTTATCATTTCAATACTGGCATTTATTCATGAATTCAATCTAACTTAGTTAAAACAACACATCTTACTAGGACCTATATTTATAGCTAGCAATAGATATTTAAAGAACAGCTCAGGTGGATAGGAATATTTTGTGAACTGGTTTATTCATGATAACAAAGAGACTCAACTGCAAAGTATCAACAGATCGTGTAAACAGCTTAACGCAAACAGGATCTCTACTGGAGAGTGGCAAAGAGCCAAATTACACCATGCATGTAAATGTAGCCAGTGGCCTCTTCAGAAGCATAACCGACTCCAGTTGTTTTTCAGAGTTCAGTTGAACTTTGTATTTTGTTTCTCAGCCACATATACCCTTTCCTGGAAAAAAAAAGAAGCCAAATCATCATGTATGCATTTATCTTCATATTAATCTCTATTTTAATTACTTTGTATTGACTGGCATCATTTGCATTAATAGATATCTTATACTCGTTGTATAATGGGCCACAGAAATGCAAGCAAGTCCAAACAAAGTGATTAGTATTTCATATTAAAAATAATAACGGCTCCGCCTAGGTCTGAAATGCCTGTAGTACAGACCATGGATGGTTGGACAACACATTACTTTTGGCTTTAGTAAAGTGTGGGCAAAATGAACTACTTTCTGGCATAATATACACCAAACGATTAGTTGCCTTATTGAGAAAATAATGAATAATCTATAATGAAAATACAGCAGGACAGGCACATCCTTTGCTTTTACACTAATGATGTTACGAGCACTCTTTTATTAATTGCAATCTAAAATAACGGAAATCGATGTCTGTATACGCAAACGTTTTTAACTTTAGCTACAGGGACCATCGCATGGCCAACAAATTCTCAGACACCTTTTGCAACCCTTTTAAAACTGGAAGTAAAAGGTGCAAACATATGTACCCTGAGCTAGTTTGGACTTTGCCATCTAAACAGGCAGCTATTGCAACTCACTATGTCCCTTTCATTGGAGCTCAGGCACACGGAGTTGCACGGTGATGATTAAAAATGTAACAAACTCCTTCACCTACAGAATCAACTGGTGTCAAGTTGGAGAGTGAACATTAATTATCTAGGAGTGTCCAACACTGGCTCCTGAATTTTTACATTATTAATATCCTCCACACAACGAGAGACATGTCTTATTATTAGGAGCTCAGCACCGGGGCCACGATTTTCCAATTACTGCCACCGTGTCAGTCTGCTCAACCGCAAAACACATTTCCGCCTTAAAAATGCTCCCTGTTTCAGCGCAACTAAAAAGGTCATTTGACACATTTTGCAGTGATAAAAAAGGTAAAACCCCAAGTTACTACATATGTAAGTTTGTACTCTGAATAAATTACAGTAAAAACCTTGTCTTTTTTTTATTTTTTAGATCAAACCATCACTGCAATGTGACAATTACATTAAACTACCAAGTGAGGAACCATGGCAGGATTTACGGATATTAACTATGCTGTCTTCGTGTATTTGTACTCTGCTGTTTAGTTAACGAACCAACTCTGCGTGTCAGCAATTGAGGCTTCATTAATGTCTTGTTGTAAATGACTTCAAGCTGTCATCAGCCCACCATCCCACTATTAAAGTTTCCTGGAAGAATGTGGAGCGAGGGGTATTAAAATCATTTTCTACTCTCCTGCCTCATAAGCATAACAATTCAGCTCTGCAAAAACAAAACAAAAAAAACACGTTGTTAAAGAGCAAGCCACACATTAGCCATTTAGCTAGCACTAGCGCTGACAGGTGTAGTGAAGTCATGTGTTTTTGCAGGAGAGATTCACACAGACTTCCTCACTTAGCCCAGTTCCCCTTTCCCAGCCACGTTTATGACTTCACCTCCTGCAGTGGCCCTCAGGCAAGAAGAAAACAAGACTGCCTCACAACAGTCAAAGCTTTTTAGACTCCACAAGCGAACTGCTGGAACTTTCCAAGGAAACGGGTTCTCTTTTACACTCACAGTTAAGATTCTGTCTGACGAGTGCAGGACTCTTACGAAATTGAAAAAGTAAACAGATTTCTAATGTGCTGCGGAAAATAGCATTTTGAAAAAAACAGCTATTTCTAGAACACTGTGACAGAGAGAAAACGATGCAATACCTTTAATAAAAAAAAATATAAAAAAAAAAGTGGTTGAAAAGTTACAAATCCCACACATGAAAAAAATGTGAGTTGAAGTATCAGACAAATGCATTTACAGAAAGTCACACAGGCACACCCTTCTTGTTAGTAGTTTCCTTTGCAACACACACAAACACATACACACTCAGACACACAGCAAGAACCCCTGGAGACAATTACCATGTCTGCTTTCAAACCTCGACTTCAAAGAAAAATTCCAGGGAATCTAAGGCATTAAAACTTCTTATTTTCCACCACAGTCTCCTTTTATCGGTGCCACAAATCCAGCTCTCCTTAACACAGGTGCTGTCAGCAAAAAGGCTTGTATTTCAAGTAAGGTAACAAACCACTTCACAGTGGGCATTTGATTTCATAATGTGGAAATTGAGAAGGACCGGGGAGTTTATGAACATGTCTGTCTCTTAAGGTGAATATTTGCTTTGATATTCCGACACTGGGGTTCAGCCCTCCCATCTGTGTTCACTCAGCCTCTGTGGGAAATAGCTTTCTTCCCTCCTTCTCTCGAGGCTGGCAATGAGCATGGTTTGAGAAAGGAGCACAGAAGGAAGGCTGTCCCTTGATTCTTATCAAAGGCACGTTTTAGGTTTCTCTAAGCCCATGGGTTAGTACTACAGCTTACAATAGATAAGGTGATCCTACTGATATGCTCCAATGGAGAACTGTTAAACAGAAGGTGTTGAATAAGAGCTCCTTACAAGTCCTTTTCAATTTATACTTTTGCAGTTTTTGCAAGTGTGCGAAAATATTATTTGGGATAGACCCAACTTGGAGATTACGTGGATACTTGAATATTCCGTGCACTAATACAGCCCTGAATTATGTTAGGCTCTGAACAATGAAGGCCTTCATGGAAACAAAATAAGACAATTGACCGTTTGCTAAGCCCCACCACTCCTTAGTTACCGCCCTATTAACCCATCGAGCTTGCCGTTCTCGCCGCACGGCTCATGCACAGTTTACAATGTGCATGAGGCAAATTTATCAACTGAAATTCTTGGTCATTTTTGGGTCCTTGATTTCAAAAAGAGGCAGGGGGGCAAAAAAAAGCAGCTTCTCATTTCTAGCCGGTGACAGGTCGATTTTGCTGGCTGAAATGACAACTGCTCCTGGCTCCTCAGCTGTAGCTAGCTAGATAAATAAGCTCCGTAACATTAGCTCTATGAGTCTGTTGAAAACGCTGTCACCGGCTGACTTTTTAATGTCTCCAGCTGATTCGAGAATCTTGTAAAAGGATCTTAAATATTCACTCGAGGGCTACTTACATGATCAAATATTTAATGACTGCAGCTAAATCCGCATGTCTCAGGCAAAAAGTCACCCTTACCAAGTGAAGATCCATGTAGAAGACTTGGAAATTAAAGAAATATTGTTTTTGTATTGCATTGTATCAATAGTATTATAAGCATGATGAGGAATATTTTTAAGATCAGACTGTTAGATTACATACTTGTTAGTATTTTCAAATGGTATGTTTTCACTTCTAACTTTACAAGAGAAAAGGCTTTTAGAATGAGGACTAATCGATGTGTTTGGCAAATGTAACCCTATGTCGGATGCGGATGGCTGAGGTTGCTGTGTAAACTTCCCCATGTCTAATAAAGAGTACGACCCAGCTGCTAACATTACCCTAAACTCTGCAACTCGATCATCCAGAACTGGCATCCTTGATGCTTTATGTAACAAGTAACCCAACAACCTCATGTAGTTAGTTAATGATGTTCTCCTTGGCCTTGGAAGTAAATCTTGGTTACAACTGGTGGATACAGCTCGTAGATGATAACATGCCTATTGTTTTTTTGTTTTTTTAAAAAAAACACTCAGTACAGTTTAAAGATATGTGGACTACCAGCATTATTCAAGTAATTATATTCTTATTCATGCTACACCAGATATTTGAGAGGATAGAAAATGATGTTGCATGCAAATCAATACTCAACTTCACACACGGAGTCTGCAAAAGCATTTAATAGCATATTTGCCCAGTGGACCACGGCAAAAGAGCTTGTGCACTATGTGCTTCAAGCGATTTCACTAAATATGGCAAAGGAGAAAGAAAGAAAGAGAGAAAGCTGGCAGTGAAGGGAATAATACGGCAAATTCCTTATTGATTCTCAAGCTCCATTTCATGATGCCAACATTTTTAATTGCTCAGTATCATATTATGGTAACTACTTTACATATTGCAATTCGATACATGTTTATAATTTAGGTTCATATACATATATATATAAATATAAGACGACTGTCTCACATGCGGAAATGTTGTTGCCTCTTTTACAGGAAATCACACATAAATGTCAGTCACTTTTTTCAGCCGTGATTTTGTCTACCTATTAAATGGAGCCAAGTGGAACAATGCCACATCATATTGACTTGTTGACTGATGTGATTTTAAGTGCAGCAAAACAATCCATGACTAAGCTTGAGCGTTGCATTAGGACATTCGAGGGAACTGCATGTACATTTTATTGGGATTATACTCTAATTAAAGAGTGCTCCGCATTTGAAGATAGTGTGGATGCGCCGACTAAATGATCAGACACTTTCTGTAGTTTCACTTTGCCACCCTTAAGATCTAAATTTGAAAGACATTTCAGCAAGACATCACGACACAAAAGGAAAAACATATCCTCTTTGATGTAAATTCTGCTTGATTATAAACAGGTAAGCCTACCTGGTGTATATGGGGCAGTGAATTCCCTGCTTCCCTCAGCACATATCACCGGAGCCTCATTGAAAAAAAATAATGATCACACTCCTCTTGCCATTTAAAATTGACAGCAGCTCACAATCCCCGTGTTGTGGAATTAGAACATTTACTCAGTCAGACTAACAGAGCTCATGCACTAAAGACAAACAACAACATTCAGCTGAACGTTGTGCATGACTTGTCGACAAGCACTGACTCCATGTCACAGTATTAATGGACAAAGCTCCTGAACCGAAGATGCGAACATATCTGTCACAACACTGAGCCAAAAGCAATGCAATTTTCTTATGAATACAACAGGTCAAATAGTGGTATATAATACACACATTAGTTGGTACTTTGAATTACAAAATGAAATCATTACAGGCATTAGTTCTATTGGTTAAAAAAAAATGTATTCCATTTGGTGCTCTCTGCCCGTGTGTGTCATTGTTTTCCAACTTGGACCATTTTTTAAAAGGCACATCAAAACACTTGATGCCCATGACAACAGCTGGCAGCACATACGTGGTATCTTGGCAAAGCAGCTCTTAAGTTTCTCCATTCATCTGTTTTGGGAATACATTAATGGGATCTGTTGTTGCCAATCTCATGAATTTCTACTTTCTAGCCTACTGCATACATATGCAGAAAAGTTTCTCTGTGCAAATATTAGCCAGGCATTCTCCTATCACAGGGCACAAAAATGGCTTCTTTTCAAAAAAATGATCCGATCATTAAAGCTGCTCAATGATCATCTAAAAGCTAGTAAAACATTTGAGGGTTAGACAGATTAACACTTCATACCAAGACGTAATCAATTTCCTTCATCGTGAGTTTAAGTCCAACCTTGAAAATGACCGGTGTAACAGAAAGGGGCAAAGACTTTACAGAATCTGTTATGTGGAAGCATTCTGTAAAATAGTTTCAAATAAGGAACCAAACAGTGAATGGTAGAGGATCGACCAACTAGAATGACATATCAGTGATCAATATTGACCCTAATAAGCCTGACTGGACCATCCCTATTAAATATAATAAAATATCAGAAGGGAATATGCACTCAAATTATACAGACTAAAGATTAAAAGAGACTAAAAGGTCAAAGATAGTCAATTCACATTCATTCTGTTTGTATTTTCTTATACATTCTTAATTTTCCTTTCATTTATAGCCCTTATGTATAGTAAAGAGAATCAAAGGATTATGTCCTGGGAATAAGTCAGACTCACTGGCTTCATGGTCAAGTGGAAGCTAGATTTTTCTGTTAGTTTGCTGCACACAAAGAAAGATTAATGGCGCTGGAAGCATGGACGAGCTCCCTCGCCTCCCCCTCTTTCTCCATACTTTCCTCCCCTCTGATGTCGCTAGCAGGAAGTTGCTGAGCAGACATGTCACCCAGCGGAGTACAATTGAGTTTGTAATCTCTGACCCTGCAGTGGCAGAGAGTCGCTCGCTCTCTGTCTCTCCGGTTCTCCCTCTCTAAGAGAGATACTTGTGGTTATACTGCTGCTGGGTCGGGGCTTGGCTGGATAAAGATCTCTTCTCAAATGAACACACATAAGCATGTGTGACATAAAGCAATTGCATAGGCCTGCCTGGGGAATGTTGGCAAAAACACTCAAAATCAGCTTGACGCAATGAGTGAAGTAATGCCTGTCCTCATAGTTGGATGGGAACAGGCATAAAGAATAATGATTAAACTGAGAGCTCTTCCATTTCCTGATAACACCATAGCAGGGAAACACGGTCGCCCACAGACTTTATGCCACACAACCTACATTCATTTCCTCATTCCAAAACAGAAAACTGGCACAGACACTGGCCTCATGAGGAGCCATTTTGAGGCATCAGAAACAAACACCAGATGTTGAGATGGGAGAAAAATGTCACAACATATTGATTCTATGGTTCATTAAAGCGAATTGTGGGGGGTTAGAGTTTGCCTGTGGCAAGGCACTAAATAGATCAAAACATTCAAATCTACAGAGGTCTCGTTTTTCTTGTTTTATGCAAACACTGTTTAACACAGTCGGGGCCATTATTTCAAAGAGAGAACAAACTGAGAACCACAAGACTGTTCCATAAACTAAAAACAAAAAGGCTGTTCCAGTTCCTTGTGCTGGGACCAAAAAGCTGTCTGCAGAGCCTCATACTGACTGGCACCCATTCGAAAACAGCAACAGCTAAACATACTGTAACCACAAAATCACAGGCTTTAAAGGTTTGGGCTGTAAGGGTTCCAGTCCATTGACTTTATTTAATTCCTTTGATTCTTTTTCTTGTGAATCAGTTCTAGTTCTTTTATATGTAGTATATTTTCTAGTAGAATAACAGAAATACTTCATATTCTTAGTCAGGCTTTTGGACGTTTTAGCCACATAACAGGTAATATTTGGTGATTGCTACCCTATATCTTGAATACAATACAGTTAAACCTGCTAAAAAAAAATTAAGACTAAAAACAAACACATTTTCCTGATAAGAAAACAAAACTATGTGTTTTTGTTGTTCATTTTTACATTAGATGGTCTTGTTTTCAATGCACAAATTAAAAAACAAGAACTGGTTAACTCAGAGGGTTTCTGTCATTAATATTCTGTTACAGTCAATATTAGTCAACGCTGTAATATTTTAGTACCTTGCAGGCTGTTCCTGTTTATGTTCTAAAGGACTGTACTGGAGTAATGACTACATAATGACTATGACTTCAGGACCATTTTGACATCAGTACATTTTACCCAGTTCAGAAAAGAGACAAGAAAACTGTCAATAAATCAAAATTTGAAGAGGTCTGAAATGCATCACATCATTTTTTTTTTTAAAGAGAAAAGAAGCATTTGAACCTGTTTAGCATTCAGTCGAACGCTTCACACAGCTTGGTATTCAGCTACCTCTCTTTGATTCTGACTCATTTTCATCAACAGTGCTGTCTTTCAGACCATCAAAGGAAGCTGTCTATGTTGCCTTTATCATTGTTCCAAGTTCCTGTGATCAGCATACAGCGAGAGGAACAATTCCTATTAAAATGAGCAGATCAAAATGGAGGAGAAGTAGAGATAATAAAAAGGGGGCTTAACAGGCAGCTCACCAGGAGCAGAAACTGTGCGACACTCAATGAAGTGGTCTGAGTAAAGCAGTGAAATTCTCAACAGCATAGCAGGCCATTTCATGTCTGGCAGATGGTTCTATGTATTTTTCATGCTGTTGAAAACCTGTGACTGAGGTTTGGTTGGTTGTCATCCAGTGCCTGGGGACCCTGGGCTGAATGCATTCTACACACCACTGCAGAATCACATGATGTCTGACCTCCCTGCCATGGCAAACTGCCCAGCAAGGAAAAGGGAGGAAGGGGAGGAATGTGAGTGTGTTGGTGTGTGGCTGAGGTTGGGCAGAAAGAGATATAGAGAGAGCAAGAGAGAAAGAGAGAAAGATACATAGTGGCATGTAAGTGTGCGTGTCTGTTCACTGAGCATAATCTGAATTCTGCACTGCCACATTACTTCTTAACAGCCCTGACCTGTAAAACATATACTGTTTGAGAGAAAGTGGGAAAAATATGAAGATGGAGTGATGGAGGGGGAGGGGAGCAGGAAGAGAGGGAGGCAGCCACTGCTAAGGATTCACGCAATGTTACAGAGAAAGAGGGGAAAGAAAAAAAATAGCATTGCCTGACTTACCTTCCTTTGGAATGCATCCAATATATCCTGTGAGAGTGGGTGTATGTTTGTGCGTGTGTGTGTGTGTGTGTGTGTGTGTGGCATGCTAGCAGGAAGGCTTTCAGCATATAAATATCACATTACCACACAAGGAAACGCAGGCATCAGCCCGAGCTTCCAGCCGGCCTAACAAGCACGGGAGCTCCACTCTGGAGGTCAGAGGGAGAGCTTGCACAAATGGAATGAAACCAGCACTTCTTTTAACACATAAGTGGCTAGGCTTGCAGCTATGTGATGTGGTATAAGCCAATGGTTTCAGTTATCTGACATGTGCTGGTGTGCATACATCTACTGAGCTGCAGTCCATCCATATACAGTATATTCTGCTATAGTCGGGTTAAATATACATTCATAAAGAAGCTGAAAGCTACAATGAAGAACAAAATAAATGATTGTTTTATTTACTGGACATTATAAAGATAAACGTAAAATATAAGATAGGGCTGCACAATGTGGTAAAAATTATATTGACAGATACAACAATTGCAAAATGATTGACAATTAGTGGGAATGATTATTTGTGCATCACAACTTTCATTTTAACTGAAAAGACTATTAAAATCATGATGATGTGACATTTGTTGGGGTCTGTACCAAACAAACATGTTTTCTTACATCTGGAGAACAAGATTTGTGGGCCAGGGCGTCTCTGCAGCACAACATTATAATCCTCCTCTGGCACACATTTTACCTTTTATCAAAAAATTGTAGCTTCTGCGATTTGGATATTGCACATACTGCAATTTCAAAAATATTGAGATGAATTGTGCAGCCCTAATATAAAAGTCTATGAGCACTGATGCAATGACACCGCGACTGAGATAACATAAACAACAGATAGAGAACAACGCTGACTAATGATTTCAATGAAAACAACTCGCCAATCAGTGCAGTTGGAGTGTGAAAGAGACATTTAACTGACTCAGCGAGCCTCTTATTTTGAAACGTCATATCCAACTGAGACTAGACCATGATTGCATTATCAGGGCAGAGACTAAGCTTTCTGTAAAGCTTTCGAGAGGACTGCGTGATTCTTTAACAATCGTCATCATGTATTTTGTACAATGTGTTTTGTAATTATTGTTTATTGCTACAATTGAACTAAAACACCGAACGAATTTCTCTTCGGCTGTTCTTTCAGTGTTCCTCAGGAATCTATTCTGGGACCACTCCTAACGCACACTATTACATGTGTTAATTACCATTGTATGGTCTAATGCAGTCACTAAATGCATACTGTTACATACATAATACTGTATGCAGATAAGGGTTGGGCTGATGAACGCAGCCATCAACAACTGAGCCCTCTACTCTCGTGATTTAAAAGGATCCCCCTTTTGGCGAGTAAAATCTTGTTACTGAAAGTGCACTAAAAGCTTTGCGAGTAAAAAGCTAATAAGAGTAGTTGATCACTATGACTAGTATTTCCAACTAATTTTATAATCATACGATCTGCTTAATGAGGTAACTTTAGCATAGTGTTAACTGTTCCTGCTGCAGCTTTCAGACCGCGGTCGGGGAGCACAGGGGAGACTTTGTCTTCCTCCAGGGCTGAAGTTGACGGTGACCTCGGGGCTAACCACCTTCACCTCTACCCAGCAGCCGGGAAGCACGACACGGGAACATCTTGGGTATTGAGGAGCTGCAGAGTTTATTCATGGGCAAACTGTAACCTACACTGTACATTTACTGCCACTAGACAACTTCCCTGCTAACCGGTGCCCATCGCCAGCACACCTGTCTGCTCTGAGCTTTCTCTCACTCGCCCACACACTCACTACGCACCGCCCGGTTCCTTAAAGGAGCCACGCTACTCTTACAACAAATAGGGTGGAAAAGTAAAGAAAGACCAACGACGTCATCGCCCACCCCGATGTTTTACTTTGGACATCGTCATATGCCAATTTGGTAGACATCACCCAACCCTAATGCAGATGATGCTGATATATACAGTATATGTGTGTGTATGTGTGCAGACAAAGATCCTTCATACAGTATGAATACCTAAACAAGGCAGGAGAAGATATATCTTCAACACAACTTAGCGTTGGGATGAAGAAATATAAAAGTAGTTCATCACTGCTGTAAACAAGATTGCATGCAAGAAACACAAGTATTCAAAAATGAGTAGGGGGACATTATACATCAGACATCTTATTTTTTATTATTTTGATTTGGTCATTTTCTTCGCTTTCTTTTTTTCAGCAAAGCAACTGTTTTATTGCACTTCTGTTATGAGTCTATTAACGTATGTTGTAAAAAAAAAAAAGAGAAGGTTTTGCCTGAATTAGTTCTAAAATTATTGTTGAGGTTTTTAAGCGATAATACGAGATTTTCCACAGCAGACGCTCTGACCTGTCATAGTTGTAAAAGCACAGGAGTTACTAATGACATTAAATGCTTTACTCAAGTGTGCAAGGAAGCCATGGCACTGTGACAGTGAGCTAGCATGCACAATACCAGGAGCCTAAAACGGACACAGCTAAATGGAAATCATCATTAAATTCATTATTTACACCTCCGCTTCTTGTCTTCAGTGAATAGGGCCTTATTCACAATTGTTATATTTGTTTTCATTTTGTGAAATAAATCTGAACTGGTGTTAATATAGCCTATGAGTGGATGGTGACTTAAAGATTAACTATGAAACCTGAGCCTAGACCACTTGGGGACCACTGTCATAAGCCATCGGATATACATAAGTGCCAGAGGACCTGCTATGTGTCAGCCTTCAAGAGACCTGAGGTTAATAAAATATGCTTATATTATTACTACTACTAGGTACCACAGACTGTATTACTGTTGAAAACCCTCTGTAAATGTTGAAACTTCCAGATTGAATTACTATGTCAACAATAAGTCTTCAGGAAATGTGTAGGGTTCTTTGATTAGATACTACATGTACAGATCACACACACAGCCCACTTTGGCTTCTTGTAATTTCATGTGAATAAATACAGCACTGAACAGTCACTGGTTTTGCTCTCGGCGTGAATGTTCAAAAGATTAGACTTCTCTGACTTGTATTCACCAAGACATGTAGCTCTGCAGCGGGTGATATGGTCTTTGGAACGCAGTAATAAATTAGACCCTTATTAAGCGTGTGGATTGATCCAATCAATTCTTGCACTGCAGGAGTAAGTTGATGGTGCGATTGGAGCTCTGTATGGGGTGTGATGTGCCTTTGCCTGTTTTGTGAACTAGACTGAAATGGGTCTGGGCATGTGTACATAAATATTGTACTCAAAATAGTAATGCCGTTTGACTTCATTTTATGTGCAATTTTAAAATATTGCACAGTGGAGTGTCATTTGTATGTGTGAAGTAAACCATCTGCAGCATATCCACCACCCATAAACCTGCTTAGTTTGGCTGGAGCTCTCTGCTCATCCTTTTTAATTATCTCACTCCGGCCTCTGCCAGCAAAAACATTCCAATTTTCAGTCTGTAACATACCTATCTTTTTT
>CM022485.1:8238438-8288668 GCA_011952105.1 Coreoperca whiteheadi
CCCCCCCCCCCGCTCTGCAATAGGGAGGTCAGGCATACATCTCCACCCATTGCTGAGTGAGCACTGGGGGGTAGGAGTGTAGGAGTGGAGAGACAGAGCACAAATCATAATGGCTGGCCAATTATCAGTAAGGGGGGCTGGGGAGTTGGGAGGAGTGAGAGATTATGGGGGGAATGGATCAATACACCAGTCAATTTCTAATGAGGGAAAGAATTGGCCCAAGTCAAGCAGATGAAAATCCTGCTCTGCCTGGGGTGGTCTTTCGGCACTGTCTGTCAGCAGGGTATCAGGTTTTTGGTGCTGCTTTGTACAACACCACCCCAACAGGGGACTGACTGCTATCACACCGGATCAGTGATATTCAAATATTTGCAGCATTTTTTGCGTTCATAGTGCCTCTCTTATGCTCTCCTGATCTACCCACATTGCACTTTCTCTAAATATTTCATACATCACTAGGGGCAGATTTAGAAGAGCCTGAAGAATAATGGCTGTCTGTCCTTCACCAACCCCCTCTTTTAACCACCCACAACTGCCAGAACAGGGCCGTAAATCCTACACCTCACCCACTCGCCCAGCACAGCAGCTCAGCTGCATGTGCTACTATGCACTAGCACAACAGGCACTCTTCAGCTTACAGGAAAAGAAGCGAGCTTAAATTGCTATAGGCTAAACAGCTAATAGTGCCGGCTTTGTGCAAAATGGTGACTGGAATAAGCACTGACCAACTGTTCAGCACCATCATTAGAGCTTTGGTACTGTTGTTCTTGTCTGGTTGCTTCACTACTTTCTACATCTGCCTTTCTTTCTTTCTTTTTTCTGAGGGGCCTTGTGTGGAGTGGGGGCGTTATTTATGGCTGCTTTGTGCAAGTGGACACACACACACACACACACGCACACTCACACTCACACTCACACCCTTTCACAGGATGAAAGGGCAGTCACACTGCCTGCAAACATGATTTTACAGCCCTGGGTGGAATGAGTGGTGGAGGAGAGAATGAGGACAGAGTACAAAAGGGGAAAGCCCTTAGATTTATAGGTCCCAGCAGTCAGAATGCAAACCATGTCGCAGCACACATTTTTAAAGTTGATTCTTTTTTTTTTTTCATCCAAACACAACTCCTCAGAAATAAGACAACTGTCTTTATGCAGGAAGGCACAAAGTACATCCTAAAAAGGGGATAATTGCTTTTTCCATGGCTCTGTTTTTTTTAATTGGAACAGAACACTGTGCAATTTCCAAACATGATCTGTTTCAGTATCTCATCAAAGACTGCAAATGAGCATGGATGTGCTAGTGTACGAGGGCTTGTAGCTTTGCTGGGTTAGAGCATGTTTGTGCTAAGTATAACATTTTACACATTTCCCTGCTTATACAGTTTAACTGTAGACTATCCCATGTGAGCTATGTAGATAGGGTTTTTTTTTTCAAGTTATTTTATTTATATAGCACCAATTCATAACAGATGTGAGCTCATTGCACTTTTCCTGAAGAGAGGGTCGAGGCCATACTCTTTATAATATTATTCACTGAGAAAAAACAATTCCTGCCATGAGCAAGCACTTGGTGACAGAAGCAAGTAAAACTATTTACAAATAATAATGAGAAGTAACTGACACCTTTTCAAATGAGTGGGTATACTTGTTTAGAGACATTTGCAGTGCATCTCAACCCTATCATTAAAAAAAAGGTAATGCCAACAAATGAACAAACGTGTTCATATTTGAGTTGATATTCTTAAAGCCTGATATTACTCGCGTAATAATTAAGGCTGCAATGAACAGTTGTTCTTATTTTCGACTAATCTGCAGATTATTTACTCGATTAATCGATACAAAAACGCTTGGAGTATAAAATGTCAGAAAATGAAAAGAAATGGGAAATTACAATTTCCCAGAGCCCAAATTGACACCTGTAAATTTCTTGTTTCAGTGCAAAACTCAATTTACTATCAAGGGAGGCTTAGAAAACCAGCACATATTCACATGTGAGAGGCTGGAAGAAGTGAATGTTTGGAATTTTTGCTTAAAAAAATGACTTAAACGATTAGTTGATTATCATAATTGACTAAGTAATCGACTAATAGTTTCATCTCTAATAATAACAAACATAAAATATATACTGTAAAAGAATGAGACCAGTACACCGCAGAAAGAGCCGTCTCTTCCAAAGCTGGAGGCAAAACAGCCAAGGCAAGGATGGCAATGTAATGAAGTTTAAATGTTTTCCATTAACAGTGAATGGGGGAGCAACTCTATATACACATGATGACTTAATAGGGAGTGGGGTGTATTTTGAGTTTATTCTTTGTGAAACTGCAATTAATTAATATAGCTCTGGTGTTAAAGCTCAAGTAAACAGTTTATGAGTCCAAAAAGGCAGCACTGGCCATACTGCCAATGGATGGATGCCAGTGCCTTGCCACATCACATATTCAGAGTCAAACCAGAATCCTTGTAACACTTCGGTTGAGGGTGGATTTCACTTTAAGTGTTCATGGAAGACATCAAATGAAAAGCATGGAAATCAGCATAACGCTCGCTTGTTATATTAGTAATCAGAGGGGGCTCATTGCTGTTCAAGTCTTCCGGTTTTAGAAGTCAAAATAATCCATTTTTACAATGAATATATGCTGCATAAACACAATAGTTGGATGCCAATGTAATGTGTATATATCACCATTTTGGTGGGAGATACCTGGTATAATCAGGGCTTCGATTTGTGTTTCCGTGGTCAGTCCTGTGGTGCATACTGCCTCTAGTGGGAAACACTTCATGCTGGCTGGGAGTTGCTGGTGAAAAGGTGCAGTATGACCTCTGCTGGCAAGAGATTATATTGCAGCACTTTTACACAGGGCACAATGTGCATCAACAACTCAGCCAAAAACAGTCTCTCTCAATAAAAGTTTCAAGAAATGTAAGAGGTAAAGGTGGAGGGAAAACTATGGTCATCCTCCTAACACATTCAACTGTCTATATTTTAAACTTCCTCCAAGCAACCATAAACCGATAATTGAAAATGATTTTCACCTCACAAGAGAAAACAATTAAGTTGTTAAAACATTGTTCACCGTAGTGTGTGGCCTTGGACGAAATAATCCTCGTGATGTCTATAATGACACAATACACTATCCAAGAGGTCTGTGTGTAAAAGGTTTTTGGTTTTACTAAAGTTAGGGGCTTTTTTTTGTGGGGTGCTGCAAGATGAAATTACACTTCAGCATAGATTCCAAAGGCAGAAGGACTTGAAACGCCAAAAGGAGGAGGAGGGGAATTATAAGAGTTCCAGCAGTCAACACAAAACCACAACAAATAGAAGCAATAGCATCGAACAGTCGACCAAGTCAAGCCTGTTTTGGTGCAACTACCTGTGTTTGGATCACAAAGCAACCAAACACTGACACTCAACTCAAGAAAATAAAATCCTCCACGTCACTTTGCAAAGCATCACAGTGGTTTTGTATGGGGTCATTTAACACTTCTAGTCAAGTCTTTCCATCCATCGCTTACCCGTGTGCCTAATAATGACACGCTTTGATTAAAATAAAACACTGCAGTTGTCTTGCCTTGATGTTTTTTGCCTATCTGCTATGGGACCCCCACAGTCTCTGATTTGTAGTATGATTTTTTTTTTTTTATTAAACTTACTCATAATTCTGGTATGGTGTAACGTTTCACTGACCTGTTGACTAAACTGCTCCTGAGACAGGCAGTCAGTCACGTTGACGCAGCCCAACAGGCAGCCAGTGGGGTAGTCTTTAGGAAACCTGGACTCTGCACAGAAAACGAGAGCAATCAAACCTCCACCAACACGTAAAACTACAGGCATTGTATCAGACTTTTTGGCAGTGGTTCCCGAGCTGTGTGCACTTCAGTGAAAGTGCTGCATGTAAAACAGCTAGAATAAAATCACTTCCAATATTCACTCATGTATACAGCCTTATTTCCTGATTTGCTGTGTACAGTATGTGTACCTTTCTTGTAGATGTGGCGGTACATGGCTTCCACCTCGGCAATCTCCTGAGGGGTGGGCGTCTTGGCTGCAGCAGCAATCCAAAGACGACCGCGGTGGGATGTGTACCAAGTTCGCCCCTCTACCCTACACACACACACACACACACACACACACACACACACACACAAAATGCAATGTTTCCTCTGCTTTCACTGACAGAAAACGAGTCTCCATGAGACGAGGGGCTTTGTTTACTCCTTACCTCTTGATGCCTTTGACCAGTAGTGAGGCCCATGGTTGATGCATGCTGAGGCACCAGCCCCCGTCAGACATCTCCTGCAGGTCTTTGTCTTGGAGCCGCAACCTGTAACGCTCCTCTCCTGCTTTGTCCTCCGCCGAACTCTTTCCCTGTTCCATGTTTTTATTGTAGTTTACACGGCCTCCAACATCCACCCACTAGAAAGTGCATTCATTGTCATCATTAGCAGAATATGTATGAATACCATCTGCATAATATTCATGACGGGGAAAAAGTATGATGCAAATTCAGGCTCCATGTGGGTGAAACAGCTGTCAGGTGCCAATTTCAACCCTTTTTAGTGTTGTTCCATTTAGATTTTATAATGGTGCAAATGACTAGTCTAAAGAAGAAATATTTTTATATGCAGTGTTGAAAATGTACCACAAGGTGACAATATTGTTACGCCCAGTATATATATATGTCAAAAATAACCTACCTTTGGCGCAGACTGCAATATGTTGGGGTTGACCAGCTCTCCAAGGCTCTGCCTTCCACCTTGTCTTTCAGAATACATTGGTGATTTTGACACGGAGTCATTGTTCATAGCCTTGAGGGTCTCATCCAATCTGCAAAGTATTGCAAACATTTCAAAAGGAGGTGTTTAGCAGGACTACACAAGAAGAAATCTGCCCTTGCAGCCTTGATTCGAGTGGTGCCAGCTTATCTTACTTGTTGTAGTACTCGTTGAGGTTACTTTCCTCATCAATCACTTGTCTACCAGCAAAGTCCAATGTGATCTTCCTGTCCTTGCGAGAGGCATGGCGAAGTTCTCTAAGCTCCTCTTCCTTTTTCCTCAGCTTTTCTCGCTCACCGGGTGACAACCACTGATTGGATTCAGTGGCGAAGTAATCCGACTCATCATCCAGAACCTGCGTTCTCCTGACACTGGAGTTGAACGGGGACAGTAAATTAAAAAAAGTAAGTGCTATCACCACATTCAATGATTGCCCTTTACAGTAATCAAAATGTCCAGTTGAAGCGATGACATTGCACACCAAGCAGTAAGCCTATCCGGTCTTGTGAAGCGCTTTTCTTGTGTGTTTTACGATACCTATTCCTGTCATATTCCAGCAGTTTCTCTTTGTGCTGGACAGCCTTCTCCAAGCCAGCCTTCATTATGGCCGCTTGGTGTGGGAGGTAATCTCTTTCTCCACAGTCTGTCACCAAAACACAAACAAATTCATTGCATCAACCCGTGTCAGTATTTCATAGATTTGAGCATATAATAACTCTTACTAATTTGGAGTCTCACCTCCCATCAGCTTCTTTCTTAGTTTCTGGCTTTTGTTGGAGTCGCGTTGCAGGATCTCCAGCTCCTCTTTTGTGCAGACCTGAATCAGGTAAAAAAAAATAAATAAAAATAGTGCCTAAACAATACAAAACTAGAAAATAAGGTTTAGCAACATGACAAGTACATTGAAATGAAAAAATGGAAATAAACGTACGTACCAGGCTTCCACAGAAGAGACAGGGTCCTGAGCCCTCTTGCTCGCACACAATGCGACCACAGCTGATGCAGTTGTTGATGAGTTTGTGCTTTTGGGCGAGGCACTCACAGGCATGTCGACCTGGGAGTAAGACAGCCAGCTTGTCCTGTCCCTCTTTATTGTAGAGACTGACAAACTTACTTTTCTTCTTTGTCGAAGGAGTACTACTGCTTTCTTGGGCCTGAGAAAGTCGCAAATGAAGGGAGGTGACAAGACGAGAGCAAAGACATCGACGAGGTAATGAAAAGTAGCACAAGAATAAAAAGAAAATGGATCAAATGAACTTCACGCGTTGTGTCATTGTTGTGGCCAAACCATCAGAGTTACCTTCATCAAGTAGGTGGTAAGAGAACAAATGTTTAGTTTAACGTGTACTCACCCTCCTCAGATCGATGGGGGTTTTGACTGCCTCTGGCTCAGGTTCTGTTTGGCTCACAGGCATCACCTCCTGTTTGTTACGGCCCTTGCGCTTCGACTTCTTCTGGGTATCTTTGCTCATGTCTGGATAATCTAGGAAAGGGGAGCAAATTACCTTCAATAAACATTGTGGATAGCGCATTCACAAGACATTTAATCATTAGAATTTATAGCTATTTACAATGTTTAGTCATGCCCAATCACCTCGCATAGTAGTTTCAGAGCAGGTTGTTAATGGCTGGGAGGAATTTTATGTAAATCAAAACACATTCCATGGCAGGCACCAGACATTTGTTGGCCTACCTGCAGATGAAACAGATTCCTTGAAAAGGACATGACTTGTGTTATCTGCGGCCTGTCTTTGAGTCCTCTTCCATCTGCCGAGGAGGTCACCTATAAACTGCCCTTTTCTCCCATCTGTGCCCTGCAGGAGGTCTCCCACATACTCCTCAATCTCCTCAGCGTTATCGATGGACAGAATGTATCTAGACAGCAGGATTGACAAAATTGCCATTTGATTTAACAACACTTCTTATAAAAGTGGATGTTGAAAACATTCAAGACAAAAACATAGCAACACGCTGCGTCTTTACGTGTGACCCACCAATGTTTAGTGGTCTTCTTCATTAATATTCAACAATTTATTAAGGGCACTTTACTGTTTATGGATTTTTAAAAACACCGATCCGCCTGTCAATCTCCCGCTCCGTCCTTCCCTCACTCAGGAACAAGACCCCAAGATACTTAAACTCCTCCACTTGAGGCTGGAGCTCTCCACCAACCTGAAGGGGACAGGCCACCCTTTTCGGGTGCATCCTCTGCAGTGATGCGGTCGATGTACCGGTCTGTCGTGGCGAAGAAAGAGCTGAGATGCAAGACGAAGCTCTCTATTTACGAGTCGATCTACGTTCCTACTCTCACCTATGGTCATGAGCTTTGGGTCATGACCGAAAGGACAAGATCCCGGAAACAGGCGGCCGAAATGAGTTTCCTCCGCAGGGTGGCTGGGCGCTCCCTTAGAGATAGGGTGAGGAGCTCGGTCACTCGGGAGGAGCTCAGAGTAGAGCCGCTGCTCCTCCACATCGAGAGGAGTCAGCTGAGGGGGCTCGAGCATCTGTCCCGGATGCCTCCTGGACGCCTCCCTGGGGAGGTGTTCCGGGCATGTCCAGCCAGGAGGAGGCCCCGGGGAAGACCTAGGACACCCTGGAGGGACTATGTCTCTCAGCTGGCCTGGGAACGCCTCGGTATTCCCCCGGAAGAGCTGGAGGAAGTGTCTGGGGAGAGGGAAGTCTGGGTGTCCCTGCTCAGACTGCTGCTCCCGCGACCCGGCCCCGGATAAGGGGAAGAAGATGGATGGATGGATTTTTAAAAACATGATCTACTTCAATAGGCCTCCTATGTACTGGGAGTACAACCATTGAAGACTGGGTTTATTGTCCTCAATAGGTGTCTATTACTTATCTAATTAGGGAATGATTGTGTGACTTCTCATCACAAACTATCCATACAGGTGTGCTCACACTTTCACCTATACAATGTCAACAATGTCCACGTAGAAAAAAAAAAATACATTGAAAAAAAAAAAAAAAAAGAGCTGGGAATGAACATGCGGTGAGTGAGCGTTTATCTTTTTGTCTTTCAGGTGCTTATTTCAGGGAGATTGCGTGACATTAAAGCTTTTAAGTTGAGCCCAGCCTACCATATCATTACAAAAGTCCATTTCAAGACGTAATCTGATAAACCCAGGCCGTGTCACCTGGAAGATTTAACGGAATCCGGAAAATCCTGGGGAACGAGAGCACTGGTTAACCGCTAGCTAATGAACTGCTAATACACCTGTCAAACTTACCTTCTACTGCAACAGCTGCCGCAGCAAACGTATTTAGCTGTATCAAAGGAAAGCAGTACATTGGACACACACGTAACCTTCATTGGCGATACTTTGATAGGCAGACACACTGGGAAACCCAAGCACAGCAGCTGTAACGGCACTATCAGGCTAGCTCTTTCATCTCGTAGACTCGCAGGCGTGAACGTTAGCTTCTTGTCGGAGAGCCTGTCAGCACTTTACCCGAGACATTCAGCCAAATAGCATTAACATTTCTTACCGGACGATGTCTTCACAGGCCTCCAACCCGAACTTGTGGTGTAACTGGTCCACACACCACTCCAGCAAAGCGTCCGACATTTTACCAGCTAACTTAAATGCCTTTACACTTAAAGCCCAAACCCAGGATATCGCTGGCGCGTCAAACCGAGACTGAGAGGACGTGTTTCCACTCGGCGAAATAACAAAGGCGCACACAAACGGCGTGGCAGCATAGAATGCCTTCCTGAAACAACCCTGTGCCGGCGGACTAAGGTTCCTCCCAACTCGCGCGGCTTCAATCAAACACAAAAGAGCCGTCGATCATTCATTTCTATCTTCAGCCAGCCTCGGCTGCTGAAACCCAACTATATTGTGCTAGGTGTAATTGTGCGTGCCTGTGAAGTAGGTTCAGTCACCAGGTGGCAGTTTCGTAATGCAGGGACACGCAGATGCCTTCAGGTAGAACCTGAGCTTTGGATCTTTCAGTGGTGGAGGAAGTATTCAGAGCCTTTACAGTACCTAGACCAAAATCAAAAATACATATTTATCTTCTTACATGCAGTGCTGGAAAAAGACATTGCTGTTGAGTTTTTCAAATGTTTTTATTTTTAATTCGTTTTGGGCGCTTTGAGCACCACAAGCCCAGTAGGCCTACCATAGTCCCATTATTATATTCGAAAAAATGCAGACATGTCTACGGCCGATATCTCCAAAACTCTGCAACTCACACCAAATTAATGTAGATGGATAAATAGCACTACAGGGGAGAGGAGAAATATTTGTTTTTGGTTTTTGGGAGAAATGTCCCTTTAAAAGTGCTACTACCACACTGTACAAATACTCTGTTAAAGGTTCTGCATTGAAATAATGTAATCAGGAAAATGTACTTAAATTATTAAAAGTAAAAGAACCCAGTGTAGAAAAATGGCCCAGTTAAACTAATATAATATCATTAGATTACTATCATTCATGCATTAATGTAAAAGCAGGATTTTACTGCTGTAGTTGCTTGGAGCTAATTTTGAGTATTTTATTTCTACTTTTTCTTAAAAGATCTGAATACTTCCTCCACCACTGGTGAGGGCAGATGTTGCTGACTTTGGATTCAGCTTTTGCTTTTGGATTCCTAGCTGCCTTGTGTTAATTATAAGAATCACTTTATGAGTTTTAATGACCTCCAATAGTTGTTCAGTCCTATTATTTTTAACTTGTTTTTGACATTTATGGAATGGGGAAAGGGGCGTGTGCACTAATTCGCTTAAACATTATTTGCATTCTTGTCTCAAATCTATATTTTCTGTAACTGGTTGCAGTGTAATTAAACTAGTCTAGCAATCAGTAAAATGAAGATAAAGTCAAGTCATCAACTTAAGCATTTGTGAACTTTCTTGTTCAATGCAACTTTTAATTTCCTCTTGCAAAATGAGATGACTCATTAGGCAAACTGATGACTCATTGTCCTTCACACAGTTCTCTAGGAGCTGTATTGGAGTACCTTATGTCTTTTAGCTACCCAGAGAAGTTTTTGGTTTTTGCTAGCTGGTTGTCAAAAAGCCTTCTGTGTCCGTCTGTTTTGTTTCTGTTGTCTGTGTCTGTTTAGTCTCGGGCACAGACATGCACCAAGGTTGTCGAGGTTATCATTTGTAGTCCAAATAGGAAAATGTTGATGGAGCAGCAGTACACTTATTTTGGTTAACAAAACACAGTTCTGTACAGCAAGAAAACATTTCTGTTATGGTGTCCCATTTTCAAATAGAAAAAATACATTTATTTGTGAAACATCACAGTACAAGTGTTGACTGGACAAGAACAAAAACATCATACACTTCAAATGAAATGACATGAAAAGCAGAATATTTTGACCTCACAGTAATTCTTTAGTTATCACAAAATGTTCCAATAACACTACATAAAAACACTCTTACTTGGTCTTACTTGACCCAGTATGAGCGTTTTTAAATTGAGGTGTTTGTTTATGCTTATGACATTAATCAACAATAGTTTGCATTCATAGAAAGGAAATTTACAATATCACATAATTATTTGGATATATGAGTATTCATGTGATACAACAAATACATTTTCAATTCAAGATACTGTAGCTGTTGTGTTTTGTATAAGGAATAGACTAGTGAGGCACATCTAATAGATACAATGCAATGAACAATAATACACATGTAACAGGTAGGTTAGCAAATTACACCACTTAAACAATGCTTCGTAGTATTAGTCATTTTAAAACAGTACAAGGGGATCAAACTTATATGTTTGCCTTTAGTATGCCATTAGGCTGTGTAATATGAAAAGCAAAAGCTGGTCATTTTCTCCACCATCATGTAAAGCATAAATGCAGCTATTTATGCATTACATAGATTTTGCCTGAATTCAAAGTCCTCAGTTTGACTTTGCCCTAAGCATTGAAGGCCCACACCAGCACACTTATCCAAATTACCCCGCCATGAGTTTACAAATGATTACTCTGTTATAAGAGGGATTGGTATAGGCTTTATTTTTGTTGAAGCATTCATTGCCTGATCAAGTCCTCAAGTGAAAAAGTCTTTGGAAATGGCCTCTACAAAGTTCGGAGCGGACATGAGGATCCCAATGGTGCAGAGGATAGTGAAGAGCGAGAAAGCCATGAGACAAAGCCTGTCGATAACAGACGCAGCAAATTTCCACTCGTTGCACACTGACTCGTCCTCGTCTTGGTCACGGAAGCGTTTGGCAATGTAGTGCACCTCGTCCAGGATCTTGGCCAGCTCGGGCTCCACTCTGCCCAGCGAGGAGATGTGACCTGTGGGGAGGAGCATGTCATCCTCACCTGGCCGTCCGACCAGCTGTCCACAGAGGACCCCGGAGTCAGGCGAGGTGGCAGCTGTGGAGTAGTGAGTGCCCTCCAGGCCACGGATGCCAACGTAAAGCATGTTGCCGTTGGTGGATTGGGAGGCTGACGCGCTAGCATTGAGTTCCATGCTGGTCAGGCTGCTCCGCGGAGCCTTGTTGTGACAGGCCGAGCGCACGCGCGCCTCACCTGGGCGCTTCATGCGCAGGAACCAGGCGCACCAGTTCAGCAGGATCACACGGGTCTTTGGCGTCAAACAATAATGAATAAAAAAAGTTTTTATAATTTCATGACTGGCTTGCTAAGTACAGTATAGCACATTCGAACACCAAGCGATTTTCTGGTGCTGTCCAGTGGACTACTCAGCACATTTCTGCCTGTTAAAGATACCAGGTGGACACATGGCCTTACACCAGCAAATGCATATTAATCTTGATTTATTACTATAAGTGAGGCAAAATTGATTCTAACCTAGATTTTTTTAAAGAAAGACCAAAAGCAGCATAATCAAAGCCGATGTCCACATTTGATCATAATAAACTCCACAGTTTGGTGGTGTGGCTAGAAGCAAGTGACTAAAGTAGTGTTGATGGGATCATAGTATAAGTCACAGATAATGGTGTAATATGAAACCACACTCACCCACTTCGGCATCTTGCCTCCGTCAGGGTCATGGTGGTGATATTGTAAGACCAGAACTGTAGCAATTACTGACAGACCAACAATGACCATGGTAGTGGCAAAGTACTGAGCTGGGTAAAGAAGAAATAAGAGGAGAGAGTGGATACAGAAAGTTGTGTCATGGACTAAATAGACATAGTTAACATTACAAGAAAAAAAACAAGAGGATAAAAGTAAAGGTTTCACTACAAGCAAACTCCCAGTCCAAGAGAGCAACACTCCCTTCTAGCCTCAAGCACACTGTCTCAGAGAAATGCAAAAAGCTACTTCTTCATTTCAGTGTTTCAATGGTGCCTCAGATCTCTAAATGAAAAAGCCCAAATATTGGATGGCTGCTTAAACTTGGGATATCAAATAATCCCTGATGAAAAATGACTATACAAATTTTCCCCCATGTCTTCCCCACTGTCACTGATCGTAGTTGGCCTGGCTTACCTATTAAAGGCACCGAGTCTGATGTGGCGGGCATAATCTCTGCAACTAGCAGCATAAAGACAGTCAGGGAGAGCAGGACTGTAATGCCTGGGAAGGAGACCAAATATCAGTTAGCACTTCCCAACAAAACTATTAAATGCAATGAAATTGGGTTTGAGAACTGTGAGTGATTGATTGTTATAGTTTTCAGGTGTTATGTGATGCTGTTATTTTATGTTGGTACGATTTCCATTGCTCTATATGTGTTTTTTTACTATTATCAACTATGGAAAGCACTTTGGTTTGGTTTTGAAAGTGCTATATAAATAAAATGAGTTGAGTTGAGTTGAAAAGTATTCAGATCACACAGTTATGACAGGACCCCGTGATTCTTTGGTGTTGAAATCTGCCACAAGTCTGCATAAATTGGATGTTATATGACAAAAAAATACAAAAACACACTTTTCCATCTTTATTTTGTAATAAATAAATAAAGGCAGACGTCAGTGGAAATTTCAAAACCTCTGCGTATAAAACCATAATTATATCCATACCTGGACACCACGTGGGAAAATATGTTTTTGCTTTGTGGTTTGGATGAACTGACTCTTTACACAAATTAATACTATTCTAGTCTATGAAACATAAACACAGCATTGCTGATGAATCTTGCAACGTAAACAACCCTTTACAGCACTAATATAAAACTATAGATGCACAATGGAGAGACTATGAAAGTACATTTACATTTAGTCATTTAGCAGACGCTTTTATCCAAAGCAACTTACATATGAGAACATTCACAAAACGAAGGCACAGCTTCGGGAGCACTTTTGGGGTTCAGTATCTTGCTCAAGGATACTTCGACACATGGCTGGGGGATTGGCCAACCTTCCGATTGGCAGGCAACTGTTCTGCCACCAACCCGCAGCCGCCCCGGAAAGTAAGGATCCACACACAATAATATTTCTGTTGATCCATTTGTGCATTTGACAAATAATAATTCTCATGAAAGCCCAATTTTATTGAAATTAAATCTGGGAATAAATGCTGCCATAAAACCACACAAGGAGGTGAGAGCTCGGAACAGGGCCAACACATTCCATGCTTCCATGTGCCATGGAGGGGGTGTCTGGAGCTGATAATATTGCTGAGCTGTGGAGGCAACACTATTTTGCAACCCACTACAGAGTGACAAATATTGTTAACAGTAGTCCAGCGTTAATCACCTCCAGTGAAGTCTGCCAGGCAGTAGCCCAGCTATCTGATAAGAAAGCGAGTGGGTTAGACCACATTACAGCAGAGCACCTTAAGTTTGCTAGCCCTAAGGTGGGTGTACTGCTTGCCATTTGCTTTTCTGGATTCATGACCCATGGTCTGTTACCTGAATCTATGTTTTCTGTTACTCTTGTGCCGGTCATCAAGTAGAAGGATGGCAAAGTTGGGAGTTTGGACAATTATAGGCCAATAGCCCTAGCCAGTGTGTTATCTAAAGTACTGGAAAGCATTTTGCTTGATCGTCTAGGTCCTGTAATTGGTACCACTGATAATCAATTTGGCTTCAAAGCTAAGTTTGGTACTGATTTGTTATCCATGCTTTAAAGGAGGCAACACATGGGTACATAAGGCAGAATTCCTCCATGATAATTGGGTTTATTGACGCTTCTAAGGCCTTTGACAGAGTCAATCATTTTGAGGTTTTTGAAAAACTGAGCCAAAGGGGTGCCCCTGACAGCATTATAAGAATCCTGGCTTACTGGTATGCCAACCAGAGTATGCAGGTTAAATGGAGTAATATATTATCTGCCTCCTTTGGGGTACGTCAGGGGGGGCTGCCCTCACCAGCTCTCTTCTACTTTTACATGGATGAGTTATCCAACCAATTATCAAGATGTAAAACAGGTTGCATGATTGGAAACACCTTAATGTAGGCTGATGAGTTGGCCATCTTTTCTCCCAGCAGTGAAAATCTGCTAGGAATATGGGGTTAAATTATGATGTTGTATAACGCCAAAAAGAGTGCTGCATTAATATGTAGGATGAAAGTGGACAAAGATCTTTGTTTTGCAGACTTTTATCTGCCAGGACAAGTGATGAGTGTCTGTATGATGATGAGGATGTATACAGGCCCAAGCTAACCTTCTGGTTAGAAAATTCCACGTGTGTACAGATGACGTTAAAATTAGCCTGTTTAAAGCATATTGCACTCCTACGTATACTGCTACTTTATAGACTAAGTTTAAAAAGGCAAGTATGCAGAAGCTTAAGGTTGCTTATAATGACTGTATGAGGATACTGCTCAATAAACCCAGGTGCTCTAGTGCAAGGGACCTGTTTTGTAATGCAGGGGTCAGTACCTTTCAGGCGTTGTTGAGGAGGCTCATCTACAAATTCATTTGTCGCCTGAATGACTCCCAGAACAGCATTGTTGTGCGGCTAGTTAATCCGGGGTTTAGAGCCATACGATACCAATCATCACTATGGAATTCCTGGTATAAGTGTCTTTTATAGAAATGCTGTATTGCAGTTCTTTTTTGTTTTTATCTATTTGTATATGTTTATATTTCTCTTTTCTAATGTTTGTTGCATTTTATGTCTGTGTCTTTTGAATGGACCATGAGTCTGAAATAAAAGTTGATGATGACATTTCTCAAAGAGTGTTCACCATTCTTAATAATGCCAACGAGTGGCTGGCTTGATATACTGACTTCATATGCAGTAAACCTGTGAACACATGTGCCAGCACACAACACACACACACACACACACACGTTTGTTTCACTATCCCCGTGGGGGACTGTCATTGACGAAATGCTTTCCCTAGCCGCTAACCCTGAAACTAACCATCACAACTAAATGCCTAAATCTAACCCTTACCCTAACCATAACCTAATTGTAACATTTACCCTAAAACCAAGTCTTAACTCTTAAAAACCAGTCTCTACATGTGGGGACCTCTATTTTGTCCCCACAGTAACACAATTCCCCATGGGTCCATGCGCGTTCAGGTTTAAGTCCCCACCGGGATATAAGAATATGAAACACACACACACACACACACACACACACACACACACAGTTTAAGTGGAGAATATAACTCATGACGTCTGCCTGAACTACAGTATATAAAACCCTTTCAAAAACATTTTGTGATAAGGATCATTAAGATCTACATAACAGCATATTGTACTTCACATGAGTTCTTTTTTCCTCTATCTGTCTATGAGCTATCAAAACATCAGAAGGAATGCACAAATGTGCACACCCACACACATAAGTCCACACATCTTGCTCTAAGCGCTGTTAATGAAGGGATCCAGCTATAACGCAGGACACGAATGATTTGAGGAAGGCACAAACTGCATAAATCCCCCCCCCCCACCCCCCCCCCCCCCCCCAACCCCCCCCCCCCGCCACCCACCCACAGATACTGTCTACACCAAGCATGTATAATTTATGCATGAAATGGGCTCAAACATTCACGTCAACTGTGACAACTGAGATAAGACTAAACAGTTTTCTCGGTCCACTGAGAGTTAGGTCACTCACTCAGTGCTGATGATCAGATTACTTCCACAGAGGAAGTGGATTAATGATAAAACTATTGTTTTTCATAGAATGTCTGATTACCCAGGAGACGAATGGTCTAGGGTATAAATTTATTGTAGATAATGAAAAATTTAAGAATAATAGAAACGTTGGCTCTGTGTCGAAACCACTTGGGCTGTAAACGATTTAAAAATGATTGTGATCTCATTAGTTTTCATCTGTATTCTTTGAACTGCGCTATTGTTTTGAACAGCACTCAGTCATTATTCATAGATGACAGTCAACAGGGGGCCATCAAAGTGGGCAAGTAAATGTTTTAATATGAAGTCAGAAAATATAGCGGAATTCAAGGTCTCAAACCTCATGTCATTTTCTTTTTGCAGTAATGGTGACATACAATTTTGAGAAAGAACTGCAAGTAGATGCATCTCAAGAAAATCTGTCACCTCCCTAAGGCACTCATCAGCAACAAGTGTCAACATCCAGAAGCTATTTAATGGGACAGAAGTGCAAAAGACTTTATATCGGGCAACATATCAAGTGTTATGTACATGAGTTATGTCAGGATCGGAGCAACTTCTCTGCGTTTAGAGCAGAGCTGGACAAATATATCAAATAAGCTAGACATTATATTACCTAAACATGATGTTACCTGCCAATGCAATGGCAGCATCAGGGAGTGTGGTGTGCGTGAGAGACTTATGTGTAAGTTTGTATTGATGGAAAGTTGAGTGAGAGGTGCACTGCAGGTCACTGTGGCGCAGAAAGGCACTCAGCCAAACTCTTCTTACAGAGCTAGTAAAAAAACGTATACAGGGCTGTTTCTGAAGTATGTGGACTACAAATTTAAAACATTGCTCCCTACCAGCAGCCAAGTGACACGGAGGTGGGCCAACCTTAAGAAATGCATCTCTACTTTGGCTCACAATGATTAAAAATGTGAGATGATTTGAAAGCCTTAGAAAATACTGTATATATAAATTTGAACCTTTATGGAGGGATGGACACAAAATAGTCCTCTCAGTGTTTTTTGTTAATAAAGCAGATTGGTCCTATGTTGAAAGATGTTTTTCTGCACTGAACAAAACCCATAGCATCTTACAGTGATATTCGTATTTTTCTGTGAATGATATCGAAGGCAGTCTCTGCCACACTTGTACTTCTACTTTTTAAAACTTGTTGTTTTTATACTTTATGTTTTACTGTCTGCTCTTCAGTCACTTGCCTGTCTTTTCCTGCTAACCTCAGCTGCTGCGTGGGAACAATTTGTGTAATTTGTGATATTGAAAACGTTACCGAAATACAATGTAAAACAATACAATGTAAAGCGATACAAACATCCCTGCAATAAATACTACCCTTCTTAAAATGTCCAGTTTTTGTTGAGAGCTGTATTTTATTTGCTTGGATGTTGATTCAGCTCTATGGAACGTTTCGCGGCTACACTTTGTGGTGGTATTTGTTTGTTGCTATCTTAGAAACTTGCTAAAACATTAAATAAAATTTAACTGGTAACATTTTTGGTGCGGATCACTGAGAGACGCGGTATTCTTGGAACCCTTTTTGCCATTTTCTCATGAACTGGTTGCTGCATGTACTTGAATGCAAAACACTTGGCACGTGTATTCAGTGATGTCTATAAATATGGGTATTTTGACGCAGATCCAGATCCACCTGCAGATCAAATAAAATAACTAATTTAGTGGAGCCTTTGTGAAAGTAGGTGCCATGGCTCCTCTAAATTAACAAAAATATGAGAAAAACTTTAAAATATAATGCAATCTAGTACAACAACATCACAAACTACAGTCACATTTGCCACCACGTATGATTCAACCCCTCTGGTAGCATTTATTGTATTAAAGGACAGTTGCATTGCATTGGATTGCAGTGTCTGGGCATTGCTGTTTTTCTGGTCACTCGATGTGTATTAAAAAGATAACTAATGAAAAGGCTATTAAATTCAAAGCATCATGGAATAATTCAGCTGAAACTTCTGTACTGCAATTAAAGTTTAGTATTTCAACAATGTTGCCAAAAATGGCACTAATTGGAAACTTACACTAATTAATCTTCACTACTGCAATGAAGCAGGGCCAGACAAGCGATCTACAGTGTGTGTGTGTGTGTGTTTTCCTAACCCAGTGAGATCTTCTCCCCAGAGTCAGCAGGCAGAAGGAAGACGAGCAGGGCCAGAGTGGAGATCAGGACGCACGGGACGAGCAGATTGAGGCCGTAGTAGAGGGTTCGTCTGCGCATCACCACGGTGAAGGTGACGTCAGGGTACGGTTCTTCACAGCATTCGTAGAAACGCTCGTTCTTCCGTCCTGGAACCTCTGTGAGACAAAACAAAACACAATCTACTCTGGCGGAAATGCAAGTGAAACGTTACGGAGAAACGATCATTTCACCGACGTAGAGCAGTAATAACATTTGTGATACACTCTTGAATATGAATCCTCACTCCACCTGTGCCTCTTACCGACAAGATCCCACTCGCCGTTGGCGATGTAGCCGGTGATATCTGCCTCTAACATCTTTAAGTCCAGAGACCAGCCCCCGTATGTCCAGGAGCCAAACTTCAGGTCACATCTCTGGACATCAAAGGGGAACCAGCGCACATCGATGTAGCAGGTGCTCTTGAAGATCCCTGTTGTGGTGAGAAACATGAAAAGACCAAGACGGGATCACGAAAGACTTGCTTTGATATGGACTGTACTTCACCCACAGAAGGCTACTGAAGAGAGAGAGAGAAAAGGATGGAGTGATACCTCACGCTCTGATAGAGAGCATATTCAATTTCTCTGGAATAAAGGAAGCAGAGGGAGACTGAAAAGAGAAATGACAGCGCCCAACAGCTAGTGAGGCGGCAAGAGAGGTTTTACTCCGACAAGATATGGCGTCCAAGTGCCATCCATCCTAACAAGAGTGAAAAATCCAATATGACAATGAGATGAAAGTGGCCAGTAATCCTTCAGCAGAGGCAGGCACCAAACTCATTTCCATCCATATTCAAGAAAGATATGAGACGTCGGCAGTAAACAAGGTCTCTCCTCTCTCTCAGTGCCATGAAGATGATAAACCTCAGCACGGAGTGAATTTAGATGGGGAGAAGGCAAATAGAATGACTCCTATTTGCTGCAATGAACCTCAGTGGCAAAGACAAGTTATAAGGAAACGCACATGGTTTGGAACGGCCGTCTATGTCATATCTGCATATTGCTTTACTCATTTAATGCAGTTGTGTTGCGCTCAAGCGGCGAATGACTATTCTGCGCCAATATGGCATTCAATCAGGGTTCATTTGGAACACAGTTGTGAGGCAATTTGCTTGTGACAGAGGCAATCAATCCAGAAGAAATTCAATGATGGAGCTATTTACGCCGGTATTGATTAAGATGCTAAAGTGAAGCAGCGCTGCAGGCCGGCACTTTTGCTTGGTATGGGAAAAAAGGGGGGAAGAGGAGCCTGCCAGGGAGAATAGTAATCACCAGCTGTGACAGGAAGGCCTTCTGTTTCAATGTGTTCCCATGCATGTGTACGTGTGTGTTTGTGTGTGTGTGTGGGTGTGTGTGTGGAAAGTGTCATAGATCTTTTCAGACTGCACAGTGTGGCTGTAGTGGGTCAGTAAGGGGTTTATCAGGGAAGGTGCATCACTGCTGTGTTATATATGTTAGAGTGTGATTAACAATTACCGGGATAAGAACGTGTTAAAACACAAAGAGATTAATTATAGCAACAGTTCGACATTTTGGGGAAATACACTTATTGGCTTTCTTCCCAAGGGTTAGATGTGAAGATGACTACCATGGCTGTTACACCTGTTTTCAGTTTTTATGCTAAGCTATTAACCATACAGCCATCAGAGTGATATCAATCTCTCATCTAACTCTCGGCAAGAAAGATAATATGGATATATCCCCAAATGTCCAACTCTTTCTTTACTAAAAAAAAACCAACCTGAATTAATGTTACTTTTTCACATAATCAACCAGCATTTTGGGTGGATTTCTGCCAAGACCTGAAATAAAAAAGACCAAGACCAAGAGAAAAAACAAACAATATAATACAGTATAAAACTGTGAAGCTAAAAAAAAAACAACCCCCTGTGGAGGTAAAAAGCAAAACCCTTGGGTTTTTTCTGATAGCTTTAGGGTGTTAATTCAAAGCTCCTATTTATGAAAACTCAGCAGCAGCTGCTCTTGTCTCACTTATCGTTATCGGAAATCCCCAAAAGAAAATACAGCATATTTTTTTATACAGTTTATCATGTTTATACAGCATTATGATGGGAGCTTGCTGAGTTTATAAAATGAAAAAATCAGTCTGCATATTTCAAGGATTGTGTCTGTTTGATAAATGTGCCTCTGACACGAGCTGAAACCTTTTTAAAAAGGAATTCAATTTATGTTTTTTATGAATAAAAATACTGTCACCTGCTGATTGTGTTTGATGATATGTTCATATCATTAAGCCACGATAAAATAATGATAACTCATCATAGTTATTACTGCTGAAAGCTGGTGTGTTTTGATTTATGTAACATTAGGTAAAGTTTTGATGCAAACTGCAAAAGGGAAAACTTCACTGGGGGGCTAGCGCTGGGGGGCCACATATTTTTGTTGGAGGGCCGGATATGGCTCATGAGCCGCTAATTGCCTACCACTACTGTGCAGAAAGGAGGAAGGAATCTGTGCATGTCAGCAAAGTCAAGCTAAAAACCGGTACGTCAACAGAGAGGACAATGAGATGGGATCTGGAGCGCACAGTTACACTTAAGAGTCCTTAATAAGGTGCAGCAACTAATGCTCTGACATAACCGATGTCTTAATCAGAGTAAGAAGAAGCAATGCGGATGTTTAAATTACCTATTATCTGTCACCAAGAGGTCAGACAGGTTCTAGGTTTTGCTTACATCTTGCCAATGTCAATCTGCCACATGGTCAATTAACTTCACTATATAAATCCAGTAGCGCTCCCTCCACACCAGTTTGTTCTCACTTACTGTCATTCACTCATTAACTGATGTTAGCGGTGCACTTTTCCTCAGTGAATTTAAATATGTTTGGTCGCTCCTACAACAAGACGAGGAGCAGGACAAGACGTGTGTTCATCTTTGTAAGTTCGATAAGAAGGGCACTTAACAGGAAAGCTAATGGAGGTTGTTGTTCAATTGATTTTAATTTACAGAAGAGAAAAAACATGCAGTTGGATTTCACTTTGCTCTCTTGGTGCAAATAGGTGTCTTGTGTTTTATTGAGTCTTATTACGAGTGCTACAGCAATTGATAAAGGACATGATTTCTTCCCATTTTTTAAAACACTCTAACTATAAATGTTGTCCAGACCTCATCACTCCAGAAGAGATACTTTACACATCACATGATGTATAATTTTCATTTCACATGTGCATTCTCTTTCACACTCTGGAGGTAGAATATAAGGATTAGTTATCTGGGTTGTTTAAAAATAGCACGTCTTCCATTTGATTTAATGTAGAAGAAAGTCTTTACATTGCTGCTTATGTAAGTTTAGCTGTGTATATCAGGTGTCTCTCAAAACAAGCAGCATCTGTGACTACTTTGAAATATTTGTATGAGTAAAAAATAGCAGAGGAAGGGAGCAATGATACAATGTCTAACATTTCCAATGAGTAAAAAGTGTGAGGGCTGAGATTATGACTCTTACCTGGAGGTAAGTAGGAACAGGTGCCCGAGGAGTTGACCAAAATGTTGGTGTGGAAAGTAGCATCAAATCTTTCATCTGCACTGTGGACAACATGGGGCTACATCAGTATTTACTGCTGAGTTATCTGCAACCAAAGTACAGCTTCAGTGGAAAACACTTTAATAAATTCATACACTGATGCAACCTCTGCAAGAACCGCTATTAATTACAAGGATGCGACATAAATGTGGATGAGCCACAAACAGCGAGGGGAACAGATGTGGTGGTAAAATACAAATATTTTTCAACTCATTATTGCAGCAGGTACACAGCACACGAGCAGTCACAGCTGATGGAACATGTCCCTGGAGATGGTTATTCGGTGGTTACCCTCATTCTCCCCTGCTACCCACAATTCACTGCATCTAAATGAACTCCCCAGAGGTTGAGGCATGGTTGAGCTGGAGTTCAAAGAATTGTTTGAAAAAGAAAAAAACTTAACTTGCAGCAGCAGCAGCTAGTTCAAAGAGTCTCAAATTTAAGGCTTTACTCAGTGGACAATGACACTGAGTAAACCACTGCTTTTTACCTCATTACTTGATGGGAGAGTAGAGTGCCCCTAATGTGATTTGTATAGATCTTTCTTTTAAAGATTGATTAATGGCGATCTTTAAAGCATTTCCCATTAGGGACATATAATAAAATGCTCTTTCTCCCATCTTTTTTTATACAAGTTTATCCATTTCTTTAAATGATTTATTGCTCTTCAGTGCTCTTCTAGACGGCACTGCATATATTTAAACTGCAGTGCACACTGACCTTGAATTGTAATGTTCCTGTCTGAAAACCAGCTTACCTAACAGGACGAGCCATATCAGAGCAACATGAAAGGAGGTTTAAGTTTGTTTGGTGGAACAGTGGGGTTTATCTATCTTTTATTTTCAGCTTGTGGGTCTCTCTCTCTGCAGGATATTCTGAGTAAGTCCTGTGACAACGTGGGGTCTGATGCTTTGCAGACCTCATGAAACAAGAGCAGAAGCCTGAATATTCCAGCATTTTCTGACATGTAGCCACATGAATATATTTATTTTATTCAGGTGGCTTTTATGTTCTGATGAGCCAATGACAGTTTTCCACTCCCGTATTCTATTCTATTTTATTTGGGATTCATTTTGAAGGAAACAAAGCAGTTGCCAACTGCTTGAATATGCGTTTTGGAATCATTTTATGCTGTCATATGCCCTCTCCTCTTTAAAACTAGTACACAGTACTAAATATTGTTTTGTTGGACCTTACATTTAAATTAAGCAAAAAAGTATAATTTCATAGAATATCTAGATGTTTGTTGGGCCTCATACAAGGACATTGTCCTCTCTTACTTTGTACCTTGAGGTTTGATCGTACAAATGTTCAGATTCAGCACAAACATTTCGTAAATCGCTCGTTTCAACTTGATGAATGCCACCTGATCATGGGTAGGTGCACGTTTGTGACTTTTCATAATTAGCTAAATCAACGCCTCTGTATTGCTGAGGTGACCAGTTCTGCTCTATTCTATTAAATCACATGTACATGTCATTTAAGATTGAATCTGTTTGCGGTGGTGTGGTTCTTGTGTGAGGCCCAATGCTTTTCTTAATTACATATTTTTAACACAAGATCACAGAGCCAAAACAAATGATTCCTTTATGTTTCCGAAAAGTCCGATCTGTGGTGTCGAATACATCACAATCATTGTCATTGTAACAATCTTGTATTTATCTTTGGAACACAAAAATCCAAAACTGCATCATCCCTCCGAGATCCCCCCATTATATTGTGCAGAGGAAGATGCACGCATGCTGAGTCTGACACCATGAATATCCAATTACAGCGCATCACCCAGCAGATCTGTCCTTACAAAACCCACCTGTTATACAGCAGAATGTCTGGCTTCCAAATGAGATGGTCAGGAAATCTCACATTGGTCACACCTGGATACTCTGATGTATTCCACTGGAGGTAAAAATCATTCCAGTACTGTGGGATACAGAGACATAATGTACTTCTCATATTTCACATATCTGTAACATATCCTTAAACCTGTATGAGGCTCTGCGTCTCCAGTTTGCTAAACCTTGTTTGAAAGCTCAAGGTGGGATTTTTCACAAGTGTGTTTTTTAGTGGCAGCGACAGTTACTATAATGGGTAAAATAAATGTATGTGACTGCAGCTTTGGGTAAAATTATGCAGTGACATGCTACAAGAATTGAGTTCAATCTCTGTGCCAGGTTTCAGTGGCATCTGGGGAGGAATAAGATTTTTAGATTTCCAAGGTGCACTGTTTTTTTTGCATTTCAAACAGTATTAAGTGTACGGCACTGAATAATTCCGGTGTATTATAATTCTAGGGTGTCAAACACAACTTAAAAATAGATGTAGGTTGTAGATCCAACAGCTGTTGATCAGCTGACATTCATCCATATAAATATATAACCATATATAATTCTAGGTTGGACACAGACGATAATAACCTGATGGGAATGTCTTTAATATTGTAGTATTATTATATCAAGTATTTGGTCATAAAATAAAGTACTGGACAATTAAAACATTTGACCTGATCATGGCATCAGAGGGAAAGTCAAGGGATCACCAAAGTCAGTACCATACAATGCCTGAATTTTGTGCCAATCCATGAAGCAGGTATCAAGCTATTTCACCAAATATGTGAACACGTTGACCTGCTGGTGGCGCTAGAGGAAAAGTCAGAGGATAACCAACGATATTAGAATTCCCCTCCCCTAAAGGGCCCATGAATGTTTGTACAAACTTCCATGGCAATCCATCCTGTAGATGTTGAGATATTTCAGTCTGGACAAAAGTGGTGGACTGACAGACATGTGGACTGACAGTGCCATCTATAGAGCCACGCCGCTAGCACAGCTATAAAGCCCCGATGCCTAATACCATGCCAGCTATTGTAAATAATGGGTAGAGAGGAATGCTTCATTACTTTCACAGGGCTGAGCTCCGAGTTGAAAAGCCAAGATGGCAACAAAATGAAAGGGGACAAAACACGAGACAAAAATAACTAGACTCCAGTATCGCAGAGAACCATGGACCATTTTGTTAAGACACACTATGTGACTGACATTTTCCCCCGAGTTTACTGATTATTTAAAGTAAAACTGCACAATGTGTGTGGACCAAAACATTAGTAGAAAGCTGAATCTTTCCCCATATCTGACCTCTTTGAAAAACAAGCACAAAACCCATCCAGGCCCACAGCCGATGTGTGCATATGATGACTTCGTCTGATTTCCAGCTCAGTATACAGCCGGTTGATCTGCCTAACACTTAATATTTTGATTATTTACACCTTGGTGAACTGGCCTTTTGTGAGGATCTTTCTAATCAGATCTATAATTCATTTTTGATTAATTAAAATCATGGTATCCGAATAATGGCTGTGGCCAGCATAAAGAAATAGAAAGGTCAGTCGCTAATAGAGGCTAAGTAAAACACATTGAGGGAGGGTGGAATCACCTGTATAGCTCACATGGTAAATTCAGAGTAAAGTGCATTTCCACAGAGTCATCTCATCATCAACAACTCGTTGCTCTTTTTAACAGAAATACTGATTTCATTCACTTATTCCAATATTTTTGACCGCTCCTACTTTGCCATTCTTTGGATTGGCAACTCACACCAAAACAATCTAGATGGATAGATAGCACCACAGGTAAGAGGACAAATATATACTGTATTTTTGATTTTGGGGGGGAACTGTCCCTTTAAGGAATGTTTTGACATTGTAAGAAATACGCTGATTGATTTCTTGCTGAGTATTAGATGAGAAGATCAATACCACTCTCGTATCTGTCTGGTAATTATGCCAGCCGCCGGTTAGCTTAGCTTAGTATAAAGACGGGAACCAGGGGGAAACAGCTCGTCTGGCACCATTTCTGTACAATTAGAGAGCTTTTGAGGTGTTGGTAAGTGGATTTGTTACCTTTGGACAGAACCAGGCTAGCTGTTTACCCCTGTTTCCAGACTTTATGCAAAGCCAAGCAGGCTCTGGCTGTAGCCTTATATTTAACAGACAAATATGAGAGTGGTATCAATCTTCTTGTCTAACTCTCGGCAAGAAAGAGTATTTCCCAAAATGTCAAACTATTTTTATTATGCCACTTTCACTGAAACGCGCTGACGGCCCCCAGAGAGGGCATCATGGTAAAAAACAAAATGGGTTCAACTAAAATACTACACAGGAGTTTGTCATTGCAGTCAACCACTCATTGGATTGAACAAAGCAAAAAGCAAACATGATGCCTAGAACCAAAACTGAAGCCAGTCGATTACTCCTGTCATTGTGCTCTAAATGCTACAATTGCCAGTGCATTTATCATTTGTTCATTCAAAAACCGTTCTGAAGCTGTTAAAAATCTTATAATTACTACTCTCTGGCAAAAATGATTGAGTGTGTAATCTTACAGAACCATCTGCAATGTCTCAAAGTGACTTTCAGAGATGAACGCATCTTTAGAACATTTCAACTTTCTTCCCTGGGGTTCACACAAGTAGACTAAGCCAACATATGCCAGATCAACGCTAACAGACGGTAGATGCTGTCTGCGCTATCTTGTGCTTGAGAGCCGAAGTCGATTTTGCAGGGTGTGGAGTGAGAGAGATTGAGTGCTGCTGTGATTCCACAGGGTGATTTAAACCAGACCAAGCAGCCTTGGTACAGCTTGCTGACGGTGCAGCAGCAGGGAACTCGTGTCACACAATGGACAGGCTGCGATAAAACATCTGTGTTCATACACTTCATCTCACTGCATGGAGGAGAAACGGGCACATTGCTCCTGTGGAAGATGAAAAGGCCGGGTACCAGTAGATGTGATAAACAAGACTGACATATAGCTATACATTTCAACTCAGACGTGCTATATTAATAATTGTTACGTTTGTTGTGATTAGATGAGGCTAAAGGCTGAAGTTAACGGCACAGTTACACATTTAGGGTAAAATGCTTATTCCCTTTCTTGCCGAGAGTTAGATGAGAAGATCGATCGTAGCCTTGCTCTGTCCAAAGGTGACAAAATCCACCTACCAGCATCTTTAAAGCTCACTAATTAAGTTATATCTTGATCGTTTAATCTTACATAAATGGAAGTGAAAAAAAAAACAATTTGTGTATTGTGTATATGTTTTTTTTTTTTTTTTTGTGGGGCGTCATATTCTGCCATCTTTTCGTTGCTGTGAGGACTCCAGGAAGTCGCGGCCAACAAATAGTCCCGGAACATAACCCCCGTAAAACCACCAGGGTGTAACCTGTCTCTTGCCCAGTGCACGCTCAGACAGACTCCAGCATCTTGTGACCATGAATACGGGATAAGCAGGTGTAGAAAATGGATGAATTTATTAGTAAAAATTTAGTAATCAGCTAAATGTAATGTGTGTGTAAGTGGAACCATAAGACTGTGCAGCTTCGCTTTTGTGTCTTTACATACATTGAAAAGGGAAAAGTCTTACCAGTTGGAGCCAAATGTTGGTTGTTAAAACCTGGTTCTTCTCATCCTGGTAGAAGAAAATGTGATATTTATTAATATTATTAGGTATTTTGGTGCATGTCTTCTCAGTTTAAGTTTCATAAAGGAGGAATCATGCTACTCAAAAAATGTAAACGTCGACAGTAGCTTCACCTCTCAGAGTTGGGGAAATGGAAAAAGATTTGACTGTTATACAGTGACAACTGTTTTACGCCAAGACAGTTCCTTCATGTGATAAAGCTTTCTGCATCAATTACACATGAAATGTGAAACACATGTAAATTATCCAAACTATATGAAAGTGCATGAAAGATAACTGGAACACTTGATCAATTAAAAAACAACAACTGCTAGCACTGACTTTACCCATATTGGAAACGTAAATATTCTTACACGAGAATTGATTTTCACCTAAACAAGAGTGACACCACCTTGTGTTATACCTCGCATGTGTGGAAAGTCATTATTCACATACCACATCCATGATCTGCATGAGGCTGAAGCCGAAGTGAACCGTGAGAGTGTGAGAGTCATTGCCGACTGGTCTCACCAGCGGGTTGTAGCCAGTCATCAGGTCACTGTACAGTCTGCGCTGGTTTTCCCCTTGAAGAGAAACTACAGACGACAGAGAAAGCACTTTATATACAATTAAAAAAGACAATAAGCAAACAGCTAATAAAATGTTACGATAAAATACAACAAAAGAAAATAAAACAGACAGTAAAATCAATAAAAGCAAGTCTAAAATAGTGAGTTTTTAAAAAGTGACTAAAAAGAAGACAATGTGTTAGCTTCCCCGATCTCCTCCGGCAGGTCATTCCCCAGCTGAGGGGCCCGGTCACCTTTAGTTTCAAGGTTTGACCGAGGAATGCCAGGAATGACCTACCAGGGGGTCTCAGGTTGCATTTAGGGTCGTAGGCGGTCAGGAGGTCAGCTATATATTCTGGAGCTAACCCTCTACAAGCCTTAAATGTCATCATTGATATTTTCAAATCTATTCTAAGACAAACTGGGAGCTAATGAAGTGAATTTAAAACCGGTGAGATGTGTTCTCTCCTCTTGGACCAGGTAATGAATCTGACTGACGCTATAACTTCACCAACAGAAAAATCCAAAGAACAGGACATGACAGTACCAAACGTTTTGTGATTATTAACTACTGAGTGTGTATCTATATACAGTATCTACAGTAGCCTATATCACAGTACTGAACTTGTTTGATCAATTCAAGAGACCTCTGGAAAAGTGTAATGTGGGCCAGAAACACCATAGTAAAAATATTGGTCATAAACCATAAACTAAGGCCCAAAGTCACTGGGATAGGCTCCAGTCCCCTGCGACCCCTAACGGGAACAAGTGGAAGAAACGACTGACTTTGGTCAGTCAGTCATTTTCTACCACTTGTTCCCCTTTGGTCAGTCAGTCATTTTCTACCACTTGTTCCCCTTAGGGGTCGCAGGGGACTGGAGCCTATCCCAGTGACTTTGGGCCTTAGTTTATGGTTTATGACCATAGGCGGGGTACACCCTGGACAGTGGCCAACTCGTCGCAGGGCTGACACATAGTAAGACAACCATTCACACTCACATTCATTCACTAGGGGCAATTTTGGGGTCATCAATTAACCTAAACATGCATGTCTTTGGACGGTGGGAGGAAGCCGGAGAACCCGGAGAGAACCAAAAGTTGACAAATTGAAATAATGATCTGGTGGTACTAGAGGCAAAGACTAGGCTATCAAAGTCATTAGAATTGATCCTCTAGGGATCTTAAATATCTTTAGCAAATATCACGGCAATCCATCCAATATTTCCCTCTGACCCACATTATCAATCTCATGGTGGCGCAAAAATCAGGAGACTTCATCCTCTGGGGGAACATGAATGGGCAATCCAGTAGTTGTTGAGATACTCCAGTCTGGACCAAGGTGATAGACTGACCGACAGACTGACATTGCCCTTCCTAGATCCATAATGTTAGTGTAGCTTGAAATAATCATTTTGTTTGGAACTGGAAGCTAACTTTAGTTGGAGGATGACGCTCAGCCAAGGCTACATTCCTATCCCATTTATGTTGCAGGTACCCACACCCGCTCCAGCTCCACCTTATACCAGGTGACTCAACACTCCTTGCTGGGGCCCTCTCAGACTCTGAGTGCCACTGATCCACCTCCGGTTTGGACCACGCGGGTTATAATTTTGCATTCCATTTAATGTTTGTCAAGGTCTTTTTTAGTTAGAGTCTTCTTCTTCTTTTCCTTTCGGCTGTTCCCTTTCAGGGGTCGCCACAACGAATCATGCGCCTCCATCTAACCCTGTCCTCTGCATCCTCTTCACTCACACCAATTAACTTCATGTCCTCTCTCACTACATCCATAAATCTCCTCTTTGGTCTTCCTCTAGACCTCCTGCCTGGCAGCTCCAACCTCAGCATCCTTCTACCAATATATTCACAGTCTCTCCTCTGAACGTGTCCAAACCACCTCAATCTGGCCTCTCTGGCTTTATCTCCGCAAACATCTAACATGAGCTGCCCCTCTGATGTACTCGTTCCTGATCCTGTCCATCCTCGTCACTCCCAAAGAGAACCTCAACATCTTCAGCTCTGCCACCTCCTGCTCTGCCTCTTGTCTTTTCTTCTTCGTCACTGTCTCTAAGCTATAGGGTGGAATATTCTAATAAAGTCTACGGTGGTGACAAACATACAGCCTGTACAAGGCAATCACCCAAATACAAAACCTGGACTCACTGTGCAATCTCAAATTAGACGTACCCCTCATTTTAACACACTCTCATCTCCCCTCTTGAGTTATGGAGCGTTTTTTGGCAGCATCTATTCACTTCACTAATGGCCCTAGCCCAATTATCCTAAACCACCTATGAGAAGCAAATTATCCCGATGATTTGGCAGACAGCTTGTTGACTGTAGGCGTCTCCCCATTCCTCTGCTCTCTGTCGCATCCGGTTCTTTCATAAAAAGACTGAAGGACTGGCTGAAAGCTGGCCTTTGTCCATGGCTGAATCCCCTGTGGAATGCCCCAATCCCACCATAATCAAATTTCACTATGAGGATCAGCAAGAAGACATCAATGTGTGTTATTGTCCTAAGAAGTTTCTGATATACAGTACATCGCATGAAATGTAATGTGTATTGTAATCATTGTAGGCTACAAATCTTCCAGTTATTACATTACTGCATAGTCTACTGTACATGTAAAGCTGTATTTAATGTTTAACAGCTTTAAAAGTTAGGGAAACATATGTTCGGCTGTGGCTAAGTGGAAGAGGGGGTCCACTAATCGGAAGGTCGGCGGTTCGATCCCGGCTCCCCCCAGCCACATGCCAAGTGTCCTTGGCCAAGACACTGAACCCCTAATTGCCCCCGGGCGCCTCAGCTGCCCACTGCTCCAATAATTGGACGGGTTAAATGCAGCGATTGAATTTCACTAGACATTGCACTGTGTATGATTGTGTATGTGACAATAAAGGATTAATTATTATTTTGCCACTAATGACAATCACGCACAAGAACAACACCAAGATGCTTTTATGGCTGCACCGTTACATGAAATGGAAATGCAAACGTTCGTCGTTGACTTTTACACACATTTAACCCACATTCAGCCTCTTGTGTCGTTATACACGCTGTGAGGTTGACTACACTTTGGACTTGGGTGGATTTTGCTTGGGCACTTAAGATGCGTCAACAAAGACGCACCCGAGTTGAGCAGCGCAGTGCTGAAGCGGTTCAGAAGAAGAGCCCGGACGCTGACTAACTGTAACACACGCATTCTCCTTTATAGTTCACATTTACATAGAGGCTACTAGTGAAGTTACGGGTAATTAAAAATAACTTTAAAGGACGATGCTACCACAAACTCGGCGTTTGGCACGACAGGTGCGTTACGTCACGAGGCTTGCAGGTAAACGGCACACATGTAGCGCAAAAAACGCGACCCCGTGCCTCCTAATCAAACTTCTCCCGGTTGTGGGAGTTCATTAGCAATTGAAGCGCATGCTGACCGCCTACCTTTCACTGTGCCGGCGCTGACTGCAAGAAAAAGCAGGAAATTCAGCAAGTCCATGTTGAACCCGAGCGAGGAGCGAGCGCGGAAAGATTCCTCAGCTCATCGCTGAACCTGACGGGATGCGGGGATGACGACGTGGGTAGCTGTGTGTGAGTGTGTGCGTGTGTTGTTGTTGTGTGTGTGTGTGTGTGTGGGGGGGGGTTAACGCCTCCTCTTAATGAATAGCTGCTGTTTGGCATGAGATTTGTTGCAGCATCAAGACTCTGCCCACAGTTTGACCATGAACCCACTGATAGATAACACATAAATAAATAAATATGAATTAGAGACGAACAAAAATGGCGAGTCCATCTCCATGTACTGTAGCTACGAATACATGTTCCTTTTTTGCACACTGTGAAACATTAGAAACTAATACAATCTCTAAATATCCGTCGTAGTGTTGTATATATGGTGAGTGTTTCTGGACCAAATGGTCATTAAAGATCCCCAAAGGACCCGACCCCAGGGACTACTTCGGGACAACAGTCCCCCTATTTGCATATACGTGTCCACTGCAGCATTTTCTTTTCATTTGAATGTCAACTTGCCTCTTTGAAAAAAAAAACCAAACAAACAAAAAAACGAGTTTGAAGAATTTGAAAGGGGATGCACAGGGACAGGCTCCTGAAAGAGTTGTACAGCGTCATATAAATTCACTTTTGGAAAACAAGGTGACACCTGCTGGTCACTGAGCAGAATTACAACCTTATTTTGAAATATAGTTGATGCATGGAGTCCTCTTTTACTACTGTGTATCAGTCTAATTTTGCAAGCACCGCACATATGTTTAATCTGTGCATACTCTGGCTACTAATTCCTATCCCCAAAATGAGTTTGCCACAGTCAAAGTCGAAGTCAAAGTTTATACTATATATTGTGGTTCAACCTCTTAGATCTCACTGATCTCAGTTATTTTTATTTTCTTCTGTATCACCAATAAACAACATCAGGCGGGGAACATTTCCCCCCTGCGTGGTTGGGTGGTGCATGGGTTGGAGTTCAATGCACCATCCACCCCTCCAGCACCTCTATAGCCAGGTTTGGGCAGCTGTGGCTCAGGAGGTAGAGCGGGTCGCCCATTAATCACAAGGTTAGTGGTTGGTGCTGATGTGTGTATGTCAGTGCGGGTGAAGGACAGGCAAAATTGCAAAGCACCTTGTCCCTTAAGGTAGAAGAGCGCTATATAAATGCAGTCCATTTACCTTTAGAGACCTACACACAACCAATCCCAGAGTACATAAAGCATTAAAAAAATGAATAAATAAAAATACAATTTCAAAAGTTTTGTTTTCAGTTTGTTTATGCTTGGCTTAAATTGTGATATCTAATAAAACTTGGTATGATATGGGGTAGTACTCTGGGGTAATACTCTTATGACACAATAAAGCTTCAAAATAAACCTAAGAATATCAAAGTGTTTTCTTCGACAGTGAAACATCGAAAACAATCTGATTAATACTTAAAAACCCCAAAGGAGATCCTAGGTGCACTGAGGCAAATAGGTGTTTTTAGACAATAGGCTCCTATTGTCACAGACTAAAAGTACACTAATTTGATGCACCTTATGAAAACTCCCAGTTTATCTTAGATAGGTGTCCTGAACAGATTTCACACCCCACTACACATGTGTGAGCTGATATCTGCACAAACACGCTTTACCTGAAGATAAACACCAACGGAAATGTTATTTGCCCTCTAATGTGTTTGCTTTGGAAAGTGGCTGCCGTTGACGGTACTTTAATTTAATGGAGCTATACATTCGCGCGTCAGACAGATTGAAAAGACCTGATTAAAAGGTATGCAGCATGAGTTGTATGGACTCTGCATGTCAAACGATGTGTTTCATCAGCCCGTGACCAACATGCATACTGGAGTCACAGGATAATTACGCCGCCTTTCACATTTCTTCATACTTTTATCAGTCTGACAGAGAGCTTGGTCTAATTAAATGCACACACAAGTCAAAATGCTATTAGACTTGTGTGACTAACTAGATACACGTTTTTTTAGCAGGGTGTAGGCATGTATGCCTCACCTCACCCATGTGCGTGTCATTAATATTAAAATTTTACAATTTGTGTGATTGGAGACTCAGACAAGTCCTATCCAGAATATTAAGCTTTACTGTGAATGTATGGATTAATCCGTTTTCTAATGCTAATGGAGTTCTATGGATGTAAAAACATTTCTTCAGTAATGGCTTTTGGTTCCTCTCTAGCATCTGCAAACACTGTTTCTACGAACACAACATGACCCATATTTTTAGATTTCCACAGTACGGCTAGATGTATTGTCGGATGACAGTACTTTAAAAATGTCAGAAAGGTAAAAAAGATTGTCAAGTAGTAACCCATTACACGCTGAGCTTCAGCTGGACCTCCACTCTGTCTGACTCCTTTATGGTATTAATTTAAATCATGTGGTTGCTTGACAGCATTCCCCACCACAGGAGGCACAGTTTTACTGGACTAATTGCATCCTCTAATTGCAAGTCTAAATTGTAAATAAAAACATTTACTATGATTGTGTCTTTGGGATTTGTACCTTTCTTAAATAATGCAGTCTTAGGAAAACTTAGCAAATATTGAACCTAAAAGAGGTAGATAAATAAAATTACTGTGGCCACGCCTTAGTAGTCAGACTTTTTATTTCATTTATTTGACATATCAAAACTATATAAGGAATTGTTGATTCGCAAACTGAATGATCTTTTTCTTTATAACTTTCAATTTTCTGTGGATATTATGACTGCACTTTTCATAAATCTGGCACTTTTGAAAATGTATCAATTTATTAATTGATTATAATCAAGCATTGAAAAAATATATAAATATTCCAGCACATTACATCACATAACTGTGGCCGAGAATAAAATGTTTATAATTTATGAATTTTTGTAAATCGGGTTAACGCCGGTGATTTTGCCTACAAGACGCAAATCAGGGGAAAGAGAGCCCCTCCGCGCGTCTAACGCCTCTGCTGCAATTTGATTGGTGGATTAGGCGGACGGGCGGGAACATGGCGGCAACTAGGAAGTGAAGTTGAGTTTTTACAAGAGTGATGTTTACTGCAGCTTAATTCCCTTTAACTTCCCGTCTTTTGGACCACGGAGCGACCAGGCAGAACCGTTAGCGAGTCCGACGGTAGCTAACACGGGACCCGAAATGCAGACCGCACGAAAACGTCGAGGCAACGATTTGCACACGCCAACACAGACTAGGTTTGCAACGTTACCGCTTAACATTAGCCTAAAGTTACTGCCACCTTTTAGCCGCTGCCTTGTTGTCAGTGAAGGAAAGCAGAGTCGGTTACGAAGCTACATAAATAGTGGGGTATTAAGAAATTAACTTCTTTGAAGCCCCTTGTTATGAATTACTGTGCAGTGTCCGCTGTGCTGCTTGTTCACCTGCGTGTGTCCCACAAGCGAATGTTGGAGGCGGCGCGACTGCGCACACGGTCAACGGGTGGACGCGCGAATGAAAGCGAACAGGCGCGGATTAAGGAGTAAACGGCTCAAATGATAAATGTCTCAACGTTCTACGTGAATGTGAACGTATGTGTTGTCAAGCCCTGTAGCTGTTTGTGGCCAATAAACAGGCACTAACTGCGGAAACACTCCAGCGGTTGCATGCGGCGGAGATAAGTAGCGTTAGATGAGATGCCACTGTTATGGTCGCCTTCCTCTGGTCTGCAGTCAGTCAGTCTGCGGCCTTTTCCCCGCTGGTCCTGCTATCGCTTGACTCAATCAGCTGTGCTAGTGCTGGGCGACTGGGAGGTCAGTACTCGTGCAGCTGACGGTGAAAGGCATTTCACTGCGTTTGATCATTTTAAGTAACACTGTAAAAGTTCTGCTGGGGCCGGTTTCAGGGTGAGCTGTGGGTCCATGGAAGCTGTAACGTTAAGCTGGTTTGGAAACTGGTTGTCTTTCTTTTTTTTTTCTTCTTTTCTGGCCTCACTAGTAGGCTTGTTGGCGCACAGCTGTGCAGCAAACTGAACACACCCGCAGTAAAGGTTAAGGACAGCAGGTGGCCTGTGAGATTTTAACTGGAAGCAATTGAAACTGTGAAAACAGTATTGGACAGCAAATTGAATGATCTTGGTTACAAATCAGAAAAAAGAAGAGTTAGACTAAATCAAGTACTTCTACTAAAAAAAAAAAAAAAAAAAAAAAAAAAAAGCTGTAATACAAATAATACCTTCAGCGACCTATGTTCCTTTTGCGTGACCTGGCAGGCGGCGCTGAAGGACCCGCAGTGCATTCAGTTGCACTCAGCCTTTTGTTGTCCTGGTACATGTGCTGAACCATGGTGACTATTCAGTGTGCTTTAGGAAATTGCACAGATGCACACTACGTTGAATATGTCAGCAAATCCACAGCTGCTGGTGCAAACCTCATCTGTTATTACATAGAGTGCAGTAAGGAAAGAAAAAAAACACACAGTTTTTATAATGGCAAACGTGCAGTGATTTAACCGTTAACTTACAAGTGTATGATGGTATGGGTACGCTATATTGTGCAATTTAAACCCCTTCCCCTCTGTTACATATTTACTATAGTCTGCAAAAAAATATAAAGACTTAAGTGCCAACACTTACAGAACGTTTTTTTTGTTTCAATTATGTAAATGCCATCTTTGCATTCACATGAGTCATGACTACTGCTTAGCAAAGTGCTTTATTACCTGTTATATGAAGGCTGTGGCCTAACAATTAAAGTAGTAATAATTTAGCTACTGTATGTAAACAGCAGCAAAGGCAACCATGTGTTTTAACCTGAATTTACTGCAATAGTAAACACCATAGTAAACCTTATGTATTCCCAACAGCCTATTAAACGCTCAACCTCTGTGCTGCCCTTTTGTAATGTTGCTTTATTACAATGACCTACAGCCACTGTAAATGTGTGTTGACAGCACTCCTGGTGGTTTGAAGGAAAATGTGCCACAGCAGAAAAGGAAGCACTTCCACTCTGACCTGTGGTTCTGTCTGACTCTGCAGAACTGGATACTGGACTTTGGAAGGCCTATTGTCATGGTAAGGAGGCTCAGTGCACGTTTCACCTAATCCATAACTCGTGCAGTTTTAAATAGTGCACAAAATGATACAATGGATGGTTCCAGCTGTTTCTTGGAGCAATGAGCACCAAATAGTTTCTTGGTATCATATGTATTAGATTATCCTTCCTCTGGAGTGGTTTCCCCTGAACAAGCCCAGCGCTGGAGACTATTTCCACATGGCCTACAATGTCATAACACCATTCCTAATGCTCAAGGTAAGCCTGAACACAACAAAGTGCTTAGGTGATTGTGAGGGAATATTCAGTATGAGAAAATAAAGCATTAGTCTTTTTACTGTTCTTCTCTATATCAGACTGATTAACCCCCAAATGTGATTGAAATAGGTTTTATATTTTAAAAGGAGGCCCAACAGCCCACCTACTAACCAATCAACAGTCAGGTATCAATGACCCTCAACATGTAAAAAACATGCTGCTAGTAACAAAGAGCACATATTATTAGGGTCAAAATGCTCCCCATGATATTTATGTGATGTTATGTAATTCCTGACAGGATTACTGACAAATCTTAGTAATCAGTTTCCTCAGTCCCATTCTAGACCACGTCACATGTAAATTCTGACCATGATTATGATTAGACTGAAGATTGCGATTGATTTCCATACCTAGCCGAGCACTTTTAGGATTTGATCATTGTTTTATTCTACTCATATACATTTTAATTGTGTTGCAGTTTTGTTTTGCTGAAAATTACTTCCTGAATCTGTAATTAAGTAATTTCCCCTTGAGGCTCAACAGTTCTGTCTCCTTTTCTGTCAGTGTAGCAGTGTAGCTGAATGTGCAAACCCAGGGCTAAGTGAGCTGGTTGATTATCATGAGCTTCATGAGACCTGTATTGCAACGTGTTAATGTTAGACTTAGTGAAGCCTAGAGGCACTGTAACTTTAAGATGCCTGTCGGGTAATACAGGTCCCTTTTGTTTTGCCTCCGTTCACATTATGTATCAACATTGCTTCAGTAAAAAAAAAAAAAAAGTGTGCATTGTTTTCTGGGGATTGATACCTGAAAGTCTGCAGTCTGCCACATCACAACACTTATAAGAACTGCATAGCACAAAGAAATGGGAAGAAAACAGGGTGAAATATCTTAAATAAAGCAAGTTACCTGCTTTTCATAGGGGATGCGTGTTGTTAAACCAAAAACAAGCTACTTGCCATGTATTTGCAGTTGACGCGAATTCCTAAAGATGTAACCAAAATGATTAAGAAGTAGTAACGGATTGTATCTTACAAATTTCTTAGATACAGTTGATATCATATGTACAGAATATGTGTATTGATGCTCCATTCAGCTGATTGAGCGCAGTCCCAGGGCGCTGCCTCGCTCAGCGGTCTACCTCGGCATCATCACTTTCGTCATGGGAGCCAGCATCCACCTGGTGGGAGACTCCATCAACCACCGGCTCATCCTGAGTGGCTACCAGCTCCACCTGTCAGTCAGAGAGAACCCCATCATCAAAGACCTCAAACCTGCCTCACTGGTAACTTTCTATGACACCTATTCTTGTCTTGTTTGCTTAATCCAGCAGATTGTATCCCGCTGTCCAGGAGTGTAGCGTATTTTTCTCTCTGTTCTTGCATTTTGCCTCTTATTTAGACCTATGTTTAGTTTCCATCAGACTTTGTATTTATTTCTTTTTGATACAAGGATGCACAGCTATAAGAAATTATCTTTTCATCCCACCACACTGCTGATGCGTTCAGAGTTAATATGACTATATTGTACCAGATCACGGAATCAGGCCTCTCTAGCAGATGTCATGCTATGTATCCTCTGGGTTTCTCTTAACCCAAAAGAGGATTGGAAATGTATGATTTTCATGATCTTTCAGAAATCAGGCCACTGCAGAAAGCTGACAATAGTCAAGTTACTGAAGTGCATGTAATCCCACAGATACCATCACAACAGCTGGATAGGGTCTATTACGTGCCCTTGCATTCATTGATCTCTGAATTATTGGTTGACTCGTAGCAGCTTCTTTTAGTTCGAGTTTGTCAAGTGAAGGAATAATAAGCATCCGATTGTGCCCCCTTTTTTTTTTAGGTGTAATATGTTTACCATTGTGTGCATTTCAGTGATACCTAGATCACTCACATATGATGCAAACTTTCTGTTTTCAATATATCAAAACAAACTGAACGATAAGGTAAAGTAAACGCACTATGATTTCTGTATTATTGTCAAACTGCCATCTGAGAGAATTTTGAGATAAGTCTGATTCAAATAAAATTCTGAAAAAAGATTACATAGGACTTTCAGGGGCAAATTTGCAAAAGGATTGCGCGGCCTTTGTGGCCGCTAAACCTGCATAAATACGACAAAAAGAAACTGTGATTCTCAAAGCACCCGCAAAGGGTGGACTGCACCCTTAACTGCAGTGCCAAGCAAATAGCGTCTTGGTGCTATTTGCAGGTATGTAAATGAGGTAATATGCATACATTTGGCACAAAATTGGACCCCTTTCTATGCAAATGAGCCAAACTGAATAACAAGGTCAAATTCACAAACACGCAGTTCAGAGAGTTGGTGGTAACTGAAGCACATTTATAAAGGGGCGTCACACCTGGACTTCTCAGTGATCGTGGCAGCAGGGATTGTAGCACAGGTGAAGCAATGCATAGTACAGTACATCATATGCGCACAGGTGGCGCAGAGACAGTACAAAACCTGAAATTCATCATGAGGGAATGAAACTGTTAAACAACGGAAAACCTGCTGCTGTGAGAAACGGAGACGATGGTTACGCACTGTAACAGCCCAGCAGAGAGCAGAGCAGGAAAGAAAACAGCTCCCTATGGGCTCAGAGGCGTGAGTGAGAGCGCACAGTTAAAGCACCTTAAAATAACAATGACCATACAGAGTGAGTCCGAGACATCCTGCATAGAGAAACCAATGAAAGAGCAGGGGGAGTTATTAGATCATTAGAATAGTTAGAATTGCATTTAGAGTAGATCCACATGAGTTTCTTTTCCTCTAATTTGCCACCTGTCCATAATAAAGTGTAATTGGTACGAGAACAGTAGGTGGCACTGTTGCATAAGGCAGAGTGGAGGGCCACAGTGCTTCCCTTGCAAGGCAGAAGAACATGCTGTTAAAACATTACCTATTAACGTTGTAATGAGTTTGTTGTAGTATTTCAGCCGTTTTGTCCTTCCTTCACAGATCGACTCCTTTGAGTTGCTGTATTATTATGATGAGCAGCTGGGACACCTAATGTGGTATGTGTTTGTGATTTCGTTGTTTTTTTTTATTTGTATTATGTTGCGCAATGCTGGGAAATGATTGGAATGTAGAATAGAAAGAATACAGGATCGAATGCTTTGCTATGAAACAAAGTTTGTTGTTGTTTTCACTCTGGCATTGACAGAATTGCAGTTTGCACTGGATGATACTGCTGTGCTGCGTGTGGTGATCCTGATGGGTGTGGTTTGAATATTGCACCTCTGGACAGAACACACAGGCTGAGTTGGCAAAACAAACTGCCATAAAATCAAAGAACAAGATACACTATACAGGGGGCGTTTTCTTTTCACCCTCGCACACACTGGTGCTCAGAAATCGAAGATGAGCATTAAGACCTTTGTTGCATGTCATATCCCTGCCTCTCCCCTTGTTTCCTGTCCGTCTATCAACCGTTCAAAAAAAATGCCCTCAAAATAACCTTTTTAAAAACTGCTTTTGCTTTATTGGTTAGTGGCAGTGTAGCAACGACAGAAAACGAGGCGAGATGGAGAACGACATGCAACCAAGGTTCGCCGTCGAACGTGAGCCAGGGATGTTGATAATTCAGTCAAACTTTATTTATGTAGTGCCAGTTTATAACAGAAGGTATCGCATTGCACTTCTCATCTAGGGAAGGTTTAGACGCACGCTTTACAATAATATTTACCCAACAATTCTCACCATGAGCAAGCACTTGGCGACGGTGCTAAGGAAAAACTTCCCTTTAACAGGCAGAAACCTTGAAAAAAAACCTGTAGACTCAAGGTGGGCGGCCATCTAAGGAAGTAAATCGATAAGGAAGCCTTAAATTAGTTTCTTTTTCAAATTGTGATGTTTTTCAGTTGAAGATTTGTTGAACTTGTCTGCGCTCTCTGGTGGACGCACTACATAAAACGAATACTATACAATAAACCGTTTCTAAACTACCTCAAACATGTCTTTGGCATCATCTGTGATAAGCTAGTATTGGCCAAAGAGCAGACGCCTTCTAAAGGATACTGGTATGACAGCAGCAGTACCGTATGCATCAAGCCCCGGCCCTGCAGGGACTAAGCTTGAGTCACCCTTCATTCGCTTACATTAAACCGTACATTGGTTTACTCTAAAACCAGGCTTTTTAAAGTTTTTTGTCGAATGAGCGTTTGAACTAAACTACTTGTGTGGAATTACGAGGATAAAACACATGCTGTACCTCTTGGCTAAATTTTGCGTGATCCCTTTACAAAGATATACTTGAATCTAACTGGGATAAGGCCACTGTACAGTTTCTGCCTCTCATTTTATTCTAGGTATATTCCTTTCTTCATGATTCTGTTCATGTACTTCACCGGCTGCTTCACCAAGGCCAAAGAACAGAAGAAGATTCCCGTCTCTGGTTGGCTGTTGCTGGGACCCAGCGCCCTCTACTATTGGTCAGTCTCCTTCTCACGTCTCTGAGATCCTTCTGTGTGTGACGAACACATAACTTAAGTATTAAAGAAAGAAAGAAATGTAAAGAAAACATTTTTTTCATAGACAATGCATCAACCTTTGCAGTAGCCTGAATGATATGAAACTGTAAAGGAACAGTGAAATCTGATCTGATGATGGTCTTTAGTAAATCCCCATTTTAGAAATGCCTTCCCTGTCCATTTCGCAGTATTTCCTTCTTTTGTCAGATGATTGACAGTAAACATGTAATGTTCACAACAACTTTGGGTCACATAGCAACAAAAATGGAAGTTTGACATTCAAATCGTCGTGTTTTCTGGCTGGAACAATTTCAGTGTTTTTGGAAATTGTATTTTATATTTAACACCATATGGTAAAGATGAAAACAAGCTCTGTAATTTCCATCTTCACTTTGTGCAGAAATTCAAATTGAGGAGAGCAGCGTCGATGGCTGGCACAAACCTAAAAAATATGCTTTTTAAAAAAGTGATTACTTTTTTTATTTGAAATTTAACTCTTAACTTAAGTGGAGTGAACAAGTTTCCTGTAACATAACAAAGCAGTACTGTTTGGTTTTGCAAAGGCTTCAGTTATACTGTGTCACTAATTGAAAAGTTACTGTTTCTCTCCGACTTCATATCTCTTGCTTTTGGTTTCATTTCTTCAAGGTACTTGGTCACTGAGGGGCAGATCACTGAACTTTTCCTCCTCACCTTCCTTGCCATGGTTGCCGTGGTGATACATCAACAGCGTAAAGGCCTCAGCCCAGACAGCAATGGCCTGTTCCTGTTCTGTAGTTTCAGTGCTACTGTGCTCCTGGTGGCACTGTGGGTGGTCTACCTGTGGAACGACCCGGTGCTACGCAACAAGTACCCCGGACTCATTTATGTGCCAGAACCCTGGTCCTACTACACCTTACATATCAAGAAGAACCACTGAATTACATCTGTCCAGGTCTGTATACCTCGCTGTTTGAAGAAGAATATATTGACATCAGAACTGACGGATGCATATCTTTTCGTTCTTCAGCAGATTTCCTGTGACAGAGTTAGCGGCTGTGATGTTCACCGTGCTTACGGTTTAACTGTTAAGGTTCCACTGGCTTCAGCCATATATTCAGAATGGGATTTGTCTCCTCTTTGTATTTCTATATTGATAAGCACAGACTCGAACAGGTTGGAATTGTGGTGCTTGGTGAAACGTTGGCCTGTTTTTCTGACTTTGCACATGCACTCAGATCTCTCAAAACTGCATGGATCTAAATGACATGAGGCCGATGTCACGCATTAGGCCAGCACTGACTGTCGTGTGTGAGACATACAGCAGGTTAGCAGGAAAAACTGAAGCAAGCATGTTTCATAATAATTACCTACTTGTGTTTTTATTAGCTCTAATTAGCCCAAATGGGAATGTGCCAGTTATTTGTAATTGAAAGTGTATTGTAATCTATATCTGGATGTGCACCATATGAGTGTAATGTCAACAGAAATTTTAAAGATATTATAGTTAGATTTTGACACAGTGCCTCTGCATATGACAATTGACCTTTTACGAATAAACTCAATGTTGAATATACAAAATGTATGGTACGTTATCTGAAAAATGAGCAACAATTCTTACCTTGCTTCCTTACCAAAGAAAACTAAAGGCTGTGAGGTTGATTTTTAACAAAGAAAAAAGGTGTCAGGTTGTTCAGTCAGTTGACTGCCAGTTACAGCTGTCTGGCTTCCAGGAAAGAAAAGAAGAAGAAAGATGGCAGTCATTCCTGACTGATTTTCTAAACACACTGGCATTAAAAAAAACAAAAAAACCAGTCAATTGTAACAGCACTTTTAAAGCGAGAGGCACACATTTCAATAACATACAGATATAGGGTACCATTAGAAGATCAACAAAATAATAAAAACATAATAGAAATCTAATAGAAAGCCAAAAGATATAAACAAGATAAGAGAATGTTAAGATAGTAACAGTCTGATGGTAACGTGACCGAGCAGCATTATGTCAATAACACAGTCTGTTGTTTGGCCAGAAAGACAAGCCTATAAAAATGTGTTGTGAAGCAGAATACTATATGGACTGTTTGAAAGCTCTCATTTTTATAAGTAATACGTTCTCTCAGGTATTTAAAGGGACAGTTCACCCCTATTTATCCATCTAGATTGTTTTGGTGCGAGTTGCCGAGCTTTGAAGATGTCGGCCGTGGAGCTGTCTGCCTTCCCTCGAATATAATGGAACTGGATGCCACTCGGTTTGTGGTGCTCAAAGTGCCAAAAGAAGTCTTTTTTTGAAAAACCCAAAAGCAATGTCGCTTTCCAGAAATAATGACCCATCTCTACGGCTGATATCTTCACAACTCGGCAGCTCACACTAAAACAGTCTAGATGGATGAACTGTCCCTTTTAAGGTTTCACGCTTTGACAGCTGTGAACTATTCCCCCCCCCCCATTTCCTGCTTGTAGTAGTACTATGAGATGGAGAGTTCACATTTGCTACTGAATAATAACCAACAGCCACTCATTGACAACATACTGTTTTTTTATTGCATTATTTCTGACATGATGTGTATAAGTAATGTAAAATATTACAGTGTTCACAATGAAAACAAGTCTATTGTACAGATGCTTTTACATTATTCAAAAGGTCAAGGAAACATGAGCCGATGACTTAAGATACAAAGGAAAAGCAGCATTTAACTGATAAGTTGTTACTTTGCTGAATGTTTTTACATGTCGAGTGCACGTCTACCTTTAGAGTTATTGTTCTTAATGTAAAATTGTGATTGTTACTGTTTTGTACAGTATTATTCTGTTGTTTAAGATCACGTTGTTGCTTGTATAATACTGCTCAGTTACTTGGTCCTCACTTGTTATATTTTACGCATTTGTTCATCTTAATTAAAATGTTGAAATCGACCTTCTACGTGCTGTTTATTACTCCCATTTGACTCTTAACTTACCTTATTTTGGCCCTGAATGTGCTTTAAATCAACTCTCTTACAAAGACTTTAACGGTTTTATTCATGACAACACTTAAAGTTAAAATGATTTAAAATCTTTCAGTCCTTTTTTATTATGACATTGCAGTCATATGGCGATTGGCTGGTAATAATTGGAGGGGTGGAAAGGGAAAGGAAAATGCCGCACTGTGGATCTGGTATCGGCGTTTCCACAGCAACACATATTAAATGACGGTGGTGGACTTTAAACAGAGGTGGAAGGACAGGTGACGTGGGCTACAGAAAGCTCCTTCCTGGAAAGAAATAAAGCAACTGCGAAAATGGTAAGAGCAATCAATTCTTTCCTTTAAGCCATTAGCCGGTAGTTTTCATTTATTTTCTTCAGGAATTTCTGTGTACTTACCTGCCATGTGATGCTATACTATTGTCACCTTGCAGGCTAAATTCTTTACACCAGTTCAAATCAATGGTAAGAATATTTCACAGCACCGCATGTTGTTTCCATCTATTACTATTATTAATGTTTGAAATGCACTATTTTCATATGTACCACACATTTATCTTTTAAAAACCAATACATGGTGACAAAGAAATAAAGACATTTTAAAGACGTTGTGGCACACTCAGGGCCAAAGTCTGACCTTGTTCAGTGTTATTAGCTCCTGTGAAATAACTCCCAATATCTTTTTATGTAAACCTGCTGTTGTATGATGGATAAACTACACTGAACATGTCCCTTACTAAATAATACAATGTAATAAGCTATGCTAATGTAATCAACATAGTTTCTCCATTTCCCCGGCAGAGTTCAAGGAGTGCTTCTCCTTGTATGACAAGAAGCAAAAGGGCAAGCTTGATGCCAAAGACCTGATCACAGTTATGCGCTGCCTGGGGACAAGCCCCACCTTTGGCGAAATCGAAAGGCATCTGCAAGTTCACAAAATCGGTACAACACACAGTAAATCTCATTTGTTTGTGGGCCAGTCGAGGTGGAGAAAACGTCTGTTCAGGGTGACAGTGGTTAAAGAAGTCAAATCAGGTCTTGCACTAAAACTGTGAAGTCTTTGAGTAACACCCTGTTTTGTGCGCATTACTGTGCCGTACGGGGGAGACGAGGTACAAGAGCTAGCAGCTCTTTATGCAGGAGTGGAGGTGGAGTTTGTTTTTAACGGTGTTTAATCATCCACGAGTATGGTTATTTTTGGGTGGTGCTTGTAGAGAACTCTAATTGTTTTATGTACAGCAATTATTTTCATTATACATTAGGTTATTGTTAATTCTTGAGTTCAATGCTTTTAAAAGGCAATTCTTAATGGAAAGAAATAAAAACTTATTATCAAGTGGCACTATAACGAAAGAAACACGGTAGAATTCTGAATTTCTTTCTAAATTGACAATTCCAGTATTTCTATCCCCAAGTGGCCCTTACAGTCAATGTTATTGCACATGTTAAAACATAGTTAAACTCACCTTTCAACTCAGGCATCATCTTGATTATTTGACAACATGAGACGAGCCTAATTTTTGTGCTACATTCATGTCTAGAAAAGACGGGTGAGCTGGAGTTCTCTACGTTTCTGACAATGATGCACAGACAGATGCAACAGGAAGACCCCAAGACAGAAATCCTGGAGGCCTTGAGGATGACAGACAAACAGAAGAAAGGATACATCCAGGCAACTGAGCTCCGCGCCAAGCTCACCATGTTAGGAGAGAAACTCACAGACAGAGAAGGTAAAATTAGGTTTTGTTGTTGTTTTTTTTTGATAAGCTAAAAATCTGCACAATGTCTTTCTATTTTCACGACCAGAGACAGCTGCTGTGCTGTGTGCTGGGCTACAAAACCTCGTACTTTTTAATCAATACAAAAAGGTTATCATACATTGTTCTATAATCCCCAGTGAGCACATGGACGTGTGGTTCAGAGTTACAGTGCTGTCTGTGAATGTTTGGACTGTTTATCTGGCTCTGTAATATAGCACACTGGATTTGAAACGAAACTGTCTGGGGTTACAGAGTGTGACCGTAAGCTTAAATGCCAAGGTTTTAACACGAATAACCAATGAACCATGTTGAATTTGTAGCACATCGTATATTCCCCCAATATGACTGTGAACACCCTGACATACCCTTAACCCTGAAGTCATTGTTTCATTCAAAGTCCAGTGCGTTGAAGGTGAGCTAAAACAATGAACATACCATCTCTGTCCTCGTACTTGGTGACTGCACTGAATATCAAACCGCCACCTGTTTATATAAGCCTGCCTCTACCGCTCTAGACAGCAAATCCGCTGTAACTCTGACTACACAGAGTCTGGCTTTAGAGTTCAGCTCACTATCTCCTTGGGGATTACAAGCTGCTTCCCTAAATCCACTACAATTTGCCAGTCTTGCCCCATTTGTAGCTGTCCTGTGACCTGCCTGTGTAATACAGCTTTTCGCCTGATGTTTACTCCATTTCCTATAAACTTAACCTGACTATCTTTTCTGCTGTTTACCTGGTTGTATCTTCCGGCATACCACTATTTAGGGTTTCAGTTTTCTCTTAGAGTTCTTTCCAAAGTTTTAGATTTTTACTGCAACAGTGGATTCTGTATTTCTCTTGACTTGTCAACATTGACTTTTCATTTCATAAGTGAAGTGATGACCGCATCAAAAACGGATTGTCCCACACTTTTGATACAGAGTTTGATGGAAGGACTCCTGCAGTTTGATTTTTGGGGTTGATTTTGATGCCATTTGCTTTTCAAAGCCCGAGCTCAGTCATTCACACAGTTACTGGTCTCAAAGCAACTTAAAGATTTAATCCAAAGTACCCTCAGTGCTGTCCGCATAAAGCAGTTTATATATGAATGACGCTCAACTGCCTCCCGGTGGGGAGCACTTCCATCAAGATGTTGGATTCCCGAACTACTGAAGCAGATATGACGGCACTTCACTAAAAGCAGACAATCGTGGCTCTGAAGCGCCTAACTGTAGCAATTCTCACTGTTACTGCACCCGTTTGAGTCTTCAGGAGATTTGTGTTTGTTGGCTTGATTTTCAAAGAACGACTAACTCAGATGCCAAAGCACCAGTACAGCAGCGATGACTGGCGATCGAAATGAACTGAAAGGAGATGGGAAATAGGATGTATGTCGCTGTAAGGGAAGCTTAAACTGACCCTTCAGTATGATAAATATGCTGTTTATGTAACACCAATCAGTGGTGGTAGAAGTTTTCATACCTTTTACTTGAGAAGCAATAGAACAATGCAAAAATACTACTACAAGTAAAAGAACAAAAAGAACAAAATTAGGAACAAAATGTTAAGTATCAAAAGTAAAAGTACTTTTTAAAGCAAAAACATGGCCCCTGCTAGTAAATTATTGTGTTATACTATTCAGTTAGGATGCATTAATAAACATTTTACTGTTGTAGCTGATTTAGGTGGGACTAATTTAAACTACTTTGAATACTGTTTTGTTGTTTGATCTATAACAATGCATCACACTATATAAGTAAACTGATCATATTTTTGAAATCTTAATCCCCAAAGTAAACAGTAACTACAGCTCTCAAATAAATCTAGTGAAATGTAGTGGGGTAGAAGTATAAAGTAGCATAAAATGCAAGCACTGAAGTAGAGTACAGGTACTTTGAAATAAATTGTACTTAAGTGCGCTATGTGAGTAAATGTGCTAAGTTACATTCCACCACTGTGCTGAACATCTCAAAATAACAGCAACACACTAATACTACTTGTAATTAAGAGTACGATTTTTCTCTCTGGTGGTTTTAGGAAAAAAAGTTGTTCATGTTAAATGCTTGAATTCAGCACATTAGAAAGACGTATGAGCTTTTAAATCGAGTGGAAATCCCCAACGCTAAAGGTGAATTTTCCGTTTAGCTAATCCTAACTCCAGGAATAACAAACACTCACAGTCGGGCTCAGCACTGAGGTTATGGTTGTTGTCAGCTCTACACTGTGAAGTAGTTGTTGCCAGACAGTCAAAAGCTTCCACCGGCAAAGACCAGCGGGGCCTCTCTAACCTCGGAGTTCTGCATAATCGTGGGAGACGAAGGGAGTTTCCAGGCAGCGCGCTTCCTAGTCAGGTTCACTCACTCATGAAGCCGTTTTCTCTGTCTTCTGTGTCTAGTGGATGAGCTCTTCAAGGAGGCAAACGTCAAGTCAAACGGGACTGTCAACTACGAAGCCTTCACCCAGATGGTGACGCTGCCACCAGTCGATTACTGATCGTTCAACGGAAGAACTTCGAAACAACAGCCATGATGGGGAATTGACTTTACATACACCGAACATATGAATATGCTCCCAACACACTGAAGCACTGCTGTCATACTGTATTGTAACTGGCACTGTATGATATGGATGGCATGTTTTCCTTTGATGGGATCAAATTTTAAAACCATTAAATTCTCCATTAAACCTCTATGTGTGGCACTGTCAACTTTCCACACATCCACAAATCAATAAAAAAACTGCATTCTCTTCCAAAACGGGAAGTTGTTTGAATGAAAATTTTTTCTGCTGGAATTTTTCTATTTAAAAAAAAAAAAAAAAAAGCTTAATTTCTCTGTTTCTGATGGTTTCAGCTGCTGTCATCTCATGCATAATTGTCAGGCATTTGACATTTGTGAACATTACATTTACATAAGCGGCTTGCAATCTGCGCTTTTATATCGTGGTATATAGCACAGTTTATAAATATCACTATGTAATAACATCACTGATTACTAAATGAATAACATTTTCTCCAAAACACGTCATTGTTGTCTGGCTTAACAGTTCATTGAAATTAAGTTTACAGTAGGATTTTGTTAGAGATTGTAGTTAGCCACTTAGTTACTTTGAAAAATGTGTTTCATAGCTACGACGACTGCGACATTATGGAATTTCTTTTTCTTTTTTTTTAAGAATACAACATACTGTATTAGCTTCTTGGCTCGAGTCTTGATTTTGTGCTGACTAACCCTCTGTAGTACAGCTATTGCCTACAGTAGCACATTACTGCATAACATACAACAACTACATACTATAACTACGTTATTTTGTGGTTAGAAGCAGTAGGCGATTTGTTTTCAACATGGGGGGATGGCCCGATGGCAACCCCAACTTAAATATTGGGGGGACTGACCCATCGAATGTCACAGGTTAGTGGATTTGTCCTGCTCTTTATTGGATTTGGGAAGATTAACCAGAGACATTTGCAGGAACCATCTGTACCTCATCCATGAAACCTGTTGCTTTGTGAAAGTGAAACACACCGTGTTCTAGACATGGTGGCTACAGACTTTTAGTCTCCTTGCATGATTGTGGTGTTGAGAGCATGGTATCATGTAGCTTAGCCTCATCTGTGACGTCAGCTCTCCATACATTACTTCATGATTCAGTCCCATGACGTTTCCTACCCAAACCTCAGGGGAAATATCGCTATTTTGTACCCGTTATCCAGCAGCGGGCTGGACAAGGTATTTCTGTGGTGTTACTAATGCCTGTTTTTTGCCTGGAATGCACAAATGTTTGCTCAGGGCAAAACAAACATTTAAATCCAACATTTCCTCAGACTGCGCCGCTCCTCTCTACCCTTCCTTTGAGCTGAAATCGTACGTTTAGTCTGTTGTGCAGCCCACAGTCGGAAAATACTGAACTCAAATGGTGGTTTTGCCTCGGACACGCATTTTATCTTTCTGGGCAGACAAGACATTTGTGAGAAGAACACGAACATATCTTTTAAGATACAACCCACTGCTGGATAACAGATGAAGAGATAACGTTGAAAATGAGAAGCCTGCTTTTTGTGTACTTCTGTCTGACATTAAGGACCCATTGTTGGAAAAATTAAGTTTGATTTTAATTTTGACCATGATCCCTTTATGTGCTGCACTAGAATTTGACAGGCATAGCAACACGAACCAAGGAGGGAGCGGCTTATTGTAAAATCAAATGGATATAACTTTTGAGATATCAAACTGAACAAGGCAGCATATGAACATTATTCCCACCGCCTACTTCTAACCTTTAAAGAAACATTCAATTTGAAACACAATGTAAACAAAAAAACAAACACTTTTCCTGCCAAAAAATAGCCCTTTACATAGATACATAATATATGTAGACAAAGCAGGTATAATCTACTTTTAATACACATGAGAAGTAAGTAACTTTGCATTATCAGATAACCACTTATGACTTCTAACTGTGTGAGATGTTACTTCACTCCAACTGTAACTTGGTTCCTGTGTTGCTCGTGAAGACAGTTGCCTGAGGAAAGCTTGTACGTCAGTCAGCAAAGAGGTTTTGTAACGTGTGAGATTAATTTTAATCTCTAGAGGCATGTTAACAGTCCACTCTTCCAGCAAAGAGATCGTTCTTTAAAAGCTGCTTCAACTACTCTATTCATGGGACGATCTATAGACTATACTGTAGGCACCTCATCTCACCCGACAGTGGTTTACAAAAGCACAACAGATTTGTCCCCCCCCCCCCCCCCCCCCCCCCCATACCATACTCCTCTTCCCCTCCTCGCAATA
>CM022485.1:8288693-8436438 GCA_011952105.1 Coreoperca whiteheadi
CTAAATAGTGGTATAAGAGACAAATACTGTAGGCCCCTCCTCTCCCCCGACAGGGGTTTACAAAAACACAAAAATTTTTCCCCCCCCCCCCCCCAATCTCCTTAATAGATGTATCTTTTGTTCAGTATATCAAAATGCTTTTCTATAGATATTCCTTTATTTTTTTTTTTTACCATCACACATTAAACAGCATTAAGAAATACAGGAGCATATGATGGCACTGCAGTTGCTTGGGTTGGACTGCAATGACGAGCTCGAGCTGTGTTTCAATTCCTGCTTAAAAGACTCAGAATTGCAGCCAACATACACGTGCGTGTCAGTGCAACAACGATTCTGAATGAAGGAACGAGCAGAAAAAAAACGAAAGAATGAAGAGACAAAGAATTCCGTTCCTTCAAAACAAAACAAAAAACAACAACTGCAAAAGTATTAAATACTATACCTAATTCCTTAATACACCGTACTAAACCTAATGTGATATGACACTTTGAACAATTTCACAATCACTTAAAAAAAAAACATGTATTCTGAAATACTGAATTTGATTTATATTTCAATCAAGTGGTTGATAATAAAATAAAAAACTAGCCATCAAATGATCCAATATTCATGAAGATAAGGCACTGGGCCTGCCAATACCTCACCCGAAATGTGTACGGAGCCGGTGTGGCCTCTAGCACCAAGTATTTCCTGCAGCTCCACTTTTCCCATTTTACTTGTGACTTTTGAAGCCAAAGTGTCACATTAGGCTACAGGACGGTTACTGATACAAAAAAGAAAAAGAAAAAAAAGGCCTTTTTTTGTGGTAAAAGCTGCTGCGGACATCAAACATTACTGACATTACATTGAACTGACAGTTTGCCAAACCCCGCTCCCAAACAGCGATTGTCCAATCATAGCTTAGCACCTGTAACTAGGCACGGCAGGCCTGTGAAGCTTTGGATTGCTCCACATGCTGAAGTACGGGGCTGAAGTAAGAGCGATAATCAGCATGGCAAAAGTTTGGAGGGTGGTTTCTTTTTATCCTCTCCAAAACCAAAAAAATAAAATAAAATAAAACAACTAAGGTGTAAGGAATGAATTAAACAGTGTGCTTTAATGTAAGCTGCAAATATTAGCATCAAGTTAAATACATTATTGTGTGAGGTTACAAATGATGTAACAAATTCACATTCATGACAAGCACATCCAGTGTGTGGGATCCTACATCAGAGCTTAGGCTAATGTTGCACTCCAGCAAAACTCATTATCCAAGATAGTATCCGAGCGTTACGTTTTCTAAACACGTCGGGTAGTCAACATCCCAAAAGCCTTCTCTCTTGTAACTCTTGTAAAAAAGTAAAAACGTACTGTTGGAAGATACGAATTTAAAGCATGAACCACCTGCTTGCGACACACTTTCTTATCTTACGTGTAATACTAAGACTAAATAGCTCTACACTGCAATACAAGACCAACGTTGCTTCTTTACTTCTACGTTTACTACATGAATCATTACGAATGTAGCTATCAAGTGAATATTTAAGACCTCATTAACGGGGTTCTCATTTTAAAAACAGCATTACAAGGTCAGCCTGAGATGGCGCTTTTAAAACAGCTCGTGGAGCTAATGTTGGAGAGCTACAGCTAAATTTGCCAGTCATTTCAGTGAGCCAAACGGACGGTCACAGACTAGAAATGAAAAGCCTGCTTTTGTCTACTTCTGTCTGAAATCAAGGACCCATTGTTTAAATAAATCGGCCAACGTTATTGTAAACCGCACATGCGCAATATGAGGTCAAAAAATAGGCGCCGCAACAGTAACTAAGGGCGGGGCAGGGCTTAGCAAACGGTCAATTGTTTATAAATGTCACATGAAGCATTTATTTCTTGCTTCATGAAACTTGTACCACATTATACGTAAAACCAAACTGGGAACTGTATACCTGTTTTAATCTGTTCAGTTTCTGCTGCTGTCAATAACATGAAAGCATTGTACCAAAGGTTAATGAGTGGTTTATCTACATGTGTAATAGTCATTATTAAGCTGAGACCCCTTACGTAGCACCGTATCTGTTACAAAGAAATCTTAATTCATACAATGGAATTCTGGTCGAACTGTAAAATATATAAATTGCAGACAAACATTTACATTCATCGTTTTGCTGAGAGGCTAGGCTTTGTTACATTTCCAATTAGTTTTCAGACCTCTAAAATAATTTCACGAGCACAAACATGCAGAGATTAGTCTGTAGTGGTGAAGAACTCAGGAAAGGGCTCAGATTGACTTAATATGGTGGTTTATATTTCACCACTCAGCGATCCCGTTTGGGGAGGCATGATGTGAGTGCTTACTGTTTTGCACCTCAGCGGCGAGACGTGCTGCCGGAGCGGGAACGCTGGCTGCAGGTTTTGCAGCACTGTGCTCGTACGTTGGGCAAGTGGCAGCGGCCGAGCCAGCGGAGAGTCTGACAGAAACGAAAAGTTAGCCGATCACGAAGACAGGCCAATCCTGTGTGTGTGACATGGAGGGGGGATACACAGATTAGATATACACTTCATTCGGTTACATCATTACAGAATGAATCATAGGGACTATGTGAGGGTTGTAAGCCTCATAAGTAACATCTTAAGACAGGCCCTTTAAGTTGAACAGAGACAGATGTTGAGAACATGCAGTTCATGATCCATGATCCTTGGTTCAACACAGATAATTTAGAGGCTCGCGGAGGATTTTACTGTTTGGAGCTGGTAGATGCGGAAACATTTTTATCCACTTTTATCTACAGAATAAAACAGACACCTTGAAAATGTACTCTGCTCAGAGGGAATAAAGCAAAAGCCCTGATTAGTAGATAGAAAATGATTTGTTGGATTGGCTTATTTTTTTCTTCTTCTGTTTAGTGCCGCAAAATATAGTTGGACCTTGATTCAGAACTAATACAGAAAAACAGCTGTGATGATGAGCCGCATTTTAAATGAATTCCCCACTTGAAAACATGAACAAGAGCTTTCTGAAGAAATAAATGTTGTAGAGATAAAATCAGCAGCTACCAGTACATGCGATCTTGCTACTGAAAATGCTTTTCCTGGTGTGGGAGAGAATAGGCTTCTGGAAAAATGTATATAAATGAAAATATATACTATTATCTATACGCTTCCAGGAAAACAATGATTTGGAACATTTCAGAAATGGCCTTGATGAATGGAAATGTACACATATATATTTAAGCTGAATCCTCACATTAAGCACAAGATGTAAATACTGTGAACTAAAGGAAGTTTGCTTGTTGAAAGAAGTTGTATTCTCCCTAATCTAACTTAAGATGTGTTTGCGGCTGCATAATCTGCTTTCATAACAATGTGTGTGTTTGTGGAACCATATTCTTTTCATAGCCAAGATGTGTATTCATTTTAAGCAAAGAAAACTATTGTATTATGAGTCAGAAAGCAACACAAAGCCACGGGAAGCAAGGTCGCTGTACAGATCCTGGGAAATGTGGTGATAAACTCTGTCTCAATAAGAGAGGAGACAGTCTTCTCAGGAGTTATATCTATTTGTCCGTATCCTCCTGTCCTGTGAAAGCCTATTGTCAATTTTGGCGTGATCCAGCAAGATCCAATGCTATTGTTTTGAGCTTTGTGTGGTGATCTTTGTTTACTTTGAGATCCCCGATTCTTTCATAAGCATATTCATAGTGCTGCATGTATATTTAAAGGGTACACTCGTATTTTTAAAGTATGTCTTAAAACAATGGTCACATGCCAACATGTACAACTAAAAAAAAACAAAAACATTTTTAATTGTTCCATGTGTCCATACAGGCCCTGAAGAGAACCCGTCCTAATGTGATTCTAATTTATGAGATGGCATACAAAGTCTACAGACCTCATTCTATGTACAACTCAATCCTAAAGTTAAGCGAAAGCTAATATGAGGCTTTAGCAAGTTTGAGTTATACAATTCAAGTGGGTAGTTTCCAAAGAACTGGTACTGGCGGCAATACTGACCTTATTAAGCGGACTGCGTATCGGCCAGACGTGACCGATCCACACATTGAATACAGTTGGTTTCTGTTTCTGTCACGGTGGGCCACTTACTCCGTTTTAAGGGTTATAGCATCCCTGATCTCATGTTACCTTACATCAAATTTCTCCCAATAAGTCCTATGCAGTGAAGTATAGAGATTTTAAGTCTGGTAAAAACAGGGCACTGGTGTTGGATCATTACTCAGTATTGACAGATGACCTGAATGGAGGTATCAGAATCAGGAGAGACAATGTTGGATTGGTGCATCCCAACTTTTAAAGCACAAAATGTCAAGTTTGTGTTACGGTCCTTCCACTGCAGGTCAATATGAAGTTCCTGTTTTTGTTCCCCTGACAATGTTTCTCTTACTCTTACATTGAAATTGCAGTACGAAGACTGCAAGTGTTGTTTTCAGATAGCCTTGAAAACATGTGAAGCTATCCTTTAAACTGCAATTAGCATCAAAATTAACCCTAGTATCTAGGTCCCTCCAGAGCACGCTTGGCATACATATAGTGTGAAACTTCCTGTCCTATTCTTCAGTTTTGGGGCTTTCAGGAGCATCTGCTCAGAGGCAGATGATCAACACAGGCACAAAAACAGATACTCTTCTCCTGCAGAAGTGGACCTCCCTCTTTTTCCTTTTCCGCACTTTAGTTCAAACGCTTTGCATGTGAACCAGTTACCAAGCAAAGGCTTACAGCATGATCTAATATATTTGGAAAAGTAGGTGCTGGGCTTCCAACCACTTTCCCACAGACGTACACTGAATAGACGAACAAGGCAAACATTTTCTATGTTAGAGGGCAACGCTCTATGATAACAAAAAAAGGCATTTGTAAGTTTGTGTGCATCAACTCGAGTAAACATTTTGACTATCTGCGGCCTGGCCTTTTAAAAATCACAACAGTTATAGCAGAACCATGAAATTGGAAAACCAGACCAGGCAGCAGTTTGAGCGTGGGCGGTTATTGAATCATTACACTTCAGACTCACTGTGACTGATATTGTTCTTGTATTTCACTTGTTGCCTTCTCATTTTCTGAGCGCCTAAGTGGGCAGGAATCCTTCAGGAATTAAGTTAGTTTTACCACCTGTCCTTTAATTCCCCCCCCCCAAGCACTGATCTGGAGTAACTTTCAAGGTAAAAAATAACAAAAAAACAAACAAAAAGAACATCCCACAATTTCCTGCTGGAATCTCTGTTCAGGTGAGTACTTTCAACATTTGAGATGCGGAGGCAACGGCTGATGGCTTTGACAGTTTAAGTATTATAGGTCAGCTATAAGCCTCCTGCAAATGTTATGTGCTTTTCAGTGCCAGCTATTCATTTTAGGAGAGACAGATTTTATTTCTCAAAATTCTGAGACCTGCCAACCCTCAGCTCAAAGCTCAAGTTCAATCTTTACTCATCAGGGCCCTCGCAGTCTGCATATGTGCAGTGTGACATTATGATTATCAGATTAGATGATTTACATGCTTTTGTATGTAAATCAGGAGTCAGAAAGCTGTGGCTCACTGCACACAGCAGACAGCTGATGTCGAAGGCAAACTGTTGGCTTTTTTAGAAGGAAAAAGAAAAGTTATATTAATGAGTTAAAAGATAAAGCAGTATCATCTACCGTGGAGCTAAGTGTAAGTATGCTCCTTAGCTTTATTTTTCTTTAGTGGACAGTAACAGAACTTGCAACTATCCTGTTTTAAGTTCTATTACTGTCATGGTATTACTAAATAAACAAAAAAACTAACCTTGTTCACACATCTGAAAGAAACTTACCTTTTAAGATCTGAGACAAACTAAAAATCAATGTAATCAATTGAGAAGTCCTGGCATGTCTTGACAGTCAAGAACATCTGTTGCACATCAACCCTCTCACTTTTGCTACTGTTTTTACAATAGAGAATTTTTTGTCAAGATAAAAACAAACAAACAATCTTGAAAAAATGACTGACATTACCGATTAATTTTTCTTGTTCAGAAGACAAGACCCAGCAGGACATGAAGTTCATTGGTGTGAGTGAAGAGGATGCAGAGGACAGGGTTAGATGGAGGCACATGATTCGCTGTGGCGACCCCTGAAAGGGAACAGCCGAAAGGAAAAGAAGAAGAAGACAAGACCCAACGGTCTTGTCGCAGTTCTATTAAGACTAGCCGAACAAGAAACCACAGTTTGCCCTAGAGTGCACTAGAGCACATGAACTATCACATTCACACACTGATGGCAGGAGCTAACTGCCCATCAGTTCAAAGAAACAAACTAACAATTCACACGCACTGAAGGCACAGCCTCAGGAATTTGGGGGTCAGTATCTTGCTCACGGACACTTCTCAGGATCGAACCGCCAACCTTCCGATTAGTGAACGACCCGCTCTTCCACAAAGCCACAGCCGCCGCGGTTTATATGTGACGAGCAGTCACCTATATCAAAATCTGTCCATTTGTCCAATATATTTTTGAGATATCGAGTCATTGTGTATAAACTAATGTGACCTGAGCGTGGTGATAGAAAATCATTTAGGCTTCATCCTCTGAGGACCATGATTAGTCACAGCACATTTCATGAAAATCTAACAATTACAAAAAACAATCTTTTCAAGAATCAAAGTGTTAGACGAATGGTGGTGGCACTAGAAGCAAAGTCAGGGTATCCTCAAAGCGTTTAGAAATCATTAGTGGGGACGATGAATGTCCATACCAAATTTAATGACAATGTAGCCAATAATTTCAATCCAGTAATATTTAATTATGGACCAAAGTGTTGGACTTGTAAGGAAGCACTTTGAATAGCCATGCGTCGCAACAGGCTTGCACCAGTCTGTACTCCAACCATGGCTGCACCATTCAACATGGCCTATACATACTGTACCACTGAATCCGCTGCTCTTGTATAAGGCACTTCTCAAAACTCCAGAATTTCCAATGTCATCCAGTTTAGAGACTCCATGACGTAAACGGGGTACAAAGGTCACAGCTGCAACTCAATACACAGCGTTTCCTGTGTACTTCTCATCTTCTATACCCCCCCCCCCCGTTCCCCCATTCACCAGCTTTGACCCACTGACCAGTATGGCCCATATAGAACATAGAACAGTAAACAAAAGGGGGCAGTGGGACGTGGGACTTTTGCAGAAATATGCTTTTCTTTTCACTGTTTGAGAATACAGAACCCTGGGTTGGGCGAAAAGACAAAACATGTGCATGGGCAGCCCCTCTTCGTCCACTCACCCTAAGCATCAATGTAGCACATGGATGTGGCTTTGCATTTGTTTTCTAGAAAAAAAACAAACATCTTATGATCCAAGGGTCACAGATGGTTAATTATAGCATCACAAAAGAACGAGCCAGGGAACAAATGAACAGAAGAACAGAGTGAAGGGCTTCTAGTACATACTGTATGAAATGGAAATGACCAACTAGACCAAAACTGAACATTGCATAAAGCACAAAAGACATTATCTCTATATGATCACCAGTGTGTCATGATTCGTCAAGCGGGGTAAGGGGAAAGGACCCAAACACAGACAGACAACAGTTTATTGCTGGAACACAAAAAGGCTGACAAACGTACCGGGGGAGGCAGAGGTCAAAATCAAGAGACCGTCCAGGAAGGCAAACATAATCCAAAGGGGGGCAGGCAGTAAAGCCAAAAACAGAGCAGGTGCCCAGTGTACAAAGAAAATGTTCAAATAATGCTGACAATAACTGCAGAGGATGTGATAGGGAACAAAGGGAGACACAGACTTAGACACACAGAGTTAGGGGAGACAATGAGGTGCAGGTGAACACAATGAACTGGATGTGGCAGGGCGAGTTTATGTTTTTTGGCTGTATGTTGCATTTGTTTTGTTTGTGCCAACTACTACTCTACTGTATGTGTAATCAGTTGTGTGTGTGTGGATTTGATATCAGTAAATGTAAACGACTGGGCTACGACTGTGCTGTTTTGGCATACTGGACTGCAGATAATAAAGTATCTGACAAGAATGGACATCCCTGACAGTGTGAGTGATACACACAAACTCAGATGACTGACATTAGGGATGACGTTGCAGCGGCCTGTCTCTCATCAGTACCAAAACAGTGACTTGCCAACTCTTCCTGACCACATCTACACCTCTTGTGGCTATATGCCAAACTAAAATATCCCATGCAGAGTATCAGTACAGTGCAGTATGCTTGAGTTTTTCCATTTCCTGCACATATCATTTAACATATTTAACTACTAACCCCTCTAAAAGTTGCCTGTAGATAGACTGGTGACTGTCCAGGGTGTACCCACCCTGTCGCCCTGAGACAGGCTCCAGACCTTATACAGGAAAAGCAGAACAGACATAGTATGGATGGTACTTTAGCAGTGTCTCATCCCAAGAATCAAACAAAACCTAATCAAACCATATTTAAACATGTCATTGTAACTGTTGTAGACGATGTAGGCTACAAGCTCTTTATCTTCCCGTTTTAACACCCCATCGAAATTTTTTTGTTATAAGCACGTGCCAGCTTATCAGGTTATTGAGAGAAAAGTTGTTTTTAACGAGATATGTAGGTTTTGTGACATAAAGAGTTTCATGATATAACAAGAGAGAGCGATATGTTGTTCAAACAAGAAACGTTTCTTGTAAAACTCAAATAATTTGGTATTTAGTAAAAATGAGAATTACATGAAAGATATCTTGTTATAATGTGAAAAGGATCTTGTAAAAATGACAACATTTTCTCACTAGAACATGGTGGCAGTAACACGCTGCCGTAGTTGGTGGGTGCTTTTTGAAGCATCAAAGTTTAGCTGAAATCAGGATTGAGCACTGAAAAGAGCTTGATGAACAAATCTGAATGGAGAAAATGTCACTAATGGTGTCATATTGCTTCTTTGCTGAAAAATATGTCCCATCCTTCAAAACCTTGTGTACGGTCCATGTGAACGATGAACTCAGATCATCTTCCTGTTATCCTCCTACTAAGGAAATCATCCTTGACTTCATAGTGGGATGTTAATATTGGCCCGCAGCCCAGTTATACTGTCAATTATACAAAAAAATGGCAATCTGACTTGGGCTCACGCAGTTGCACACGCGGTCGCCCTACAGGCTCCAACAAAAGCATGAATATACGACAAAGAGAGCAGTTTTATTCTTTGCCATTGATGAGATTGGAACATTGTGTTGACCAATATATCACAATGGGCACTGTATATTGACACCTGGCCAGACCTTTATTAATCTCAGATGAAATGTTGCCCAAGTCCGATCCAATAAGACTTCCTCGCTGATCATTGGCCACTTAAAAATACCATAAAACTTGTGGGATTTATGCAATGGTTAAATATACTTTCTGCTCCATAAACTTTACATTTTCATCATGCCTAGTCTCCAGTAACTCTTACGAGATGGTTCTGATCTGCATCCAATCACACTCATGATTGCTCGTGGTTCAATGCAGCATCAGAATGGTGTATCCACGCCACAGTAGATCAAGGATAAAAGTGCCTCAACACTCACAAGTTCCACAAGGCAAATGACACTTGGAGAGAAGGATCGATAGCGTATTAGGTGACTAAGTACTCTCGGAAGAGGTACACAATGCAACTTCAAATCTAACTGTGGTATAATTCTTCACTTAAGGCAGTAATGTATCCCAGTGTCCTGAATGCATTTACATTACATTTAGCAGACGCTTTTATCCAAAGCGACTTAGATATGAGGAGGACAATGGAAGCAATTATAACAACACAAGGTAACAAAAAGCATAAGTGCGCCAGAAACTAGTCTGTTAAAGCCCAGCACAGTATACAAAGCTAAGGAGAGGAAGGGTTTTTGTTTTTGAAAAGAGATAGAAAGGAAGAAGTTAGGGATTGTCAGTTAGGTGTTGACGGAATAAGTGTGGGTCACATTGCAGCAAAATAAATCATTTCATTGGTTTGTGTTTTACTGCAGGATTTTACACTCGTACTTTGGATGGTCTGAATAATATATTTCCTGTAGCTGAATACAATTTTGAAAATACATCTACAGTACTTGCAAGTTTATGAATGCCATTGTCTAGTGCTTGCATGGTTTGTTTCTGTATGTTTTTATTCACCATAAACTCACAGAATGCCTACATTTTATATCTGAAAAAATATTAAATGGGCGAATTTGAGTTAATTGAGTTACTACCATTATACTGTTATATAGGTAGCAAAGTAAACCATGGACTCTACACAACATATGCGGTATAGTATCAATACTATATCAACTGGAAAGTGTGTAAGACTGTAAGAAAAGAACAATGAGTGTAACGGTTGCTATGCATTCTTCAAGTAACACTAGTGCTACCAGTTTTCCAATAATTTGGTCTCTTTTCTGACCACGACTCAATAAATCAATCTTTACAGGAACAAAAAACAATCTTTCCTCTTGTCAACAAGTGTGACAAGGAATCGTATAATTTACATTTACTGAGAGCATTTGCTAAAGTGACTGTTAAGCATAGTCAAATACTGTCATTAGCTATAAACGTATGACATGTTAAAGCTGTCTGATAATTGATGATTGTCGTGGTCATTTTAAAAAGGATACTGATAATATTTTCAATTTCATGTGCGTAGCTTTCGCCAGTGGAGTTTACCTGTTGTACCCTAACTGTAATGTCTGGTGCTGACATGTAAAAAAATGAGTCCCTGTTACTAAGTCTGTCCTCTGAGCAGAGCTGCTTCAGTGGTTTTTACAAAAAAAGTAAATTAATAATAAATGATTAAGTTATCTTTAATAGAATTTGGATGCTGATTCCTTCAATACCAAAGCAAAAAGTTAGCATGATTGAGGTGTGCAATTAAATTTCCCTTTAGACTCCCACACAAGATTATTCTGTGCTTCGCAAATAACCGTCTGGCTATTTTAATGGGTTTAGGATAATCAGTTCTTCACTTTAGTACAAATGAAACAAACTTTGTGTCTGAGATTCTGATTCAAAAGCTTTGATGAGAAACATTCATACATTTCACTACTACTACCCAACTTACTACTACCTTGCTTTATTTTAATGGATCCAACTGTGTGGAGATAAATAACTGAGTTACACATTCACAAAACTACAGTGCGCCATTAACACCTCTATCAGAACAAGTATTGCCTTTAGTAAACGTGCTAGGTGACACATTTTTTGGGTCTCTTATTGTGTTTTAATATTCCCTTGCACAGATAGCGTTTTATATTTTGTACGGAAAAAAGGGGCCAATTCCTGAAGAAGCCTTTCATCTAAAGAAGTGCGATGCTTTAGTATGAGGCAACAGGCAATATGCTGGGGAACATTATGTTTTTAAACTGCTGCTCTGCGCCAAAAACCCTAAGTCAGGCTTACATTCTCTGAAATTCATTTTATTTTCATCTTAATTTCAGGTAGATTTTATTTTACGATTCTGCAAGTCATGGTTGAATTCAAATCACCCTTTTGGATTCAGTCTGCCGGTTTCTTTGTCTTCCTAATGAATGGGATTTGTTTAAAACTCTTAACAAAAAAGGCACACGTGAATTTATCACATGTACACGCATGTCCTTACAGACATTTCACACGTGGACTATAATATCTCACATAAACAAATTATTTATTGAGATGGATGGTCACAAACACAGTATCACGTTATCATACGCCTCAAATATTTACCATAACACTTTTAAACCTGAATGACTTCAAAATGTCAGCAAAGCTGGCGTTCAGACTCTAACAGGTTGCCCTCTGAGGAACACTGTGTTTTCATTTCTGATATAAAACAGAAAGGCCACTGAACTGCTGTGGCCTACATCAGAAAAATGAATCAGAAAGTGCAAATTATGTTTGTTTAATTACAGAAGGCACACATATAAAAGGAACTGCAAAAGTAATGAATATTTTGGAGATTATAATCTTTTATCTTTTATTTATTTCCTGAGGGTGATGAAATTAAATAAGCTCCATGTTCCAATCTGCAAAAACAGTTCTATGTTGAACAGTACGGCCGTGAGGACCATTTACAGTGGCGGCCACTCAGAATTGCCGCCCCCAACGGAAGGCCTCTCGGCTGACAGCCGACTGGGAACCAGTTCCCAGCCATCTCTCAGCCGTTGGGAGTCTCCCCCCTTCCTCCTGTTTCCAGAAAATGCATGTCCAGATTTCACCGTAAACACGCCCATTCATTCAATTGCAGGGTGTCCCCATGAGATGGCGCTTCCTTCACGAAAACACATTCACACATGTACATATTTATGAGGTAAATTTAATTTCAGCCAAGTACCCAGTAAAGACCCTGCTGGGGTCAGCCATGGATCTGCCTGGGTCCTAACATGGCCCAGCCGGCAATTCTACGTGGCTGGATCCGGATCTTCTCTGCCGATAACCTGCGTCCTCAAATTACATCTACTGGAGCAAAAAGTACACCAAAATACACAAGTGCAAAAACGGGAGCCTTTTTTAGACACATGCACATCAAAGCGATATATAAACTTTGACCTACTGTAGGTAAAACGTTTTGGGGATAGTGTGACACAGTCTGTCAAGCCATGAATGATTTGTTTCAAGCAAAAGCCGACTCGCAGCCTATAATTTTCCTGCTGTGAATAGTTGCTTTGATTGCAAATGTCTTCGTCGACTCTACCAAAGTTTGAAAAGGAAAAAGTTCCAACTCTTCTTCTGCATGCGTGGTTAACAAAGAAAGCCTTTGAGGCTACTGTAGTCAGCCTTTCCACTGGTCTTGTGATGTGGCATCACTAGAGGAAGAGCTGCTGGATTCCCAGTGATATCAGTGCTGCTTTTGACGACCAACAAAGGGAAAGCGCGCTGCTTCCTATCACCAGAAAAGCTGGTAACATCAGGTGGTTTAATATTGCATATCCCTGAAATAAATATACCGCATACCTAAAACCTTAGGGGCATCTTCTTGATAGTAATAGACACTCCTATTTTGTCTCAAAGCTTAAATTGTCATTCAAGACATTTTCCTTTGTGACTGTTTGGTTTAATAAAGGAAATCAGTCAGAAACTGAGGCCGTAAAGTGGATTTACCTCAAATGAGTACCTCTGTACTCTGTGTATTTTGTACATTCTGTGTGTTCTTAATGTCAATTTGGGATACCTTTTGTTGCGGTTCTCAAGAATCACAACTCCAATTTATGTAGAAGGTTTTGGTAAATTGTTCTAGTTTGACATGTCCCTCAATATCCTCATAGACGTGCGTAAACAGTTACTGGGGGACATTTTCATTTTACCCATTAGCGTATTGCTTTAAGGTCAAACCTTATTTCTTGTGTAAATTGCATTTTCAGATACGTTATAATCAAAGCCCTACAGCGATCACTGGACATGTGTGTCCATCCTCTTCGTATCGCAGTCCAACTTATTTCACACACCAGTGGATTAGATGGATCTGCGAGGAGGAAGTAGGACAATCCAAACACTGATCACAGACAATTTCCTGGGGCTTGGTAATAATAAACAGTGACATGAAAGATGTGTACACTACGACTAAAGTACAATAAGATCTATTCAATTCACAGACATCTGGGCCGAGCCCTTCCTCAGCATGGAAAAACAAACTATAGCTGAACCAGCCACAGGTGATCCCCATTTAAATTCATCCACATGCAGGAGGTTTGACACAGCATGTGATGTCATCATCTTAATCATCATCATCACCATCCTCATTATGTTAATGACGCAACGGGCCCAGTATACAACGATTTCCTGCAGTCGAAATATACCGCAAGGACCCACACACTGGCGGGCTCTGTGTTAATGTGGGCGCAGCTGTGCTTTGAGCTAAATGCTAACGCCAGCCTGCTAACACGCTCACAATGACGATGCTAACATGCCGATGTTAACAGGTATGTTTACTATGTTGACCATCTTAGTTTAGCGTGGTAGCGCGATAACATTTGCTAATTGGCACTATACACAAAGTACTGCTGAGAGTGATGGAATGTAAAACGCTTTGCAGGAATTTAGGCATAAATAAAAGTAATTCGACAAAAGGGAAATTTGTCGATGTGCTAGAGGAAAGGTTAAAGGCTCACCAAACAATCCATCTCATAAGGGACATGAATGTCTGTACCAAATTTCATCATTAAAATATATCCAGTAGTTGCCACGACATTTTACTCAAAACCACAAATGTCAACCTCATGGTGGCGCTAGAGGAAAAGTCAGGGTTTCACCAAAGTTAGTAGGAATCATCCTCTGAAAACCATGAATGTCTGTTCAACATTTAGTGCATATCCATCTAACAGTTGGAGAGATTTTCAGCCTGGACCAAAGTGGTGGACCGTGTCGTAGAACCCTACTTTTTGAATTACACATAATTCGTTGTGTGTTCACATGTTCATTTTTATACATGAATGTTTCAAAATATTCTCCTCAGATGCTCATATTGGTGATATCCTTGCACCATGGCAGTGAGCCATAGAGATACATGTACAATGGAGTTGGATTTACAAATCATGTTGAAACAAAACAAAAGATATTGTTTAAATTCTAACTTTGACTTGAGGTATATTTCTAATGCCTTTCTAAAGTCTTTACGGACCCTCTACATACTGAATAAGGAGGGTTTAAAGAATTCATTTGCACTGTTTCAGCTGAGGGTGTTTGTTTCTGCTCTACTTGGCAATGTACAGTAGAGGAGAAAAAAAAAAAGGAACTGGTCACTACCTGGACTACATCCTTGAAGCCTGTGGCATCAACAGCATAAAATACTGTTTCTGATGCCACAGTTTAAAACGGTGACTGGTGAATCCACTGTAAATGTGCACTATTATCTACCATGACCTTTTGCTCCACACAGTCTAGTTAAATCATAGAATTCATGTTAATATTAAAGTGCATTACCTACTGGTGCATTAATTAATTAAAGATGTATACCAAGATGTCAAAGACAAACAGGACACTCAAAAGTCCCTGTACCTTCTGTTTATGAAAACAAAACAGATCCTATAATGGGCTTGTTCGTTTAGTAAACTAAATCCATCTGTCCATTTTATTAATTCTAGTACTCTGTTATATTGCCAAGACATCATATCTGTTTTATTATTAGTAAGGTATATTTAATGATGGGGTTTTTTATTTTATTTTATTTTATCTCATTTACTTTCATGGTATCGCTGTATTTTTAAATGCCTGATTGTATTTGCCTCAGACTTGAATTGTTTAATCCCTGATTCAATCGTGTGAAGCACCTTGGAATTTTGAAAAGTGCTGTATAAATAAAGTTTATTATAATTATTTATTATTATTCATCTATTTCCTATACGTGTTTATCCTGTTATGTGATTTGAGTTGATTTAAATCAGGCAGTCTCATTGAGATTAAGATCTCTTTTCCACGACAGACCCGAGAAACAAAAAAACATTCACAAGCACACAAGCAGCAAACAGAAGCAACACAACTACACAATAAACAATTCAAGGTTGCTGGGGACTGGAGCCAATTACGCCTACAAACAACTTAGAGGCTACAGTTCACCTGATCGGCATGGTTGAGGATTTTGGGAGAAAACCAGAGCAAACACTTTCAACAAACTCTTTCTTGCTGTGAGGCAACAGTGTTAACAAAAGAGCTATTGTGTCGCCCTTTATGTGAACCAAAAGTGGATTTTGCTCTGTAATCTACGATCAATCACACATTTACCATAACAGTGGGGCTTTTAGTTCATTCCGTATAGTTGCTGCTAAAGTTTACATGACACTTTTAATGTCATAATGTCAAAACAAGATTTTATGTAGGCAGAGCTTTATTAAATGTTATGTAATTAAACGTTAGTCATGTGGCTGCAGTCAATTTAAACGATATTAAAAGAATGTTAACTAACATGTACTTGCAGTGTTGTGTTCCTATTCCCATCCTCTAAAAATCCAAGAAAAATCCCAATCTACAGGAAATCATGCACTGTATTGAATCTGTGAAATGTTGCTTTAGCTGCAGCGTGTAGAACAACAGGCAAAAGTCGATGCAGCGAAAAGAGCCACCCACAATAAATTCACTGGCACTTCAGAATATGGGACTACAAGGTGATATTGGTTTGTGGCTTGAGTTAAGCTAAAAAACTGTTGTTCTTTTGGCAGTCTGGATAGTGCATTTCACTTGGCAATTTCGAAGTTCAGTGAGAGCGACGGCTGCTGCTGCCAGCAGCAAAATACGAATCCCGCCAGCTTCACAACAGGAATCTGGAGAACATTTAAACTTTTTAACTGAAGCATCAGCTAGAGGCACACTGTCCTGTGCTCTCTGCAATCAGGATAATCACATGCATGTCATAAGTAAAAGTACAGAAGTATAAGCATCAAAATATACTTAAAAGTAAAAGTACTCATTATGTAGAATGGCTCATCTTAGAATGAGATATATTATATTCATCACTTTAATGTTGCAGCTGGTAAAGGTGGAGCTAATTTTAACTAATTTATGTACTGCCAAGTATCTTAATCCATAATAATAATACATCATAATTTATTAGTTAGAATAGTAGTATTAGTTAGAAGTAACTAGTGACTAATGTTGTCAAATGAATGTAGTGGAGTAAAATGTACCATATCGGCTTCCGAAATGTAGTAGAGTAGAAATATAAAGAAGCCTAAAATGGAAATTCTCAAGTAAAGGACAAGTACCTCAAAATTGTACTTAAGTTCAGTACTTGTATAAATGTACTAAGTTACTTTCCACCACTGCATAAAACTGACTAAAGTGTATTCAAACAGTAGTGCTGGTTTGTTTGCACCTTGAGTTACTCACCAGAGGGGGCGCTCTCGCACTCCTGTAAGTTACACTTCTGGGTGCTCTCAGGCTGCGGCTCATGGTCACACTGAGCTTGATCCACTTCTTCATCCGTCTCAGCCTTTGTGTTAACACATTTGATGAGTCGACGCTGCACTCCGCCACCGCAAGAAGCTGAACACTGCAGAGAGAGTTTTGAGAGAAATGTTTTAAAATGTTTTGCAGGCAGCACATTTGAAGGGATTGGTAGTTCTTGCTGGAAAAAGTTCTTGTGTGTCATGATTTCCCCATACAATCTTCATCTTTGTAGATTGTGAAAGCTTTACATTGAATTTGTAGTTTTGCTCGTTATCATATTTGCAATGTTATCAGTGTTGCCGGACCCTTCTCTTCTCTTCTCCAGTTATTATGACTGAGACTGAGTTCAATAGGTTCAACATGCAGTAACTGATAACTGATGGCAAAAACCAAATGTCATTTCAGTGCATTACAAAAGGATGAATGCCTCATTTTGGATTTGCCTAATATATGCAATTTATCAAAGGCCAGAGGTGCGTTTTGGAACCGAATGCTTCTTATTCAGGCACCCAACAGAACAGGGTTGGACATGAGGAGCCAAATTACTTACTTTTTTGATGATTGGCTGGGTTCGAGACTCTGATTGGGCTACACTGGATATTATTCTCAATAATTGGACATATTTTCATAGATTGCAAGAAGACAGGTCGATAGCAACAGCCTTAGTAAGCATTACACGGTGCTTGCGTTTGCATGTGTTCAATGATAATCACAATATAAATGATGCTGTGGACATGTTTTTGATTGACTGTGTGCAGATTAAAGACTTTTACGCTCTAGAGGGGGTGTTTTGCCACTGCTGATATGGATCAGGGATTAACAAGAAAATAATTCCCGGTGTGGGTCAGGTTACTATGGGACGATTGGCTGCAGCTGTTTGTACAAACCAAATATGCCTGTTTCCCGAGAGTCAATCCATTCATTTTCCATTGCTTATCTGGGTCTAGGTCACAGTTTTCTTCTCATGAGTTCATCCCGCATTCTTTCTGTGGCTATTTAAGATCCAGTTAATACATTTCCCTTTATTTCTCAGGTCACTCCTAAATCCTTTGACCAGTCTCTGTGCATCTCCCTCTTCATTATCAGCCTCCCCGTCAAAGGTAAAGTATTCTTTTTCTCCCCACCCACACTTAGTGACCAGGACCTCAGAGGTCCCGGCCTATCTTCACGTCCATTATGTCACCTCCATAACCACACCTGCTCCTTCACTCAGCCATTTGATGTAAAATCTAAGAGCGAGTACCAGCGTTTACACCAAATTGTCCTGTGTTATAGAAAAATATGAGTATTATCTTGTTGGTCTCCCCTGGTTAAACTAACATTACATTCTGTGCCGTGTGTAATAAGTGCATTGACTCTTCACGTTAGTCGCATTTTTTTAAAAAGTGTATGAATTATCCTGTGACCGTGAACGGTGTAAGAGTTTTTGAAAATGAGTAGCGGCATGGACATTTTGAATATATATATATTTATAAATTTGTATGCGAGTTCTTTAAAACATAATTTAGATCCTTAGTCTCTCTGGTAATAATACCACACCATTTAAATCAATGACACGAAATTACATTCTTGATGAAATTGGTCTGTGAATCATACATCATGCTGGGCTATTCTCTCTTGATTTGAACTCTTTTGATCGGTTTTGTGTGAGTGTGTGTGCGTGTGTGTGCTCTTGTTTTACTACATTCGTGGGGCCCAAAAACAGGGAGCCCACTATACTTGTGGGGCCCGACCTCCTTTGTGGGGCCAAAATGCTGGACCCCACAAGTTTAAAGGGCTTTTTGAGGGTTAAGATGGGGTTTTAGGGTTAGGGTTAGAATTAGGTTAAGGTTAGGGTTAGGGTTAGGGTAAGGGTTAGGTTTATACATTCAGTTAGGGCTAGGGAAAGCATTATGTCAATGACGGGTCCCTACGAAGATAGTGCCGCAAACCTGTGTGTGTGTGTGTGTGTGTGTGTGCGTAGTGCACCTGTTCCCAAGATCCAGTAAGCCACTGAGCACAAGGCTGGCTGTTACACGTTTGGATGTTGCTGGGCTGAAGGTCCCCGTCACATCGACCCTCCTCTGGACAGGCGACTATACGCTGCTGCTCACCTCCTCCACACACCTCAGAGCACTGAACATCACACACACGGACACACACACACACACACACACACACACTCACACAATGACAGACATATGGTCTGAGTTGACTGCAAGACTGCTAAGCTTGTACTGTGCAGGAAACAGTCCATACTAAGAGGTTTTTGTGGCTGTATTATTATTGTTAATTTCAGTACAACACGCAAATCAAGTTGCAGACTTCGCATAGAGATTACATCAATTGTGACCATTCAGTTTTTGTTGTTGTGCGGTAATTCAGTTGAAAGCTGTTCTGAAATGTCCCACTGTTTGGTGAGTTCAAATACTTGTGGGAAGCTCCGAAAAAGACTTCTTACCAGCAACCTTTTTTTTAAAGTAACAAGCCACCAAATCCATCTTGTACTTTTCATGAAAACTTCAGTATGTTTAATAGTTGTCTTTTCCAACAATATAGCCTGTGAATCCAATGCTGCTCATTTGGTCACGTTTAAATCTCCGAACCTCTCACCTACTTGAAGGCATCAACAAAGAACACCCACACACCATTAATACAAAACAATAACATACTTTTAAACAAGACCAAGGAACTTTCAAGTCTCTGAAAGTTTATTTTCATTCTGCACTGAAATGATTAGAAACAAATAGCTACCAGGAAAATACATCCAAAAATAGACAATGAATGGGGTGGTATACTTTGAAAAATGTGTGGAATAACATAAAGAAAATGAAATTTGGGTCTAATCCTTTAAGAGCATGTTATATCATTTGTGCTTTTGATGCGGTTTAGAAATGTTCTGACGTTTATTACCTTGCCAGTATTTCATTTGAAAATACGTGGGCCATGTTTTGAGTAGAATTTCTCTTTTCCAGCATGTTGATACCACATTGGTTTATAAAGAATCACAAATAGAAAAACCGAGTGAAAATGGACTTAAAATGGAGGTTTTTACATGCAGCATGTTGTCAGATACACTTTTCAGTGCTCTATTACCTTCCATTCTATCCTCTTTAGAAACCAGAGAATACACCACAGAATCTTTCACAATGTCATTATTCGCTGTATATTACTCACCTGACCCCAGGAGGAGCTATACCAGTCGAGACATGGCTGGAGGTTACAGGGCATTTGGGTTTGTGGCCTGGAGGACATGGCACGGCAGTGGAAAGGTCTTAGGAGCCTTTGATCCCGCATGTCATAACAATGGACCTCTCGTGATTTAATGCCGCCTTCACAATTCTTGGAGCACTGGGAAAAGACATGGCGTGACTGTTATTCAAACAGCATGAGCTACTACTTTCATCCAGTAGTAATGAGTCTAAGGCAACTGGATTCGGTTTTAATGGGTATTATCACGCTTCTAAAAAGATTCACTGAAATAAACTCAGCTGAAGTGATGGATGAGTATATGTCTTCAAGACCAAACAGCAGTTCCAGTTGCCTTTGACTTATTACATCTGGACAACCTAAACTCTTCACAGACTAATAACTCTAAATATTTATAACAAGAAAATCCTTTCAGGACAACTTTTATACTAAAAGCACTTCTCTCTGTCTGACCACCACACTTTTCCAGGACAGTTTATCTTTATCTTATTTACGTCTCACCATTTTCAGTTTTATACAAAAAAATCTTATCACTGTCTATTTTTTATATTTTAAGAGTCTGTAGCCATGCTTGCGCCTCTGTAAAGCTGTACGTAAACACAGCAGTACTTTGAGCTAAATGAACATGATAAATCATACTAATGATAATGCTAACATGCTGATGTTTACCAGGTATAATGTTTACTATGTGAACATAGTAAATGTAGTTTACCTTGTTAGCATGCTAAAATGAGCTAATTAGCACTAAACACAAATTAGACTAGAGACCGATGGGAATGTCATTCTTTTTTTTAGGTATGGTTAGAAACCAAAGTATTGGCCAAAGTGAAATTTTGACATGATGGTTGCACAAGAGGAAAGCTAAAGGATCATCGAAGTTATCACAATTCATCCAGAGGGAGACATGAATATCTCTACCACATTTCATGGCAATACATCCAATAGTTGTATCACTATTGGATGCACTCGAAACCAAAAATATCAACCTCAAGTGGCATTAGATAAAGTCAGGGGATCACCAAAGTCATTAGGATTTATCCTGAATGTTTGTGCCAAATTTCATGGCAGTCCCTTTGATGCAACCGCAGGGGGGCACAAGCCAGTGTCTTCATGTGCCAGTCCCAAGTCTGGATAAATGCAGAGGGTTGTGTCAGGAAGGGCATCCGACGTAAAACACGCCAAACTAAAAATGCGAATCATGACAATGACTTCCCTTTGATAGTTGGTGAGATATTTCAGTCTGGACCAAACTGGCAGGCCGACCAACATTGTTATCCCTATAGCCAAGCTGCTAGCATGGCTCAAAATATGTCATAAATAAATACAAAAATCCATTTCATAATAGATTTTTAAAAATATACCCTTTGCAGGGCATATACACAAAATCCAGTTATTTTTCAGAGTAAAAATCTGTAAAAACCTACAGTAAAACAATGACCATATCATACATTGATTTTGGTAGTATAATATAACAAGTTGTCTCACCTTACTCCAATCTTCAACTTTCCATGTGGAGCAGGGGCGCAGGTAACATCGCTGGGCTGGCGCAGGCCTCTTGGCCGGATCACAGTCAGAGTCTAAGCCAGTATTGCAAGCCAAAGTCCTCCAGATGGCACCCAGACCACAGCTGGTGGAGCACTGCCCAGAAATGTAGTAACACATGAGAACACGACTTACACTTTGTGATTTGAGGGTTGGATGCACAAACAGCTCCAGCATGCACAAGAAACCTCACCGATAACAATGCAAATCATGTGAAATTCTGAGATTTGTGTGTGTATTATGGTCAGGCTTTAAGCATTTTCATGATATGCAAATAAATGCAAATTCATTAAATGTTATGTACAACACAGCAGGGGTGTGAGTAGAAGCAACCCTCTGTCAAATGTGCCATAAAAATTCATTACATAAATTGACATGAACTGCGTTAGCTCAGGGTCAAATGGATTCAGTTAAATGTGTGCAGGGACCAAAACTTGACGCTCGTGTCTGCAAAATAAAAGCAGACACTGACAAAAATAATAAGACACAGCTGTGCTTCATCCTACACTATAAGTACAACACCAGAATGTGTGGATTAATGCAGACTCACAGCGCTCCAGTTGCCGGTGACCCAGTAGGCAGCGGTAGTGACTTGTGTGGAGGCTGAAGTTTGGACAGATGTTGGCAGTGGAAGTGGCCACAGAATAGGTGGATGGGTTGGCAAAATGGACACAGCCTGTTTGGGTGATTCCATGTTCTGCACTGGTGTTGTGCTATGTTGAGGAGTGGTTGCAGTGTTTGTTGGAAGCTGATATGAAGGGCCGGGATCACTGCTACTGCTGCTTCTCACCATGGAGGGAATGACTATTTCATTGTAGTCAAAATCAGCTAAATCAGTGGCTGGATCTTCGGATGTGGAAACTGTTCCAGTTCTTTCAGTGTAGGCAGGTTTTGTCGGTATCTGTTTCATTGTTCTTGGCAGGAAATCTGTTGGAGAAGGCTGAGAGGCTCCTTCCAGGTTTGTAGGAGGTATGAGCTCTGTTCCAGTTAATGTTGTGGAGTCATCAGAGGCCTCTTGGTTACCTGAGATTAGCTGAAAGGGAATGGGGAGAGGAGTGGATTTCTCAGCGGCAGGAGGTGAGGTTTTAGTGAGGTCAAGATCAGTATCCCATGAATACTGACTAGTGGCATACACTGTATCAAAATTAGTCTGATCCAAGTCCAAATCCTCCAGCATGAAGGCAGTTGGAAATATTGTTGATTGACTGGTTATTTGAGGTATTTCTGAAGCACTCTCGTCCAGTTGGACTTCAGTCTTAACCTGAATTATAGTTCCTGGTGTGCGAGAGGCTAAAGGTCCTGGACTCTCTACATCTTCTTGATCTACAGAGATATCCGGACCCAGTGTGCTTTTTTCATTGTAACTGAATTCATAATCATCATGTTCCTCTATCTCCTGAGCACTCACTGTTGTAGCGACAACAGCATTAATAGTGGTTTGATGTCCAGGGGTGGGGGTAGCTTGTTTCGGCGTCACAGTGACATCCTCAGTCTGATTTTCCTCCTCAGTTACATTGTCATAGTTATTTTCAGCCTCCTCCCCATAGTGCGCCCATTTCACATCCTGTGTAGGCTCCTTTGTAGTGAAAACCAGACTAGGCATTGTGCTAACTTTTTCAGGCCACCACAGATTGTCATGTCTCTCTTTCAGTGTTTGTGAATGCTGAGTTGTTGGCAATGGTGGTGAGCGAGTGGCAGACACGGGCAGAAGATAATCCTCAGAAAGAAAGTCATCCACATTTTCAGAATTTGTTTGCATAGGCTCCTTTGTTGCTGCATTTCCACTGTCCTTCATATTGTCCAGATTTGTGTTCACTGACTCTTCCGTTTTCAAAGGGTAGGAAGTGGCCTTTGAAATTGTAGAAATGGCTGAAGTAGCTGTGGGAGCTCTTGTCGTTTCCATGTAAGCATTTTCTTTCACACTGCGCGTTGGCTTGACCTCCAGTGGAGCATTGTATCCGTCACTGTCCCCTGAATCTTTTCCATCGCTCTCAAAGTCGTCCGACAAGTCTTCATGGAAGTTGATGAAGTTATAGTCATAGTAAAAATCATCAACTTGAACACTGTTTTCCGGCGAGTGATTAATAGTTTCAATGTTATTGTGGTAGTGAAAATCTCCCTCAACAACGTTAAGGTTATTATGATTTCTTGGCTGGGCTCTGCTGGTGCTGTATTTGGTAGGAGGTTTGACTTCAGGTATGGAGTTAATTTCATTGAGCACATCTTTGCTCGACCAGCCACTTCCAGACCAGTCGATACCTCCAAAATTATCCACCACTTGTGGACAGGCCTGGATGTTGCAGGTAGTGACGGCAAGGGGCTTCTTTTGGGGGTCACAGTCAACACCGGTGTTTCTAGAGCAGGTTATATTACGGCGACGTACTCCACTTCCACAAGTCAGTGAACACTGCACGGAAGAAAATACAACATCAGATCACAATCAGGCCATACTTACTTTTAAAATTTCCTTTAAAATTGAGGGTATAACTATAATATAAGGTACGTCTAGTAAATACCAACTTTTAAATATGTTAGCAAAATTGATCGTGATCCTAGGATCCTGTGGATGTCAATCTTAATCCTAACACCTATGAAGGAAAAAGTCTGATTATCTTTAGTCAACTTGGACTATGGGACTTCTCAGGGTCACAACCAAAGGCATATAATGAGAGATGGTTCAGAAAGACAGCGCACCTAGAGTCATTTCCTGTATCTGTGTCACGTGGGTTTCACCACTGGCCTGCCGCTTTGAGAGACTAGCAGTAGGTCCTGAGTCTATTCACTCCAATGGGAGAAGTGAACGTGAGCACAGATTATGGCTGATTCTTTCGCCCCCATAGTCACCGAAGTAAATATTGGACCTCTCTGTCTCAGCAACACACTCTCGAGAGATCTGCCAACACGGATATTTCTTCTGTTATTGCTGAACCGTCGGTCTGGTTTCACTGCAGTGCTGTTGACGTCGCTTGCCAAGCAGTTACACAGAAATTTAAAAGGACTGATAAGTGGAAACCATTAATTAAAAGTTAAAATGGTGTGTCTTTGCTCAATAATACCATTATTATTATGGGCGACCGTGCCCACTTAGGAAATTACCATTTCATACCATTGTAGCTTGTAATGCGTCGTCTTTTGTTATAGAGCATCTTTGACCTGATGATTGTGCTAGATAAAAAAAAATGTCAGGGATCGCCAAAGTTATTACAATTAATCCTGAGAGGGATATGAATATGTGTACCAAATTTCATGGCAATCCATCCAATATTTATGGAGACATTTCACTCAAAATCACAAATGTCAACCTGCTGGTGGCGCCAGAGGAAAAGTCAGGGAATCACTTAAATCAGAGGGCTGCATCCTCTTTGGACCATGAATGTCTGAAAAATCTCTTGGCAATCCAACTGCCAGTTGTTGAGATATTTCTGTTGGGACCAAAGTGGTGGACTGACCGACTGACAGACTAACTCTGCCATCCCTGGAGTCACGCCGCGAGCAAGGCTTATATTTATGAGGTACAGAGACACAGAGGTAGACAGGTGAAGTGGAGTCAGGGAGTTCAGACCAGGGTGAACCTTTTTTCTTTAAACTCAGGCTGTTATTGTTGCAATTACGCATGTAAATCATGCTTTGGTTTGAGAAAACATCTTAAAGGTCGTTCATTAATTTCCAAATGAGTGTCTATTTGTGAAAAAAACTGATGGACATGACAAAAAATACAAAGGATGTGACCCCTGTGTAGTTACAGCCCTGGTGACAAACCTAAAGATCTGAGGCAATATGCGGGCTATGAGCAGTCAGCATTGTGGGTCTGTCTGTGTCTACAACTTAAATCTCTAGCTTTTTTATGTGTAAAAAGATTGAGTTGTGAAAATGTCTCGTGTCAAAATGAAGAAATGCACTTAACGAGAACTAGGAGATAAGAAAATGAATGACTTTCCCAATGATTACTGCAAAACTTAAACATCATCTTTTACAGAAAGTCCTTTCAGAAAATGTAAAAGGTAGCTGTAAGAATTTCTGATGACATAAAAAAGGAACAATTTGCATTTTCATTTCCTTTTGAAACAGCACAATTGCACACAAACCAGAACCTCATATTCTAACCGAGACTCACCTTTGACCAGCTCCCAGTGGTCCAATCTGCTGGGCAGGGGATGTGTGTGTTGCAGGAGGATAGTGACTCAGGTTTGGGTATGTGTTCACATTCATTGGGCTGCAGGGCTCTCTGCTCCTCAACACTTACTGCTTGGATGCAGAGCACTGTCCTTTTAGTCAGGCCCGAGCTCCCACAGCTCGCTGAGCATTTCTGCCATTCCCCTACCCACCATCTACACACAGAGACACAAAAGATGCCACAATTTCTAATTTAAAAAAGGTACACTTGTGATGGAAAATGACAATATTTTACTATTGTGCAGATGCAGATGACTCACACATATAGATTTAGCTGGCTGCTTATAAATGTTCAGTGAGTACGATTTTCCCCTAGCTTACAATGCCCACATTGTGAATTATACGTGTGAATAGCATTGCTGTTCAATAGCAATGTCTCAAGTTTTGCTTTACTAAAATGGTGAGATTTCTGCCTGTCAAAACTTTCAGCCCTCGGCTCCCATTTTCAGCCGCCCAGAGATGGACTACATTGTTACAAGCAAAAAGCAACCATCACACGATTATACTGAGAGGGTGATTGAGACAAAGAGTGGAAAAGATTGAGATCTTTTGCTAAACGTTTGCTCATCCATGGAAGCTGTGTATGTTGGTGATGTGTTTGTTTCAAAGCTCAGCATTACTGAAGGTTTTTAATGTCATTACATTAAAAATTATACTTGGTGGCAGCCAGTTTCATGCGGTGTACCAGAAAATGGAAAGGAGAAAAACACTGCTGACTGGTTTGAAAGTGCAGTTGATGTGCTGAGCTAAGGCTAATTAGCCACACAGTTCTTGGTTTAATGCAAAATAAACTGTGGCTATTAATTAGCCATGAGTCACAGAAAGTTAGGCAAACACACAATAGTTCTGAAACAATTACACACAAATAATTACCCATGAAATTACTGATTTCTAACACCAGGAATTGATCTGATCTTCCAATGAAAACACAATATTGCTGCTGCTGTTCTCTTACGACATGCACAAAGCAATGTGTGCATGCATGGTTTCCTGGGAGTTCCTGTGTGTGCCTAGGCATACTTGAATTCTCCGTGGGAATGGCCGATCACCACCAACAATTAAAATAAAAAAATACCAATATATTGAATGTCTCAAAAAACCCATTGAGAAGTATTTATATGAAAATCTTGAGTGTTAAAGGTGGGGTGTGTGATTCTGGAGAAATCCAATATCACGAAAAATACCATGATATAGAGCGAACAACGACACAGCAAGTAATGAAACCGACGTTAGCTAGGTTGTGGGTCAGCAAACTGTCCCTACAGTTGCTGCAGTGAAGCTAAGAGTCAGAGAGGACGAGACGGTTTCCACCAGCTCCAGACAGCGATACTCACAGCTCTCCTGCTACTGTAGCAAACATCACAACAGCAGCACAGCTTGGCAAACTAGAAAGTAAGCTGAATGTCCGTGGGCAAGTCATTTAACCTTACCTGACACACAAACCATGGCTGGAATAGTGTTGTGTGTCTCAGTCGGAGCCACTTTGTTTCTTTTCAGCGCGCACACTGAACAGACAGCTCGCGGTCCTTGAGGAGACATTCGCTGAATTTGACAAAAACACGTGTACGGCCTTACAATCGCTTACCTGTCACAGAAAAACAAACTGTGTGGTGGAATTAGATCACCTTTCCACTTCATTTAGAAGCTGAAGACATAAACGTCGACAATTCTTAAAATCAAGAAACAAAACAATTGTGTCACCGGTTACTGTTGATGCCCGACATGATGCTTTCAATAACACAAATATTGTCTTTTCACCATTAATTGTAACATCCAGAGAAAGAGTGGACAAGGGCGAGCTCGGTGCATTTTGTTGCACCTGCAGCATCTGTAGCAATGGAACTGGCCAAAAAGTCGTCTTCTGAGAGGAAATTGAGCTGTTTCACTACTGATACATCCAGAAGTTAATAAGCTGCACTTTGGTGCAATAAAACGTGTTGGAGGAAGAGTGGTGTTTCTTTGATCTCAGTGAAGCTACCTGCCGGCTATTTCACCTCTCCTGTATTCCAACATAAAAAAAAACCTGCTTTCAAAATGACCGTAATTTGTCTTCAAATCTGGGAGGAAAATCAAGGATTGGTGGTGTAAATATGAGAATTTGTTGGGGAGAAAACAAGTTCTATTCTCTATAGAGCCCCATATCCTTGAGAGCAACTCCTTGAAGTTCAATACAAAATGCTGACATGAGTCAGGGTGGTGATTTTGATAAACTGGAAGCACAACAACAGCTATTTCATGTTTTGAACTTCAAGAGGCTACAATAATCTAATTAAATGTAATTATTATTAGACTTTTTTGAGTTTTGATTACCTCTTCACTACATGTTTCTGTTGGATCTCTGCAAATAGTAGTATTTTACTTACTGTAATCACTGTGAAAATCTCACTACACTACAGTATATTTATGTTAAATACATTGTCATAAACCTTTTAATATTGTTGCAATTGACTTGGCTGACATGAGCTGATAAACCGCATAACTTACTCGATGCCTCCTTAAGGAGCAGCAGTAGGATTTAATTGTTTTTTGCCAAATCTGCAATGGTTAACCACTTTAGAAAATTAAACTTTTACATTTTATCAGCTGTAGACGGTCTTAAAATAAGATAAAAGTAGTAGAATGGCACTTGGCCTTGTATGTACAGGTATAATTCCATGTATCTGAAATGGGTAGCAATCAAGGTGGGGCCATTTGTAGACAGGTGAGTTGCTAAACTGTTCCTGTTAAGCACAAGTTGAAAGAAAAACAGCAAAGTGCATAATCTTTGTTATTAAAATGGCCATAACATGGACACTTGTTATATTTTTAAGAAAGCAACAATTATTGGAAATATAGTTCTCTTTTTACATTACTCTTTTACAATCATCAAATCAGAATTTCAATTTTGCATTATTTTTTGCACTTTTTCTGCTGTACACAAATACTAAACCATTAACTCCAGTAGTTATGTAACTTTGGGTTTAGTAGCTTGGATTATTTACTTCAATGCACGCTACAAGGATAAGTGTTTGCTCCAACAGGGGTTGGACAACAAGCGTCTTTATTTAGTGGGGCAGCATGGCTCACGGAGGTCGTCTAATAATCGGAAGAGTTCAATCCCTGGCTCCTCCAGACAGTGTCGAAGTGACACTGAACCTCTGATGAGCAGGTTGGCACCTTGCATGGCAGCCTCTGCCGTCAGTGTATGAATGTGTGTGTGAATGGGTGAATGTTGGCATGTGTTGTACAGCGCTTTGAGTGGTAGGTAGACTAGCAAAGCACTATATGAATGCAGTCCATTTAGCATCTAAGTGTGTGTCTACTGCTGGTTTCACTTTGTAACTCATGTCTGGGAGGTAAACTCACATGGCTGGACACGGATCCTTGTTACAGCTGGTTTGGTTATCGTCAGGTCGAGTTAAGGGGTCACAGAATTGCTCCTCCAATATCCCAGTTGTCTTTTCCACACAGTGAACAATCTGCCTCTGAACACCTGGAAAACCAGTGAGAGGAGATGAAAGCTTTTGTGACTAAAAAGCACATACATATATGGCGCCAAGCTGCAGCTTAGTAATAATAATAATAATAACCTAGAGGGCCCCTGGTACGCCACAAGAAGGTGATTGAGAAGAACAAATCAGAAATAACATTACTGACTATAAAACAACACATTTTACTCTTTTATAAAACCAGGAGCCAACACCACACACTATTGAAACCCATAAATATGAAACCAAGATGTTCTTAATGTACAAATTATGTAGATTAAGTGTTTCGATCTAATAAAAACAATACAAAATAAAAGTTGTCAACTTAATGCACATTTCTGTTAGTTAACTTAGTATAATTTTAATATACATATGTAACACAAGCACAACATCACAAATCAATTGCCTTCCTTCCTTCATCAGCAAAGTCTAACAAGACTAGGTTTCAGACAGAATTACACAAAGCAGAGCATAAAAGGATTTGTCTCCTGAGGCTGTGACAGATTTATCTCCTCCTGTGATACCTCTCTCCATCATTACTCTGGCCCTCATGAGGGGATTTCCACCCCTTCAGAGCAGGAGACACCTTTTACCTGTCCGTGCCCTCTGCTCAGGGCCTGCTGAGGGCCACAACGCGTGTCTGATAGCTAATTTACACCTTCAAAAGCATCTCTTAAAGGACAAGACAGCTGCGTTAAATTGAAAGCCAGATGGAGACAGAAAGAAAAAAAGAAAGAAGGGAGAATACAAATGCAGTAAAACACAAATAATGTTCTGTGCTAGATATTATGGTCTAATGCATTTGGAATGTGGATAAAACCCTGCTCTTAGCACATGGAAACAGGACATGTATTGTCTCTTGATGTGCTATTTTTTGGGCTATTTCCTCTACAGTAACAGTAAAGATCGCTACTAAAGCCAGCGTTGACATAGATGAAGTTAAAAATACATTTTCTGCTCGAGTTGCACTTCTCCACTCATACAATATATTATACTCATCGCAATGCAGTCAAAAAATGGTCTATTTAAGGCCTATTTAAGCAGGTACATCTCACTCTGCCACTGCTGCTGCTGCACTGCTCCCTTATTATTGAAAACTACAGCTGTTGATCTTTTGGCATTTACATCAATAAGCTTCACCTCCAAACCTGCATTTAACTCTCTGGCTCAAAAGCACGGAACAGACTTTTTGAATATTTACCTACAAAGAGTAGACAGCCCACACATAAAAAAAAGAATTCCACCAACATTCACAGATGTTTTAGCCTTGGCCTTCAGAAACAAGAGCACATTGAGCAACTGTACAAACAGCAGACAACACATCAAAACTGTTTACCTTGCTAATTTCTGCTTTTTATTGAGCATTCTGTGTCGAAATAATTAAAGCTGGGGGATGGAGAGGTGAGGAGCAACAAGGACTGTAAACTCTGAACAAACAGAGCTGGAGGTGAGACAACCTCAACAGAGTGAGGTAAACTTCAGATAAACCTGAACTGGATTAAAATAACACACGACAGTCCGCACTATTTTTGTATTTGCTTGCTGTTTTGGGCCTATTTTTTCTAAATTAATACACAAGTTAATATAAATTTGGCCATGTAATGTCACCTGCCCTGACTCTAGCTGCACAAATCAAACATGCTTGAGATCATCCTTATGAGAATGAGATGCAGCGACAGTATTAGAAAACAATTAGACACCAATAACAGAAAAAAGAAGCATTATTTTGAAGGTACATAGATGTATGCATTTGTTTCTGTGCAGTTTTTACTTGGAGTGGTGTTAAATAGGGCTTCCTGGGGGGCACACCAAATATTAGACTTAAGAAGTAAAGTTACATTTATGTCGGCAGCCAGTCACGCAAGTGGATCAAAAAAGTTAACATCAAAGACCCCAGTCCAGTGTGTGAAGCTTGATACTTTTGCAATTGTTGACATGATCAAAATTACAACACTTGTTTCAACTTTCAAGCTACAATAGGCTATTGGCTTTGAAAGCACAATCTTGAATTATTTTTTATGCAATGTTAGTTTCCAAAAAGGTTTATTCTCTAGCCACATGGAACAAGCGTTCAAATCCTATATTCAATTCCAACAGGACAAGCAAACAGTTTCACTGTTTTCCTTTCATTCACACTGTAAAGCCCCTAATTGATCTTCAGGGTCAATCGCCCAGGTCAAAACTACCAGCTCCTCTGGCAGATCAGAGAGAACAAAACAGGTCTCCTGAAAGAGTGTTAACATAGCTCAATACAGATTTGTCGACTGCAAACGAAATATGCCTAGTGTTGACTTGTGAAGCTACTTTAATCCTTAAATTATTGACACTTTTCTGCTCAGTAGTCTTTTTGTACTGTACCAATACCCACTGCATGAGCAAATGCATAAAAAAATATCTGGTTCTTTGATAAGAAGGTACAAGTCTGTGTATATAAAACGGAAAAAGACAAGTGGTATGAGACACCAAAATGAACACTGAACTTAAAATTCTGTGCAGCAAAGGTCCAGTGTTTCAATTGAATTCTTTCAAATTTTAGATTATTTTAAAAGAAGCAAGAATTCCTTTTCATTTCTTTTTTCATCTTATTGAAAAAGACTCAGTCCTAAATGGACTTTTACGAAGGTGTTTCTTTTAAGTTTAAAGGTGCAACGTGTAAGAATTGGAAGATTTTGGCCATCTGTAGAATTCACACTCCAAAAAATTAGTAAACGCTGCTGTTAACTGTAGCTGTTGTTAGCTAGTTAGCTCAGTTAGCCATGCAGCTAGTAGCGGTCCTATTAGCTGACACTGCTGGGACTGGAAGCTCGGAAGACTGGGGGAGTGTTTGTGTGTACACCTCTAGCACAGGAGCTTTGGACCACTGGGAGGAGGAGGTTTTCAGGCCCGGAGCGAGGGGGACCCATCGGGGAATGCCAGCGGGGAGCAGCACCAGAATGGGCACCAGAACCGGGGAGCCAAGCAAGCGGGCAACAGAACCAGGCTCAGCAGCCTCCCAGTGAACATGGTTGGACCGGGACTGAACACAGCCTCCGAGACCAACGGAGGCCAGTTTGACAACTGGGAATACAGAACCAAGGTGATTTACAGAGGCTCTGAACAGGACTCTGACAGAAGAAAGTGTGCTGAGAACAAGGGAACTTTAAATTTATGAGTGGAGTTTGGTGTGATGTTCCTTCCCCACAGGCGAGAACGGAGTGTGTCAGGGCTAATGCTACATCCTCTCCCTCTAACCACTAATCCCTGTGTACACTTGTAGTAGTTGCTCCACTTCCCAGCATTGGACGCTTCATGGGCGCGTCACTCGACGTGCCTCTTGAGGTACAGAGTGGTATTTGGAGACAGGACGGGTCGGGGACAGCAGGTTAGCATGCTAACTTCAGCACAAATCTCTGCAACACAATTCATAGACGTCTTTGACATAACGTCAAAACTGTTATTTTCTCTTACCTGCTCCACAGGACACACTGCATTCAGTCCATGAACCATATTTCCAGAAGAAAAATGACACAGGAATGCTGTTGTCTTCTGAGACATTTCGACTGATTGTGTACTCGTACCGCACTCCTGGGTTGGTCTCCTGAAAGAGAAGCTGTAACACGCAAGACAATATCTACCAAATTCTGGAAAACATACAAAATATTCCCAAGAACTAAGGAACTAAATCATAAACTATAAATATCTTTTGCACATTGCCCCATTTGTGTTTCCACCTCAACTGAAAAACCATCAAGAAAGAATAAAAAAGGGACGGTTTCATTTGAGATAGCATTTTTGCTTACAATAGGACAACACAGAGTCATGTGATTCTTGAAAGGATGCTGGGAAGATGACATGCAGAGGTAGAAACGTGTTTTCTGGTTATTTTTCTGCTTTAGTGAGTCACCGAAGTGAAACAATTAAGAAAGAAAATCAAGTTTTGTTTCTCTCGCTAACCCTCAGTAGGCCAGTATCGGTCTCTTTTTTTAAACTAGGCAGTAAGTCATCTACATAGCTGCTGTTTTCAACGTCAATACCATCAAAACATGTCCATCACGAGTCTACTATTGATAATAGTAACTACTTATGTTTGCTTACGGTCACAATGAATGCAGTCTGGAGGCTTGTGTTTAACAAGTTAGCAACGTTAAGCACGGCACGCCTTGATAGTTTCTGGGATATCAATAAACACTACCTTGGGAGAAGTGACTTGTTGGAGGGAAGGAACCATGGTCCAAGAACCAAAACCAGAACCACGTTTGTGATTGAAAGACAAGTAAACATCCTAAAGCTGTTCCTGCGCTCCTGGAAAAGTTCATGCAATCTTGCTGTACGCTTACTTGATCAAGGCAAATGAACAAGAAACACTTGCCCTCGCGTTTTTGTTTTGAATATATATGATATTCTCCATGTTAGCAGCACATTATACATCAAAATACCATTATTTAGTTGTTTTTCAGCCATTTACTTTTCATGTGAATAAATACATTTCATGTTACAATTATCAGTTTGAGTTACTTGATGTTAATTTTCTGAATGCTTAGGTTCACCATTCTGTTTTGTGTTGTCACCACATTTGCGTTCATATTATGTTGACAGAAATTCACCTTGATTTCCTGTCTACAGTCAGTTTAAGTATTGATTGGCATCACAAAGGGAGAATATACACATTAAATTAAGCTGTTAATCCTACCTGAATCCACAGTGGTTCCATGGTGGGCCCAGGAGACGTCAGGTTCTCCAGGTGTCCTGTCCTCTCATAGGTGAATACAGTCCCAGCTGCCTTGTACTCTCCATTCCACTGGATCGTCCAGCCGCCATTCAGAAAATACTTGTTGGGGTTATCACTTCGTAGCGCCAAGAAATTCCCAGCTTCAGCCACCTCCTCAATGCGGATGTCCCAGGCTCCCTCTGGGATCAGTCCAATATCTACATAGCCTAAAGGACATGTCATTTTAGGAAAGTAAAACTGAAACACAAGGTATCCTGATATACAGTTAACAAACAGTGGAGAAGACAGAGAAGAAAAATGCCACTGGAGTGCTTTAGGCTTATGGCCATTTACTAATTGGAAAAGAGAGTGAGGTTTTGTTTAAATTGTCATCCCATCTTCCCAGTTTTGTTTGTGGTCACTTTAACAGATGGTTAGGCAAGTTAACAAGTGAGATAACTGTTGATTATTGTTGTTGTGAGTATCTGCCGCTGAACATGGCTTGTGCTGTGAATTATTTGGTGAATGGTGGTTAACTTTTTGACCAAAACTAATTTCTGTGGCCGTAGCATAAAGCACAATACACAATCTACACCTGGAAATCTTCCAGTTTTTTCTAAATGTGTCTACCCGTGATTTTGATTAAATAGTTCCAACATAATGACTGTATGTCCTTCTTCTTGTGGCCACAACAAAGACATTCAAGAACTGTATAAAAAACACTTATTCGACAGGGTATGGTCCTTACTTCACAGCAGACGTTTTGTATAATAATGTGTTAATATTAACATTAACGATGGTTCTGTTCTACCCAAGTGTCCCAGTAAGCCATGACATTGTGACAGTGAGCCAACATGCACAATACCAGGGGTGCTTTCCATTCTGCTAATTGTGCTTCCTCTCTTCCATCGCTCCTCCGTCCCATGATAAGGTCATCAAGGATGTTCCAGTCGCTTAAATGTGTTTCAGGGGAGATGGGGAGCAAGCAGAGATGAGGCTCCCTGAGGTACTTAGAGCGAGAAACCACAGATGTATGCAGACATATTTTACCGGACGACCACGACAACCCATCAATCCAAATCTGTTTATGATTAGACAGCTGATCTAATGGGAGTGCAAACAGAGCAGTCGGGCTGTTAAAGAAACAGCTCCACTGTGACATTAATAACGTTGAATGATTGTAATGCTATAGATTATGCAAACTACCTGTAGAAAAAGGAATGAAAGCACCAACAGTGGCTCTAACGTTATTCATGTTTATTCATAAAATTAAAAATATTGCATGTGTAGAATCTGAATCATGAAAAAACTTCTTGCAACTTTGTTTAGTAGCCCAAAGGCTTCCCTTATTTTCCTCTTGTCTTATTTTCCTTCCTTGTCCTATAAAGCTGCACAGCCACAGTTATTATTATAGTCCTATAATATCAGCCTGAGACTGTAAAGGATGTCAGACTTGCTGTACCTGTGGTCTTACACAAACTAATTAGGCTTTAGATTTGTTTTTATTGTTCCCTCACGTCTGTTCTGGTCTTTCAGTAACAAACCCATTTTGGTAACATTTTCATTTAAGTCCCCCTATTTAGCATTTATAAGCAGCATATAAACATTTAATAAGTGGTTTATAACACAATATAATGTAGCTATAACTGCGTACAACCACATTATAGTGTGGCAGGTATAATCCATTTATTAAATGTTTGTATACTGTATATATAATGTTAAAGAGGGGGCCTTAAAGTAAAGTGTTACCCAAATTGTAATTGTCTATTTGTGTTATTTCTATCAGTCACATTCTGTGAAGTCCTGACGCCACATATATCTGTATGAAGTGTTGGATCAGCAGTCTTTGGGTGTTTGTTCTTTTAAACTGTTACTGAATTATTTTTTTACACATTTGACAGTTGGGATGAGTCATTTCTGTCTCCTCAAAATGATGCCGGAGCGTGTGAGGACGTTCCGTTTGGTAAGTACGAGTCCTCCAAGCTTGTGTGTCTCTTCTTCACATCTCTCTCTCGCATGCATCCCCGTTGGCAAGAGGACGAGTGAGGGAAGCGAGGAGCCACGTTAGCAAAGTGGAAAGCACCCCAGAAACCTGAAACAGAAGCAGCTAAATGGAATTCAGCCATAATTCATTTTATTATTTAAACTACACCTGTGCTTTTCCTACTGTGGCATGTCAAAATATCTTCCGTGAAAAGGCATATTGCTGAACCAAAATTAGTAAGAAACATACCAAGTCCTTCGCTCTCCTCAAATGTCCTCCTCACAGTTGTACATGTGGAGCCGTTACCATGACACACCCCACAGCGATCCTCCACAGCGCTGGACTCAATCACATAGTCACAGCCTACATTCTGTAACACACATGCAACAAAATAAATCCCACAATACACTGTCTAGAATAAACCTTACCCAACAAACAAAAAATTAGATAACAGACATTATGCTGCGATTTGAAGATGATGCGATTTGAATGATCTCTTATCATTTCCTTCTTGGGGGATTTAGATCAAAGCCCTGCCTCACCTTGCCTCATGTGCTTTTGAATTGCTCAGATGTGGCAGGTGATGCAAGTAACCTGCCTGCGTCAACTAACCTATTTAAGATGCACTCGCCTGGGGTGTGGCGTTAGCTCACTCGGTAGAGTGCCTGCCCCATGCGCGAGGCTACAGTCCTCACTGCGGCGGGCCAGGGTTCGGCTCCGACCTGTGGCCCTTGGCTGCGTGTCATCCCCCCCTCTATCTATCTCCCATTTCTGGTCTCTTCAGCTGTCTCTATCCATCAAAAGGCAAAAAAGCCCCAAAAATATACTGCTCTCCTTTTGTCTGACAAAATAACCTGATGAAGGTCTGTGTACCAAAACATTGTTATTAAAAGTCTCTGACTGCAGGTGAAGAGAACAGCGTGAGGGAGTGTTTGTTTTTTCACTGTCGACCCAGATCATGCAAGTGAAAATCCCAGTAATCCTTTATATTGTTCTGTGCTGCTTTATCATTATTGTCATGCCTCACACTGTGCTGTTGTTCCCACCAGGTGCAGTTAAATCCAAATAAACAAAAGGCAGTACTCAGATTAGTAAAAGTGGAAAAGTATTAAAATAAACTTTAAGTACCAAAAGTAAAAGTACTCATTATGCAGAATCGCTCTATTGGTTTATAATTATCGATGCATGAATATGTAAAGGGCGGGGCTAGTTTTAATTACTTTATGTACTGTACCTATATACTAAATCTTATCTTATCCTCTAATAATACATGATTATTTACTTGTTGATTATATTTTATACTGTTGATCTTAATTTGAAAACTGACAAGTAATTTAAGTTATCAAATAAATTTAGCGATGTAAAAAGTACATTTCCATCTGAAATGTAGTGGAGTAGAAGTACAAAGTAGCACAAAATGGGAATACTCAAGGAAAGTACATCAAAATTGTACTAAGTTACTTTCCACCACTGACAAAAGGTCCCACAAGACCCTTAATTCAAAGTATAGGACGGCAACATGCTACACTCGCAAAACGGTTGACAGGACTAAGATTAGATTTAACAATTAACTCTACACTATTATTGTCCTCTTAAACATTTTCTTAGGCCAATATGTTTAGGGAGGATCACGTGAGAAACATAGAAATTATTTGAGTAAGGCTCCTTGATTGCACACTACTGTTCATTTTGTGTGGGGAAAAAAATACTGACTTGGCCTTTAATGTTACAGCGATTCTTCAAAACACATAATGGGGCATGTAAGCCAGAAAACACGTGGGTGCCTGACAAAAATGTCACAAAATGTCATGAAATCAGAGCCCAGTCTGTGATTGTTGTCCACTCAGTATCCAAACAGTGTCCCTATCAGTGACTGGCATTTTTGCCCAGGGTGATAGGCAAAAGCAGAGCGATAAAAGCCATGTCATTTTTTCTATCAACAAGCTCATTTTTATGGAGAATGTCAAATGTACAAGACTCGCCTAAATATACTGCATGACTGACAAAGTCACAATGCAAAGAAATGAAACAGAAAGACAAGAAAGGAATAATCAATTAAACTCGTTTTGAAACCAAGAGAGGGAATGAATCAGAAAGTGGAGTGGTTGAAGAGGAGACAACAAAACATATTAATTATTCAGCAGAGAATATTTCGAATAGTCGGTACATTGTTGATACCTTACAGATGCCGTTGATGCACATATCTCTGCTTTTGTTGCCTTGGTAGCACGGTGTCCCATCAATGACAGCATCCCGCATCTTATCAGAAAAATGTTCATTCAGTGGACGGCAGTGCAGTTCACAAGGGTTGACTGAAAGGGTTTTAACAGAAAAAAGACAAAGTTGTGATCACGATGAATAGTGTACAATAACAACCAAAGGTGCTCTTTTTTTAGTTTGTCACAGCCTGAATCAAGTGTAACCTGCTCACCTGTGTTGATGACTGCTTCCCACTTGTAGAACTTGCCCTTGTACGGCATTGTGTTGAAGTGACTACACTGGATATCTCTGAAGGCGGGCACGTCATGAGGACATGGTGTGGTGTTGCAGATCTTGTACCTCCGTCGCTCTCCCAAGCAATACTTCCCTCTGTACTTAGGACTGTGGGAAGGTCAAAGACGTTACTTCCGTGCTGCTCATTGACTTCTATGATCAAAACTTCGCGATATGGTCGAAAAACAGAGTAAAGAGGAGACACTTTAGATATGTTTTTTAGACATTTGAGTTTCGTGCATGATAAGCTGATGTTATGCTAACGCAGACAGACAGAATCAAATGGTGTAATAATGAGATACCATTCTTCTGACCCCCAGTACTGTTAATTACGTACAGTAAAACAGCTGTTTACCCTGGACTCTACAAATAATTTCACATTTATTGGATATTGAAGGATACATTGGTACGGGTGAAATTTGAATTCATAACTGTTAATAAGTTGTTTTTCTTCTTGTCCAGAGAAGGTAAAGTTCAGATTCAGGGTTTGGCCACACTATGTGCGCTTTGCTCATTTTATTAGCTCATAAATGATCCTTATTCTTCCCAGATGAATAAGGACAGTATTCATTTATTGTAAAACAAGAGTTAAAAACAAGGGAACGTGTCAGCGTTTTAGAAGTATTTTTGGCTGAAAAGTAAACCTTACACTGGGTTATCACAGTCTCTGTGGGCACTCAGGACTCCAGCCCCACACGTCCTGGAGCAGGCCGACCACTCGCTCCACGATGCCCAGCCACCATGTACACCCTCTGGCTGCTGTCCAACTGCTACACACTCTCCACTGAAACACCACTGGTAAAAAAAATAAATAAAGTTTATATGATTAAATAAATTAACACATCCTGTCACCTTCATCTTCTTGAGCTTACTTGACAGGAAATTAATGTAGCATTGTCTCATACAGCTGTGGCACATCCACTTTAAGGTTTGCATGCACCATGCTGTCTGAAATACAGAAAGCACAGTTTGCCCTCAGTATTCTGATACACAATAAATCGGTAAATCACCGCATGTTTATTTTGTCTTTGCCCTTTCCATGAGAAGATATGTGTGGTTTTAGGTCAATTTCATTATTTTAAATTCTGTTGTTTTAACTGTAGTTTTCACCTGCACATTGGCTTAATAATATTTAAAAACCATGGTTTCCTGCAGTGTTGTATGATGGATGCGGGCCACCTCCCCTGAAACAAAGTCCACCCCTGCAAACACAATAAGAAATAATACACTTTTATGAAATTGAAACATTCGCTTTGAGGGGAGCGAGGGGAGGTGCTCTTACACTCAACACATGGCAAGTATTTAATGTGTGACTTCTGTTTTGTTTTTTGTCATTTACTAAATTACGCACAACACGAGATGCGTCAGGTCAGGATGTGGGTGACTTACTGTACAACCTCTGCTAAACAGTTTCCTAGGGGAAACCCAGAACACTGCCAAAAAAGAAAAAAACCTTTAAAGCTTAAATTCATTTCATGGTGGTTTGTAGTGTTATAGCAGTCACTCATTTCATTCTGCCACCTTGCTGCATGAATGCCGCAGAGTGTGTGTGTTGGTGTAGTTTTCCTTACATCATCCTAATGCCACAATCATTACCTTTCAGTATTTCTAATATTAAAGAACACTTTTCGGGTGATTACTTATTTACAGTCCTATCTTCTTTTTCAACACTTCAAATAGGTGACTTTTAAATTGAGCAACATGGTCACACAACAGTGTGAACCAAACAAAGTATTTGCGAGGTGGGGGTCGGACAGAGTCATTTTCTGCTGAGCTTCCAAAAGTCTTGGGTCCGTTTCCACATGTTGACTCCTACGATCTCCGTCGCATGCAACTCGCACAAATACATACTGCAAACAGGAAAAGACTCCCATGAACTAAAGCCCTTCCCTTTAGAAATCAAACACTTGACAGTTGTGAACCAAATCAGCATTCTCATCACAGTCCCCATGTCTCGTTCCTTTCATGCTCATGAAATGGAAGACTCACCTTGTCCTCACCACAACTGGTCCCATCGACAGCCCCATCCAGCTTTGAATGGCAGGTCGTTCCCACCGTGCACCACAGAGTGCTGCATATGTTCTAGGAAAGGAGAGAGAGATTCACGTCTTACTTCCACGGCTTGTTTGCCTTTCAAACATGCTGTTGTTTACTATTAATTTATTTTCACAAGGTTTTCCAAGCACACAAGCAGAGATTTTGCATGAAAATAATTAAATGCGTTTTTCCCAATTGAATAAAATATAAATAGGCTTAAGTACTGCATTTCACATCTGCATTTATTTCACTTTCTCGTCTGTCAGTTTTACTTACAGAATTTGTGGGACTAAATTGCCTGAATTCAAGTACAGTTCCAAGTACAAAAAAGATGACATTGATATAGATGGAAACCCTTACTCACAAAGCCTACGGGTTGTTCTTGCTCTGTGTGATAAGACATGTCATCTCTTGAGATACAGCAGATCAGATAAGGATCATAGGCAGGAGCTATCCAGCAAGGATTGTTGACATCCCCATCTCCCAGAAAACCATTAGAAGGTTTTATGAAATGACAGCTATGCACCGAATTCTAATCTCTCATCCTGGTATCCAGTAGCCATTAGTTGTATGCACCATGTTCTACTGTACAACAGTGATGCTTTTCAAAGGCATTTCTGGGTGTGAAATGTGCACTTAAAACCCCTCAAATTTAAAATCTGCAATTTAAAGCAGCAGTCACACATTTTCAGAAATGTGCTTTCTCACTGCATTAGATGAGAAAATAAATACCACTCTCACATCTGTACGCTAAATATGAAGCTCCAGAGAGAAGCCAACTAGCTTGGCTTAGACTGGAAACAGGGCAAACAGCTAGCCTGGCTTTGTCCAAAGGTAAAAGAAAATCTGTCTACCAGCACCTGTACAGCTCACTAATGAACACTCTTATCTCGTGTTTTCTGTCCAAAAAGTGTAAGAGCGACATGTTGTGGTTTTACTGGGGGTTATGAGCCAGATTGCTTCTTGGCCGACCACTGTAACTTCCTGGAGTCTTGACGACAAGCAGCCAGAGCTGAAACTGTCTGCCACATAACCGCCATAAACTGTACCATGACGTTTTTACACTTATTTGTATGGATTAAACAAATCAGATATAAAGTATTAATCTGTGAACTTTAGAGGATCCTGGCTGTTTCCTTTCAAGAGAATCAGGCTAGCTGTTTCCCCCCCGCTTTCAGTCATTATGCTAAGCTAAGCTAACAGTCACATGGCTCCAGCTTCAGCTTTATCGTACAGATATGTGACGTCAATCTTCTCATTTAACGCCTGGCACAAAAGAAAGCGTATCTCGCAAAAATGTAACTATTCCTTTAAATGTATGTTCTTTCTTTAGTTTCAAATCCAATGTGCTGGACAAGCCAACACAACAACTAATTCATCACTTTCCTAATAATTTTTGATTGAGCTGTACATCTGATGCAATCTCTATACATTCCCTCAGGTTACAACTCATGCAGATAGCCAGTAGGCGATTTGTTAATTTTTAACAGGGGGGGGATGGCCCAATGGCAGCTTTCCCCCTCATTGTGCCTATTTTTCAGAAGATAACGGATTTCTGGGGGCATTCTGAACAACACTGTGTCTACTGCGGAAGCCTTCACTGTTTCTGGGAGCCACGATTTCTTAAAATCCTTAATGCAAAATCTACGTTGGCCATGACAGTTCAGCGCACTGCAACTCAGGAAAACACATTCAGAAACACATCCACCGATTTGACAACATATATGCAGCATAAAGAAATGTGCTGCAAATTCAGACAACACAATTTTTACCTTGCAGCGCGTTTCTATATTTGGTTCTGTTTTTTTGCATTTGCAGTACGTTTTGTTATGCTGCACATGTGCTGTCAAATTGGTGAAAGTGTTTTCTTCATTTCATTGTGTTTTGTCTATTTCCATGTGTTTTATTGAGTTGCAGTGCCCTGAGCTCTCGGTGTCACCGTAAAAACAGCTCATTGAGAATGTAAAAGTAACTTTGACAGACTGTCTGACCTGTATTTGCAACCATAATTAATCAAAAGACCAATAAGCAGATGTTGATTTCCTGCAGTGGTATAATGTGTGTGTGACGACTGATAATACCAAAAGCTCAAATGTATTATGTATATAGAGGTTGCTTGTCTGATTGGTGCAATTGTCGAGGCACAGTCTTGTTGCTGTTGCTTGACATTTGTGATCGATGTGTGGAGGACATTTTGCATTTCAGCCAAAATCGTCATACTGTAGATTAGTATGAGTTTTGAGATGTAAACAATTTCAGCATTTGAACTTTCCAAATTCAGTAATTAGCAGTGATCTGTGAGCAACATTTAGCCTCTTTTCCAAGTAATAATCTGCAACTTCAGTCACAGATAACATAAAGATACAGTCTGGGAAAGACATAGAGTATTGATTCTCAACATAGAGATAAACTTCCAAAGGAAATTGAAAGGTCACAGTGACTAAACATCACACTCCACAGGGAATTCTGAAAGACTGGTGGTTCTAAAAGGAAGGGATCACAACCTGGATCTGATTCTCCCTGGCCTTCCACATGGCTAGCTGAGACTCCCCTGTCAGGGGATTTATCAGGACTTTCCCAACATCCTCCAACTGCGTCTCACACAAAAACAAACAATCAATAGAGAAACCCTCCCAAATCTCCAAAGCACCAGAATATCAAGCAACTTGTATAATCCCTTTAACCAAGGACATAAAATAATCAGATGTGCCACTGAGTCTCCACAGTTTTGACAAACTGCAGTACTCTCCAGTGCGTACAGCCAGAAGGCTATAGTACAAAGTTACTGTCAATGTTACCTCATGTTTTGAAGCTCTATGTGATACTTGAAACAAAAGCAGTACTTGGAAAGAAGGTCATAATTCAAAACTGTAGTCTTTGACATTGGACAGTGAAAAAGGTGTGTGCTGCCTGGATAGAAATCCACATGTTCTGTTCAGTATCCACAAACAGAAAAAAATTAGATGCATTATTTTTAGGGTGGCAATACACTTTCAAAAGGTCACTGTAGTCTTGTAGGGTCTTAAATACTATAAATGCTGCATTAAATTTGATAAATATAGGTACAAATAAAAGTTAATGTTTTACAATGAAAAAGTACAGCTTCGAATGATAGACAGGTGATTCACACAACGCAGGGTAAAAAAACTGTACAGCAAAGTATTTGGTTGCGCACAAGCAGTTTTTGCAGCACAGGATAAGTGGAATCCAATTGAATGCAAAAGTATAGCATTTGTATTTGTTCAGAAAATGCTTTAAAAAATGTATAAAATATAACGTTTCTGCATTAAAAAGGTCTCAAAACAACTAGACCTATGTTACGTATTTTGTTGAGTTGGGTACTTACATTATCCCCAATGTGTCCAATAATTTAAAATGAATGAGCATAAATTCAATCACTGACCTTTACGAAACATCCTTTAATATAACCTTCTTTCACATGAAAAAGATTCTTTAAAAAAAATTAATAACTGCTTCAATTGCCTTTTTAGCCTGCTATACAAACAATACAAATAACCAACGCAAACTTTGGCAAGCGCAAAATTGATGCGACAGAACAGATATACAATGGCCACTGCCATTGGTCAATGCCATCCTATTAGCCGGTCACGCCTATCAAATGGCTACATGACGTCCTTCGGTTTCTGCTAGCTATGCAAATTTTAAACTAATATAATAAACGGTTTTCAAAATGTTTTATGAGAACGGAAATGCATTCAGCACATCGGTTAGGCCTCAAGGCTACACACCATGCTCTAAATTTGGCATTAAATACTGAACGTTAACACTAACTATGTTTGTTTACATGACAACTCCACAGGGTAAACTTCAAGTAGTTGGTAACCATGGTATAAAAAGAAACTGGGTGGCTGGGAATTTGTGACTGGATAGGATTTACTCTAATTTTCCAAACAACAACAAGCAGACTGATGGTGTTGTAAATCTGTAAGCATCCTTCAGTTGTTTTTCTATCATTGGGGATGCTTGTAAAACCTGCGCAAATTGTATTTATAGAGAAACTATGTTGCTACTTTGAGGGACTACATTTGTCAGGGTTTTGGATTTATGTGCTGTCAGTTCCTGTTTTATTTTGCAATTTGTCTGTTCCCTCATGCATCTGTCAGTTTTGATTGTTTCCACCTGTGCTGATTTGGTTCCTTTCCCTGTTCCTTTCCCCGACATTTGCTGGTGGAAAAATACATGTGTGTCCAATCTTTTGCCCCTCTTGTTGCTCTGGCCTGATGTACTATATTGTTTATAAATGATGTTATACACAGTCTTACAAACCTTTAAGCTTTGAAAGCAGAGAGCATTTAATCAAATTTACAATGAAAATCCAGTGGCAAAAATGTGTGCGCGTCGATTCTATGATATTCTTCAGCTGAGAGCTTTAATACTGTGACTGGTTCAAGTCTTAATAATTTGCTTGTTAAACTTCAAACCAGTCGCTGTAATTGCCTCATGCCATGCGTGACCCATGTTACCACCACTACCGGCTACACAATAGGATGTGCATTTTGCTTATGCAGTGAGTCCAAATCCAGCTCATGTTAGAAAGGGATGGGAGTCTGCCTGGCCATGCTGAGGTATTTACAGATACAGTATGTCAACAAAACTAAACCATTGGACTGTTAGAAAAACACATGGGGCCCTTAGTGCTCCTTTATACTCCACCAGATCTGCTTGTTTGATGGTCGAATAGTTTACATTTATATTTAGCCGACGCTTTTATCCAAAGCGACATACACACTCACACACCGAAGGCACAGCTTCGGGAGCAATTGGGGTTCAGTATCTTGCTCAAGGCTATTTTGACATGTGGCTGGGGGAAGCCGGGATCAAACCGCCGGCCTTCCGATTGGTGGACGACCGCTCTGCCACCAAGCCACAGGCGCCCCAGGAAACCCCTCCCACCCCATCATCTTTCAGATGTCGGATTGGGGGGGGTGGGGGGGGGGGAACTGTGCTGAGGTGAGAAACGAGGCAGGGTTTGAACTTCTTTCTCTCTCTTGAAATGCTCTTGAATTACAAATGACTGATAAGCCTTAAACTCATTGGTGTGCTACTCAAACTGGGGTTCTTGAATGGTGTTTAATTATTTTATTCGTACGTGTAGAAATGCATCCACAGCAACTCTTGTAGTCTTTTAACGCAGTGTTACTAGTCTGAATACAGGCTAAGATACAGTGTTACAATTACCACTAAAAATCTGTGATATTTCTCCTCCATGCCCAGTCTGTCACGGTTAATAAAAATAGGATAAATTACGTGTGGTAGTCGCAATTGTGAGATGAGATCGTTACTGATTGATTTGCCTCTCAAAGATCTAACAATTGAAAGGTCACACTCAGCTGTTAAGGTGTCACCTGAATTACCATTCTTATGAATTGCTAATGGCAGAATAGCACAGAGAGCACAGATACAAGTGGTAAAACAATTGTAAGACAAGAATCTATTAAAACTATATTTTATATACTACAAACTATCCAGTGACACTGGTGAAGAAAGGTCTCTTGGTCCCAGTTTGGATTTAAAACTTACAAAATTCTCTCTGAACATTGCCATCTTACTGTTCTGCCACCATAGTCCAGAAGAGAGATGATTTGACCTGATCAAAATGTTGATACACTCATCTGAGTCACCATCCGTTATTACAGTGCACTCAGAGCATTAAGCTTAAAGAGCAGCAGCGAGTGACTTTTTCTGCCCTGGGTTACATACACGCTGCCCTACTTTACTGGTGAAGATTATTGGGTCTGTAAGCAAATGATTTCAATTAGGTTTAGTGCATTAACAATACAGATGTAGCGTTTCTATTTTGAACAATCTGGTACAGTACAATAATTAGATGGCTGGAACCAGCACAACATACTGAACATAATGGGATCAGGGAAGAATGGAGGATGTTGTGGGGATACAAAGGAACATGTTATGACACCATTAAAAGTAGAAGGTTTAGTCAGGTCAAATCAAAAGAAGTTGTTTCAACGATATGTGGGAGAAAAAGACAACAAATCAAGGCAGCACAATATATTAAACATATATAGCAGTGGAGGAGAGAAGGAGAATACAGGAGACCCACATTATTTCCATACAACTATACATGGCTTTGTATGAATTTATTATTTATTTTGTTGTTATAGATAGTCTTACGTCCATGTCATGGCAGAGCAGGGACCCTGATCCATACTGCAGCCGACACTGATGGGCAGCGCTGTACAGAGTCCCAGGAAGCACCGAGTTCAGAGACAGCTTATCCTTCACCGGGGCATCATCAAGGCACCAGCCCCAGCCGCGACTGTGAGGGGTGGGAGGAGGGTGAGCACAGTTATAAAGGTCTCTTTGTTATACCACACAGTACCATTCAGCAACATTATCGTCAAAATTAAACAAAATAATCTACTCTCTTTCTGCTATTGGTTACAACCATGAAAGCTTTTACAAAGACTGCATTGGTTATTAACACCTCGAGATGGGCAGATCTTCCCCAGGAAATTACCTCTATCCCAAATGTAATGCACTTGAAATTTCCGGGCAGAGGCAACAGGGTTATGCTATCAGCAGACGATCTGAGAAATCATACTGTTTGACTACAAAATGATGTCCCGGAATGGCAGTGCACCAACACTTGATGACCTCTTAGTGCCATGGTAAAAACCAAACAAACAGGAATCTTGTAAACTAATACTTCAGCACCAAATTAGTGCATAATCCTCAGCTCTAAAACTGCATATTCACTAACACAAAATGTGTAAAAATCAACTGAGATCTTAAGAAAAACGCACAGAAGAAGTGATGAGCTTAAAAAGGTATACTGTAGAGTTTTTGATCACTAGCAGCACTATGGAGCAATGTTTTTGCGAGTGCGTCCCCTGAATGTAAACAGAACCTTTGCTTACAAGAAAACTGACTGGCTTCATGGGGATGCTATAATTAAAAAGGTCAAAATTTCAATTTCATAATTGATATACAATCATAAAGCCCTGGCAGCCAGCAGATACCTGGGATTAAATATTATTCTATGTATGCCTTATACTCGCAGAGGCAGTTTGTTTTATGTTGTTAATACCTAAGTCTAAATCAGCCCAATAGCTCTTTCTGTTCAAGACTGTCTCTATGTATTATCAAACACAGGCGTACATTCTGTGTATGGCTTCTTTATTTTTAAGAACATTTCTCAATAAGTTAGCTATTAACACAACCTGACATGATCACCAGGGCGAATACTGAATTCTGAATACGTTTTTATCATAATGGACAGTGAATCGCAAAATGAATTAGTGGTTTATCAGTGTTGTTTTGATAGACTTGTCGGCTATGGAATGGAATATAATAACAAGGATAAGTGGGTTTCACATTTCCTTCAATGTAGCACAAGGTTGTGATCCATATTGATAAAAAATAATCTTCAGAAATAATGCTGTGTGTATAGAGAAAGTTCAGCTTCCTATTCACTCTTTTATCTCACAATTATGATATTTGGCAGACTGGCAGTTTGCAGACGTTGTTTAGCATTCACTAAGCCATCTCTCCCACAACAAGTGGAGTGGAAATATGTACAAGGAATAAACTGTGCTGAAGTACCAAGCTTCATCTAACGCTCTTGTCATTCTTACCATCTTCTAGAAAACGCAGTATATGTTGTTAGATACTTTAGAGTCGAAAGGAGCCCAAACACATGGGCTGTATTTAACTGGACGCACCAGGCTGAAGTTGCAGTTTGCATGTTTTGTGTGTGTGTGTGTGTGTGTGTGCATTTGTGTGCATTTGTGTGAATGTTTACAAGATCAGCCTCTCTCCTCATAGCATACGCATTTAAGGGAGGATTGCACAAATAAGAGGGGGAGACATGTTAACAGAGGTTGGTTATGTATCCCGCTGGATCTTCTGAGGCCACGCTATCTGACGATGAGGCAGAAACACAGCGCAGTAATGCACAGCGCATTAAATATAGGCTTATATATAACTCAAACCTGATTATTAGAAATAAAATTTAGCAATTAGGCTGCCACTTATAAACACAATATCTGATTACTGTAACGCAAACAAATACTTTTTTTGTGCTCTGTGTTCATCAAACATGAATTTGAACTTAACCATTAATGAACTGTAATATCACTACCGACTGCGACTAAACTTTTCTTCGGTTTGTTAAGACTTTAAGATTGATAAGTGTGATTTTGGCTACAGTTACCTCAGTATTAACATCCAAATCAACACCGTGTCCACCTGCTCCGTCCGGTGGTTTCTCTCTCTCTCTCTCCTCTCAAAGTAAATATTTTGTAATCAAGATCCCTACATTATGATTTATTGATTGTGGTCGCAAACCATATGAAAACCGCAGCGCACATTTGAGCAAGTTATTACAATTCATCCAAGGTGTGTGCAAACGTTCATGGCAATCCATCCAACAGTTGTTGAGATATTTTAGTCTGGAACAAAGTGTTGGACCGACAGACAGACCGACATTGCCATCCCTTGGGCCATGTCACTAGTGTGGCTTAAAAAAAAACAAAACAAATGTACTGATCATCTCATGCAAATGGGTGGAATGCCCGAATGAACATCACGCACATGAGCAAGGTTACATTTATACCATCAAAAGTAAAGCTTGTTGTTTTTATTGATTCTGCATGTTGGTATATCTACACAAAACCGGTACGTAATTACACTTTCCATAAACGACAGTGGTGTTGCTTCGGTGTTTGTCAACATCTTTCAGCAGAAGCAATCCCGTTCAATTAAAGGTATCGGTCTAATTAAAACCTGCAGGGTGAATGAATTCACCCGTGAAAAAGGGATTTGATTGAAATCAATTTCATTATCCTTTCCGAGAAAAACCACCACATGCATGTGTGGTAGAAAGTGGGCACTTGAGCCGGATCCCTTTATGTGTTGAAGACGTTAACATAACAAGTTTAATTACATTTTTTATGCATATAAATTATTTTGAATTATATACAAGAAAAGAACCTCAGTGACTCCGTGTTTTGATTGGTTACTTGTGTGAAGTACGTTTTGGCTGAATGAGTTAATTTTGGCAAACACTGTGAGGTCCTTTTTGTGCTTAATTCATTAATTGGCTGAAGTGTTTCAAAATGGAACGACTCGCTGTTCCGTTGGACAGGACGCTGAAAGTGACTGACTGAAACTGCTTATGACATTAGCTTTGGGAAAAGTGTTAACATTATCACTTTTGAATGACCTCCAGAGGATGGAATACAGCAATGGGCATCACTAAATTCTTAGTTAAGTGTCTCATTATAGCTTTCCATTACCATAGCCAATTATACTCAGTTATGTCAGTTACAATAATTGTGAAAACAGCACAAAGTTAGGTGCTGCATACAGTATTAACACCTCCTGTTTTAGCTTAGGATTACAGGAGAACCTATTAGGAATTTAATGATCTAAAACTTGCAGAGTGCATGTTTTACAAAAACAAGAGTTTTAAAGTTATTCAATAATTTCCCGGTAAGCTTTGAGTACAGGTAAAGACGACAAGAAGGCAGATAATCGTGCCTTTACAACATGCATACCTTTGAAGCACTAATTTAGTGGTAATAACTGTATTGTCATCTTGAACAAAGTTCTTTGATTAATAATTAGATTCTTTAATGCTGTCACTAGAAAATTAGCCGGCACCCAAATCTGCATGAGAGCTCTGATGGGATTGTGATGAGTATGTGGTCATTAAATAAATGTGAATTACGTGATATGAATTCCAATTAAATTCAGTTACATTTTATTTAATAAGCCCAATTCATAACAGACTTTATCTTATTGCACTGGAGCAGACCATAAAGAGTGCGGTCTATAATATTTCTAATGCATTTGTTACCTTATATGGCCAAGCTGATATAAAGCTGTATTGATCAATTTGAACTGTTGTCCTGTACTGATCTGTAATGTTACAATGAAAAAGGTAATAAATCATGGAAAAAATGTTGATCCTGAACAGAGTCCTGAATGATTAAGAAGCCAGATTCACAGACAGCATGTCTATAGAAAATGTTTCACCCCACAAGTTAACCAAAGATTAATACATCAGGTTTAAATATATGGAGGCTGATTGTTTAGCACTTAACAACAAAATCATTAATTTGAGATGCCCTCACACTGACTATTGAACAGCAGCAATTAAAATGTTCTCCATGAGTGCGTCTGGACTGAAAGAGGGCAAATTAGGTTCTACTGCAGCCTTTGTCAAAGCCAGCTTTCCTGGAAGTGTTTATGCCAATTAATTCACTGTTTCCTGAACCCTTTTAACCTCAAAATTAATTTGCAATCAATATATGATTGTATAATATGTTATGTGTAAGATATATATGGGCTGTAACTGTTTGTTTCAGCTTCTGCGGTTCCCTTATGCCCCAATTAAATGAATTAGAAATGTTTTTTTGCAACTTGGCCTCTATGGCTTTTCAGGAATTCTTCTCTGAACATTAAAGGGTGGCGCTATGTGATAATATCTAAACCACTCAGCTTAGTACCTTGTACATTCCACAATTCCACATAAGATAACACCTACGAACCAAACCTCTGAAGCAGCGCCGGCAGTAGAGGCCTGCGGGACAACTGAAGCCATGTACAATGGAAGCCTTGTCCTGCAGTCAGTGAAAGAGATAAAACAGAAAAAATGGGGGGGGACAGATACTGAAAAAGAAAAAAGAAGACAAAACCAGGGACGTGCAAGCTGGGATAGTCCTCTTGCCTAAGTCACTGAAAATGGCCTTTATAATGGTCTATTTTCCTTTCATTTATTCCATTATAAATGATTTATTTATCATAATGTAGAATAAGTTATTCTGGATATCAAACTAATTAACTGTAGCTGTTCTCTTTGGTGTGTCTCAGTCTGCCGTGTTCTGTCAGCAATAAACAGATCCTAATTGTCATTGATATTCAGTCAAAATTTCCTTTCAGTATGTGACTCCAGCAGACTAATTAGCAGTAATAAACTCATACCTGCGCCAGGAAACATGTCTAAGAGTCTCCAGCCGCGCTGTGCGGATGTACTCGAGCATGCTCATAATGACAATGCTAGCATGCTGATGTTTAGCAGGCATAACATTTACCATGTTCACTATTTAGTTTAGCATATTAGCATGCTAACATCTGCCATTTAGAACTAACCACAGAGTACAGCTGAGACTGCTTGGAATGTTTTCCAGGTATTTGGTAGCAAACAGTTATGTTTTTGACATAAGGGAGCAGGTGGAGGAGAATCTAGAGAGATGGAGGTCTGCTCTGGAAACAGAGGAATGAAGCTTAGCCGCAGTAAGACAGAATACATGTGTGTCAATGAGAGGGACCCAGGTGGAACGGTGAGGTTACAGGGAGCAGAGGTGAAGAAGGTGCAGGACTTTAAGTACTTAGGGTCAACGGTTCAGAGCAATGGAGACTGTGGAAAAGAGGTGAAGAGGCGAGTGCAAGCAGGTTGGAACGGGTGGAGAAAAGTGTCAGGTGTGTTGTGTGATAAAAGAGTATCAGCAAGAATGAAAGGAAAGGTGTTCAAGACGGTGGTGAGACCAGCGATGCTGTACAGCTTAAGGACAGTGGCACTGAAGAAAAGACAAGAGGCAGAGCTGGAGGTGGCAGAGCTTAAGATGTTGAGGTTCTCTTTGGGAGTGACCAGGATGGACAGGATCAGGAACGAGTACATCAGAGGGACAGCTCATGTTAGATGTTTCGGAGATAAAGCCAGAGAGGCCAGATTGAGGTGGTTTGGACACGTTCAGAGGAGAGACTGTGAATATATTGGTAGAAGGATGCTGAGGTTGGAGCTGCCAGGCAGGAGGTCTAGAGGAAGACCAAAGAGGAGATTTATGGATGTAGTGAGAGAGGACATGAAGTTAATTGGTGTGAGTGAAGAGGATCCAGAGGACAGGGTTAGATGGAGGCACATGATTCGCTGTGCCGACCCCTGAAAGGGAACAGCCGAAAGGAAAAGAAGATGGCACTAGATGAAAAGTCAGGGGATCACCTGTGGGGAACATGAGTTACTGTACCAAATTGAATGGTAATCCATCCAATAGTTATACATATTGTTACTTAAATCCACAAATATGTGAACCTCCATGGGGCGTGGAGGAGACGTCATTGGGATTCATAGTCTGGGAAACATGAATGTCTGTACAAAATGTTGCGCCAATCCAACAACATTACACTGGATAAGTGAAAACTTAGATGCTCTAGATGAAAATCAGAGGATCGTCAAAGTCATTATGATTCATCCTCTGGGCACCATGGATATCTCATTATGAGATAGGTAGTCATACGGGAGACAATGATTAAAAAACCGTAAGTATCTCTTACTTTAAGCCACCCTAGCCACGGGGCTCTAAGGATGGCAAAGTTGGCAGAAGTGGGGCGTCAATAAAAAATGTTCACTGTATGATTATTCCAGCCAAAAATATCGCAGATAATGATATTATCACAATATTCATCAAACCTTTAGTATCAGTCCATGTTCATGGATTTTATTAAACCTAACAAATGCTATGCACAATTTTAAACGATACTTACGGTATTAAAAACTGTTGGCGGTGGTAATACAATTTGTGTTTTCTACTATGGTATACAATAAAATTATTATCATTACATCCCTAGTCGGCAGTTTGGTCAGTCCATCTGTAGCTCTGTCTCTGCAAAACCTTGGTCCAGTGTGACATATCTCAACCATAATTTAATGCCATGAAATTTGTTCCCCAGATGATGAATTCTAATGACTTTGGAATCCCTTGCCTCTTACCTAGTGCCGCCAGCAGGTCCACTTGTCATTTCAGATGACAAAATACCTCAAAATCTAATCATCAAATTCTATTAAGCTACTGCTGTACTTTGAGCACAATGCTAATATAGCATGCCAACATGCTAAACATGATAGTTATAGTCCTCCATAATATAGTCAGGCCAGTTCCTTTTGTTACAAACGCTTATGTAAAAATGTGTGGAAGATGGAGCCTTTAAGTGCTGGGACAGCTCTCTCTGTCTCCCTTTTAATTACCATTGCTCAGACACACACACACAAACACACAAACCAGTGGCCTTTGTGTAGCAAACTCCCACGAGTGTAAATATCGCCCTGCAGCTCTTTTTTCCCCCAGTGAAGTCAAGAAGCTACAATGCTGTCAAGTAGCTGAACACCCACTAAATGGATTCCAGATGCTTGGTGCTGAGAAACTGGGGCAACTAAAGTAAACTATTTCAGACATTCAACACATGTCCAGTTGAAGCCAGAATCACAGTGCAAGTCTTTGAGAGTAGCAGCAGACTATTTAGTTGTCAGACACACACACGCACACACACACGCACACACACACACACACACACACATACACACACGCACACAGCACTACAGATAGATATAGACAAGCATACAGATATATTGTATTTGTATCTAACTGATACAAGATATGTTGTACTGATACAACTGATACAACATATGTTTTAACTCTTGAAAAACAAGAGTTAAAACATATGTTGCTGCTGCTCTATGAATTCTGGATGATCGCCAAATGCAGCACTTTGACTCCATGGCCAGTCGTTTGAAACATTGCGTGAACAAAATGGATTTTAGAACACGTTTAACAAAGCAAAGGCGAATGGCTCAGAAAATGATGAATGACGTCACAACCTATTACTGACAAACTATCAGCAACTGTAGCAAAAAAAAATACCACAGGAGGCGTAACATGGCTTAGCAGGTCAGGTCTGATTTGGGAGGAAAAAGAGAAAAAAGGTGGAGTGGAGTTGCAGCACATTATAAACAGGTACAGTGGTCAAAAGAAGAGTTAATTAAACCGCTCAGTGTTGTTCATAAGGTCTATATGTGCACACAACACCAGTAATCCTGCAGCTAGTGGTGGGTTACCGAAGTCTGCTGCAACTAGGCCTATGTCCTTTACCCTGTTCTCCTTCTGCGTCCCCGGAACCATAGTAGCTCACTCTCACTCCTGACTGGTGCAGTGGTGTGCTGCTGAGGCGCTGCAGCATGCAGGGGAATAAATTACAATATAATAGATGTGTGTATATTTTTCACTATCCCCCTGATGGTCTGAATCTTTCAAAACTTAAAAACACGCTGACTCGTAGTAGAGAACGAGGTCTGTTGAGCGTTTGTGTACCACACACATTGACTAGACACTGACAGACAACAGTGGTTATATTAAACATTTTTTCAAAATTATTGCTAGGGACATTCTAGTGGTCGATGCACATTGGTCCCTACCATCCCTACCCAATTCTTCGTCCTTGATTGGACAAGTTGAACACATCTATAGTCCACGACCAGATGTTAAAAAGACCCCATAAAATAAAATAAAAAAACATACAGTGCACATCTACCAATAAAAGTATTGATTGATTGATTCCAATTAGTTGAGCTAAGTGACGTAGCGTTAAACAGATTTTCAATTGTGGAAAAAGAGAGCACTGGTTTCAGCAGATACCCTGTTCTCTTTCTTCCATACATATATTGTATATGCATGTGTACATTATATATACACACTGTATGGTTAACGATTGCCTTCAAGACCTCTACATGAATGCATTCAAAAAGTTGTGGCCACAGGCAACCTTGGACAAACTCAGTCATATATGTCAGATAGCAGCGTACTCATACAGCATGTGTGGCACTCACTCTAGGAAGCGGGTGATATACTGGCGACTGCAGCGTGACCACCTGGGCAGGGAGGTGCCGTACAGGAGCTGTGGAGACATGACGAAAGGTCGTTTCCCAATGGGTTCACAGTCATTACCGTTGCCATCATGCTGAATCCCAAAGCTGTGACATAAAAGCACATCCCACACAGAGGGAAATTAAAGTGAGTGGGCACAACATTTAACACATACTTCAAGGTATAGCTACAGTGTGCAACAACAAACAAATACATGGGATTTCAACAGATAAATTCAGCCCTTACATGTGCTTTGAAAATTACTATTCCATTAACGAAATACGAGTTTGCACAGCAAGTCTGATTTTTACTTTTTTAAATTACATTTATTTTCTTCTGCTGCGCTTTGCTTATGGGTGGATTTGAGCTTGAACAGAACATTATGCAAACTAATGTGACACTGTAAACTCGGGGGATGATAAGGTCAAAGTCCCAACTGAAGCTTAATGTAAAATTAAGCTTAAGTTCATGTGAATTTTGTGATAACTTCTGTTTTTGAGGGTCAACATTTGATTAAATAGCAACAAAACATTGTGACAAAGATTGTCGGCATATTTTATCAGCTGTAGGCATGAATGTGAATTCAGAATATAACAAAACGAAACTTAGCTTTCGTCAGGAAATATTCATTATTTATTTATTGCCATTGTAATGTTATGCTCGGTCAAAGGGTGTTTCCGAGAGTAAAAAAAGCATAATTTTGCTCTCTGAAGCTCTGTTAGTAGCTTGTTAGCAAGCCTCAGTGTTTGTATGGTACTGGATTGTATTTCGCTTTTTGGATTATTGCTTTACATCACCAGTTTTACGACATCAATGAAGAAATGAGCCCCTTTACATTGTTACCAGTTGCCAGCAGTAGCTTTAAGTTTCTCACTGTGGCAGAAGGAAAAACAGAGTCACTTTCACCGTGGCTTGGCTTAGCATGGCTTATTAATATTTAGTGTTACACCAAAAATAGGCTGGGCTTTAATCAGACTCGTTTTTTTGATGCGCTTATGCTTTTTGTTACCTTGTGTTGTTATATTGCTTCCATTGTCTTCCTCATATGTAAGTCGCTTTGGATAAAAGCGTCTGCTAAATGACTAAATGTAAATGTAAATGTCAATAATAAGCAATGCTAAGTAGCACATGGCTACTTAATATTCAAAATGAGTCATCTGTTACATTTCAGCACTGGGGAGGAAACAGTCACAAGCACTCTGTTAGTAGATTATTTGCAGTCAAAATGTGTACTTGCTTTGCTGTAGGGCGTAAAGTAAGAGGAATAAGAGAATTACAGAAGAGACAAGTTAAATATTACACTTTAAGCCTTGTCTGCGGCCTTTTCCTCCTGTCATGAAGGCGATGGAGAGAGATCTGTCTGCCCATCAGCTGTTTAGGCCCTTTAAGCGGTTCCCTCTATATACACTTTTCTCGTGTAAGTTTATTAAAACGAGGGGACAAAATAGTATCTTGTGGCCACAAATTATTTAAAACATGCAAACGAATTGTATCTTGTGGCTTCAATATAAAACAAATTTTCTCTGTGTCCCTTCCGGGGCTACGTAGTGAACATATATCCAGGACTAGCTGCCGATCATACACACATGTGGCAAGATAAGATTTTAAAAAGGTACTTCAGGCTCAGCTGGATCACGGCAATCAAGATGAACAAATACAATTAAACTATCAACCAAACTGTGTTTTTTTTATTGATTAAAGTCAAGTAGAATTAGTCTGAAGAGAATGTGATTAGAATTGCAAATTGCATGTAGATACAAATGGATCACGAGAGTAAAGGTAAACCACGCCTGCAATTGTCTCAGCACATTTCCTCGGCTCCTCGAAGGTTTGTCTGTTTGACCTCTGTATGTGCCTATTACAGTTTGTGTTATTCCTCACCATTACAATACAATCAGTATTGAGAATAATGTGGTAGTAGTGGAAAACAAATTAGTATTTTTCTACTTGTTATAATGCTCAAACTGTTTGGTTACACATGACCAATCAACATAGAGCAGGCATTACATTTAGAGTAACACCTTGTCTCTTTGCAGTATATGCATCTATTGTTAATCCTTCTTTCAATGTCATGGTGGTCTATAAATCAAGGGAGCTACAATACAAGACAAAGTAGGGTATTTGCAATAGCTTTGTTGCAGTATTGTTTAGGTAAAACTTTGCATGTTTACGGCTGTCAATGAACAACCTACAAGCTTTGCCACAGCAAACAATGTGGGCAAACATTCTCAAAGAAAATCAAAATTGAATTATAAATAATCTGACTGTACTAGTTAATGTGGCAGAATGGTTACTGTATATGTCCCCACCCTAATCCCACTGTCTCAGATAAGTAGTATCAATTGCTGACAAAACAGTGACAGTCATATTTATAATGGCAACCACCTCTCCTCAATTATTCTTTTTTTTCTCAAAGTCCTCCTACATAATCCTTCATAAATAACTGATACCTGTACTCATGGTCGATCTCGATGAGCCTCCGGTTTTCTTCCTTAAATATATATGTTTATTACGACACAAATCTGATCTCAGAGACGATTTTGGCACAGCTTACGTACATAGACACAGTCAATGCCAAAAACCTAAACTCTTCATACACTTGACTCAGCTCTATATGGTACCTAAGCCCTGAAGAAATTACGCCATAATGGAGGGGTAGACACAGTGTCTGTGACTGACAGCCAGACATCTCCAAGGTCTTCTGGTTATCTTTTACCACCGTGCATCCAAAGCCTCTCAGGATAAAGCATGCCAAGTCTGAAGGCCTCAGGGATGCTTCTCAGGTTAACTTTCATGTCAGCGCATAACTTGGACACTCCTTCATACCCATACATTTTTCCCACAATAACTGTACAAAGAGGGCTGCAAGCTTAATAGAGCAGCAAACACTAGTGTTTCCAACTAACTGGTTGCTATGAAATATAAATTCTGGGTTTCATTGGTTTGCTTTAACCCATGCAGAACTGGTATCTTACTAGGGCAAGTCATGTGCTTTCAAATCAAATGGAACCAACTAAAATAATCAATTAAACAATTAATTAAGTACTCATGATAAGTTATATAAAATCTAACTTGTTAGGGAGTTTTATCCCTGTTTGTCATCTACAGGTGATTATTGAGAAAACAAAGGAATTATGTTGTGGGAAACAAAATAGGATCAATACGGCTGGTACTTCATATGAACAAATTACTATAAAGGGTGCAAAGTTAGAGTTTAAATATTTAGGTACCATTATTGATGATAAGCTTTCATTCCAGGAAAATGTGGACCATATACACAAAAAAGGAAGACAGCGTTTAGGTCTACTTAAGGAAACTAAGTAATTTTAATATTGATAGGAGGATTTTAACTACTGTTTAGAGATCAATTATCGAAAGTATCTTAACATATAACATAATTTGGTATGGAAAGTTAACGATAACACAGAAAAATAAATTTACACGAGTAATTAATGAAGCAAATAAGATTACTGGCCAGAAACAGAGTTCAATAGAAGAGCTGTTCTTACATTTTATGGAAAAAAAGACAATTGCAGTATATTCTGACCAATCCCACCCGCTCCATTTTTGCTTTGAGGCCCTCCCTTCGGGGTGCAGGCTGCGTGGACCGCAGGCCAATAAGAACGTATACAAAATAGAATTTGCTCCTTTGGCGTTGACTGTGTTAAACCAAATTCTTAAGTGAGATACTGAGGTTAATTTATATGGGTAGTTGCTTTTACACATATGAGAGAATGCATGTGTTATATGCATATACATATTTTTATGGTATGGTATTTACTTGGTCTATGGGTTTGTTTGTTTTTTTACGGTGATTAATGTGTTTTATGTGATTTTTACTATGTAAAAAAGTGTTGATGTATAGCATTGTCAGCGTAAAAGATGAATTTCTGTCCAGGAAACTGAACAGACAATAAAGTTTACCTAACCTAACCTAACCTTTAAAACAGCTCCTTTACCCCTGTAATGAGATTACCTTTGGAATTTGGAATTTGGCTTTTGTTTTTTGTTTGTTTCTCATAAAGCTTGTGTGTTTTTGTTTGTTTAAATTTATTTCCTTTAATTTCCAAGTCTATTGTGAAGTAATTTGAGCAAAACAAAATCCTCAAGCACAAATTTCTAAAGTGGTAATTAAGACGCTTAAAGAATTGTGATAAAATAGCAGTAATGAACAACAGAGGGCCCGGTTAATTAGCAAGCTTTGCTACAGCTGATAAAATCTGCTAGCAATAATCAAATCAGCCATAAAAATCAACCGTCACCGGCTAGAAAGGAGAGGCCTGCTTCTTTACCAGAATATTATAATGTGTGTACTTGTGTGTGTGTGTGTGTGTGTGTGTGGGTGTGTGTTCGTGTGTGCAGTGAAACCTTACTTGTGTCCCAGCTCGTGAGCTACAGTGAAGGCCAATGGGAGGCCTGTGTCCTCACTAATACTGCAACTGCGATGCGACTGACACATCCCCGCCACATGGGACAGACCCAGAGTCTCACAAGGCATGTTGATGGCTGCACAAATGTCCTTCCTGTGATAAGTGAAGGTGGAGTGTTGGTCAGATATCGGTTGAAACAATTATACAGTGATGGATAACAGATAAAAACGATGGGAGGTAAAAAAAATCGGGAAGGAAGGTGGTGGGAAACGAAAGAAAAAAGGGGACATCATATGTTCCATTGACGTTAATTCAAATACTAGCCAGCATTTGCTTTTTAAATAAAATCAATTCCTGTTCACCACATTAATTAAAGAAACCTGTTTGAAAAAATGTTGTGAAAATCTAACACCAATGGCACACACAGTTCCAGGTTTTAGGAAAACAAACTGGGAAATACCCTGGGAAAGTTCTCATTAATGTAATCCTTTAGGGAAATCTGTAAAAGAGAGGTGTATATATACACACACACACACACACACGTATACATACGAGCTCGGCCCACTGTCATTGTGAAACCCTATGCAAAAATCCTTGGGATGATTTCTGACCCTGCTTTTAAATTTGACAAACAGATAAACTCCATGGTGAGAGGCAGTTTTTTCCAACTGCAAGCCTTAGCTAAAGTAAAACACTTCCTGTCATTCCAAGATCGTGAAAAAGTAATGCATGCTTTCATTACAGCTTCACTCTCACTCTTTTAACTGGTTCCCATAAGCATGAGTATACTTTCCCCATACTTGCCTCTCTCCATCGGCTTCCTGTTAGTTTTAGAGTATATTTTAAAACCTTACTGTTTGTCTACAAAGCACTTCAAGGACTGGCTCCCCCTTTGCCTATCTGACCTTTTAAGCCCTTATATGCTGACCAGTCATATACGGCCGGCCCTCGGGTTCAGCGGAAGCTCAGGGGTGAGCGTGCCTTCACGGTTGTGGGCCCCAGTCTGTGGAACAAACTGCCCTACCACATCAGATCTGCCCCCTCATTCAAAGCACAGCTCAAGGCCCACCTCTTTTCTTCGGCTTTTAAATGTACCTAAATCGCTATTATTTTATCTTTTTCTCTGCCTGGGCACGATCTGTTGTTGCTCTATTGACCTGCTTTCTTCTGCATATGTTTGTAAAACACTTCAGTCAGCCCATGTTGTTTTAAATGTACTATAGAAATAAATCTGACTTGACATACTGTATATACACACACATCCGTGTATATTATTTATTAATTTGTCCAGTAAATGGCTGCATTTATATAACGCTTTCTTAGCTCCAATGCTAATGTTGCTAACAGTAGATCGCTACATTTCAGACACTCAAACTGTGTTTTTGTAACAAACCTGGTAGCGGCATCTGCATGCTGATATTTCGCCAAGCGAATATCTTTTTACTGTCTGGTCTCGATATGAGGCCAATTTGTCATTGTACAGTTCTAGGAAATTCAGAAACACAAGCAGTGTTAGTTTTTCATCAATCATTCAATTTAAGCAGTGGTATACAGCGATTGGCTGCTTCCACAAAAGGTCAGCGCAGCTCGGGTCAAAGTTCAACAAATTAGAAGTATTGGTGAACCTCTGCTCCATACGGCGCACCACGAACATCTACGCAGAGCTGTCGCAACACACCCCGTACATAATAATGGAGGAGACATACGCAAAAGCTCCTTTTCCACGTTAATGTGAATACGCCTTAATTCCGTGTCGGAGGTGTTTCAGCTGCGTTTTTCAGTCGTCTGTATCTTACGTATCTGACAGTGGGACTAATGGCTCACTTTTGTTATTTCTTTCCCCCCAATTTTCGTCAAGTCCCACCCTACTGAGCTATGATTGGCTAGCTCAGTACTTTGATGAGTCCTTGTGATTTGATGCTAGCTCCACCAGTTTTTCTGTCAAGTATAATATGTTCATTGAATAAAATTATGGTTATGAGTACAAAATTGTTTAAGTGAACAAGGGGTTAAATTGTGTAGCGTTAAATTGAGTTGCATCCCGTTTGTAAATATAAGGATTTAAAATATAATTTTTTAACGCTTTATAAGATAACAAAATAGGCAAAATCCCTTTAATTTTAAGTATTTCAGTTAAAATAACATTTGTTAATTAACATTTGTTATTTTATCTGGATGAATGGTTGTGCTTAATTATTTTAACAGATGTATTAGTGTCAGTGTGGTAAATAAACTAATGAGATCTTTCCTATGTCATAATAAAGACCAAGTAGAAAATTAAACCAATAATTCACAGGCGAGGGAGCACCAAGGATCTCTATCATCCAAGGGGCACAGATGCGCTCACAGCTAGCAATGATGCTATGCAAAGTGGGTGGGGGGAAAAAATTACCTTATCAACAAGCGGCAACATCTGGGGTTGAAAAATGAAGCCAAAGCGGAAGTGCCAAAACTGCAGTTCTTCAAATGGTCACTTGAGGCTGGCTCCAGCTCCAAAAGCTAGTCAATCTCCATACGCCCCATGGTTAAAATGCCCAGATTCATGATACAAAAAAATTGTTTGGGTCTCTATAGCTAATTTCCCCATTCATGACAACTGTACGGGGGGTGGGGGTTTCATAACTCACCCGTTCAAATTATATTAAAACTTACTTTGAGTGACAGGTGGGTGCCGTCAAAGGTGGTTGGTTTCAGCAACCAGGCTTCATTCAGCCTACCTCAGCTCCACCCATTCTCCACGTCTTTGCCCATTTTTGGATAAGCTGTGTGCCGGCGGAATCCAAGTTTTTATCTCTGACTTTGAGAGGCCGTGGTAACTGTCAATTATTTTATTTGGCCAATCAAAAGGCTTACACACACTAAAGAGGGACTGTGGTATGGCAGAGTGTAAGTGGAAAGAGTTGAAACTAACAATGCACCTTGACATTTTAAGAGTTTCTATGAATAATTTTAATACAGCAGTTAAAAATGCCAGAGATAAGTATTTTTCAAACTGTCAATATGTACTACTCCCCTCAGAAAATAAAAAAATATTTAAAATGTTTTTGTCAATAAAGTCTCTAGTATCAGAATGCACATTCCCCCTCCTGCACAGGACACAATGACACTATTGACACTCTCACTGAGGTGTATAATAAAGCCCTCTTCATGTGGTCTGCCTGTGAGATTTCTAAAATAAGTATATGGATGTTTCAGTCTGGTTCTGGCCCTGGTCATTTAAGGAATGCAATAGTTCGACCCTTTCTGAAAAAAAACCTCTTTAGACCCTAACTCCATGGATAACTTCAGACCAATTTCCAAACTGCCTTTTCTATCTAAGAGTCTAGAAAAAGTTGTTGGTGAGCAACTGATTGTGTTTTTAAAACAGAAACTGACTCTTTGAGACATTTCATTGTGGATTTAGGGCAAACCAAAGTTCAGAGACAGCACTCCGTAAAGTGATGAATGATCTGCTGGTTGCAGCTGATGCAGGAAAATCTTCTGTTTTAGTTCTGTTAGACTTAAGTGCTGCATTTGATACTGTTGACCATTCCATTTTATTTAAATGTCTTAAACACTGGGCTGGCATCTCTGGTTCTGTTATAAAGTGGTTTTATTCCTCCTTATTAATCTTTTAGTGTAGCCATTGGCAACTCACAGGCATCCTTGTGAAGATGACCTGTGGGGTACCTCAGGGGTCTTTCCTCGGTCCACTCATTACCCCTGGGGCAAGTAATTCGCAGGCATAACGTCAGCTTCCATTCCTATGCAGATGACACTCAATTGTACCTCTCTTTTAACCCTAATGATTTTTATTAAATTCTTGGTGTCATATTTGACGACAACCTCAACTTGATTGCTTGCCTACCAGTTTTATTTATTTATTTTGTAAAGCACTTTGTAACTTTGTTTTGAAAAGTACTATATTAAGTTTATTATTATTATTATTATTACAATCCACTGTCAATGAAAACAAATTTGTAAATCAGATTGTAAATCAGTTTTTAATTTAATTTTAATCTTTTTCATAGAAGGCGCAGTTGCCGTGTTTCTCAATGTTTAGATCCAAAGTGTTCAGCTATAGTCAAAGGATCAATTGACAGCAACATTTAAATCAACATTTTAAAGTGGAGGTAAATAACTTTTGATCATAACAGAATATAGTAACTTTCACCACTGATAATTTTAGAACACACACGTCATTAATAAGAACAGCATTGCTTGGCTGTTCGCTGGCAACTAATGAGCTACCATAGGCTGCATGCAGTAAACTGCAAACTAATGTTAGCTAACTCACTAACCTCTATGGGAAATTATAGTAGTAAGCTAATAGGCTAGAAAATCAGTGGCAACTGGCAGTGCAGTAGTGCCATTGCCTTATGAAAGTCGAAAAAAAAACTTCAAATTAGGCTTTGTAGATTTAAAATTAATGAAGATTCAGCAACTGGATTGCTTATTTCTCAAATATGTTCAGAAACAGATTTTGGTGGACTGCTAAGATGAAATAAGTGAAAGTTTATGTAGCCTACTTCATATAGCGGAACCCTAGAACTCATGCTCAAACCCCATTGGCTCACAGATCTAGGGGCCTCCAGAGGGAGGACTGCAGTTGGATCCTTCTCCTCCTTCATGGGAAATTGAAAGCTCGCTAGCTAATGCTGGAAGCCAGAATCTAACATGTCATGTGTGTAACTACTGTGATTGTGCATTGGGCTCTGAGCGCTGCCAAAATGTGTATGACCTACATTCAAACTGTGCCTGAATGCATCCTGTATGGACACTAATGGAGCACTGACGCAGTTACTGCTGCTCTACCAACATGCTGCTCACGCTACGTGTCCTGTGTAGACATGGTGTAAGACAGGACAGCAGTAAACGTATGGAGACATACTGGAGTCTCAAAGGACCATTCTTCAACCTCCACTCTATTAATAAGTTGTTGAAACAAACAGATTTACAGCATGTGGGATCCCACATTTTCAGTACCAAGGTTACCAACCTAAATTCAGCACAAGTTGATGTTTCTGCTATGCCTGGTTCACAAGTAAGAAACCAGTGCTTGCTGTTAAATGGACAGCAACCTTGTAAATGTCTTCATACAGAAAGTAACAGATATAAAGTAGCAAACAAATTAAGTTGCAATGAGTGTATATAAGGTTTCATATCATTACAAATATCTGTTCCATTATGCTATACTGACTTGTACCAAACTCTTTCAGGCTTGTGTCCAGTTCTTGATTATGCAGCAGAAGTGAAGCTATTTTTAACTGGACCATCCGATATCTCCTTGGAGTTCAAAGATATGCTTCAGCTTTAGCAATAACAGGAGATATGTGGTGGGAGCCATGTGAGGATCAGCAAAAGGTTTGTATTGGAAGGCTAGGGAACATGTTAATGAGTGGGAATTCACTCTCCATTGTCTCTCTGTTGGACTGATTTATATATTCTGTTATATATTATATTTATTATTTATAATATACTATATTATACTATGTTATATGATACTATATGCTAATACACTATAGTCTATGTTATATTGCTATACTACACTACTGTTCACCTTATACTGTGTCTTATATGCCATATTATATTATGCTGTTCTGAAGTATTTTTTAATAATTATGTTAATATGTTGTACTGTTTTATTACATTATATACTAAATTATATTTCTTTATTAATGAAAACAAATACTAAATATTATTACTTAATCACACAACGTATTATTCACTATACTTGTTGACTTTGCTGCTATTAATTACATCGCATCACTGCCACTTTTGCCTTGCAATTTTGTCTTTAATTTGCTCTTTTATAGTTTCTATTTTTACTTCTGTTCTTACTTCATTTTTATATAGCTCTTAATAGATTTGTATTTTTTACCTTTTCTATTCATCTGTACTTATTTCTGTCCTTGTGCACTGCTGGATAAGGAACTTGCATGATATAGATTTAGTGTTGTGTGACAATGTTATTTACACCGTTTTTCAGTCAACGTTTGTAAACAGGATTACATCGCCTGTCATTCGCGTCAGACTGAAGTTGCCTACAGCTCGTTTGTGGCTTATGTTGACATCCAGATGGAATGCCAGTCCATGTGTTGTAAATATGAGTTTGAAAAAAAGTGATTCACAAGCTAAAACAGGTGACATTAGAAATTATCTTTTTTACTGAAAATGATGTTCTTTATCATCTATCATAGACAAAAAAAAGGCCTATTTGTACCCACATTAGAGCTGGTACAGTTCCTTTTCATATTCAAACAGGTAAAGATTATTTTTTTATTGCCCTTTGTACTGAACATTTCGTGATGTTTTTTAAATTATGTGAAGGATACAGGTAAATTTACTGTATAAATGACTCACGTCTCGTCTGAAATGTTGTTTGAAAAAGAGACCTTCAAACTGGCAACTTATTTTGTGAATGTATTAGAAATTGCACCTGCAGTTCATCTGAGCCGTCTGGGATCTGATTATTATTCTGTTAACTTCTATTAATGACAGCCAACTGTGAGCTATCAAAGTACAAAAGCCTACAAAATAAGAATGTTTGTGATACAGAGGCATGCAGCTTTGAGTCTTCTTTCTGCAACCATCTAAATCAGTAAAACAATAAATTCTGTGGAATGACGTGGTAAAAACCAATTAAAAATAGACTCTCTTGGAAGACCATTACCAGTACTTACCTGGTGAGTAAAACTGACACATCATGATGCAGCGGGTGTTCATCTCCTTTCACGTTGAGTTTCTTCTGCCACTTACAGAAGCTGTTCAAGCTGTTGTCAGCATGGTGTGTAATCTTTAAGTCATCCTGTTATCCACATGTTACATTGAGAGGAAGGGAAGAGAACATGAAGTAAACAAGTTAGCAGCTAACGTACTATAAGTGTACACAAAGGGCAGCACAGCAAAGTGAAAAATACTGGTTCTATTTGATGTAAAATGCTGTAAAATAATTGTTTTAGGTTGCATCTCTGGTGCAATTCAGCTAAAAGGCTGAATCACTCGATGCTAAAAGGTCCACTAAAAGGCTGCATCATTGCAGCCTTTTAGTGGCCCTAAAAACCGTCATTGAGAAGGTTAAAGTAAGGTAATAGCATAATCTGTCACTCTGATGTACACTTCAACTTTTGGCAGCACTGACTTGTGTCACTCTAACATCAGCCTTGTAGTAGTACATTTCTGTACATACAAAGTCTAATTTAACTTTACAGTTTGGATAAAGTACATGTTCCAGGACAAGTTTCTTTGCATATGCTTTTCAATTTGTACACATGATGATGATGAGTAGCCTGATTTGTCACAGTAGCTATTATCAATTTACCCATTTGTTACCGTTGTATTAGCTTGAGTTCTACTTATTTGACCCATTCACATCTATATCTTATTAGCTGCTGCTGTGAAGGACAATACAGGAGACATTTAAATTCTATCTGATGTGAAGGGTTGACTGCTGCCAACAATGTAAAAGCAGAAATTATTTTGAACTAGAATAACCTTAGTATGAGTCATTATGTACGTCATTATGCAAATAGTACGCTGTAAGTATGCAGGTTTCATTCATAAAACACCTGCTGGAGAGAGAAGTGACAGTCACAGCCAATCTGGTAATTATTTTTTATCTACCAGGAAAATGTTTATCTACAATTTTTAATTGGTGCCATAAACCCTAAAATGGATGTGGCACAGACTTTAATCAACACATCTGAGCAAAATAATCTACTGGCCTTTGCTTATCCTGTTTTGTATTTAGATTAGTCCAATTCCAAAGCATCAAAAACAAATGAATATACTGAGGTAAAACATGGTGGCACTCTTTAAAATATATAGTTGCATAGTTGCAATTCACTATGTACAGTACCAGTCAAAGGTTTGGACACACTTTCCTATGTACTTGAATGAGAAAGTGTGTCCAACCTTTTGACTGGTATTGTATGTACAGTATTAGAAAATAAATAAACTCAGCTAATGGATAAGCCTAGTGGACCAGGTATCATAAAGGACCAATGGACTAAACAGTATTACAGTACATATATAAGAAAAAGACAGACATTCATTATGAATCTCTCTGCTTTTGTCTTGTCGGTCATACTGAGTGTCTCTAATAAGAATCCTGTTTAATTTATAAAAAGTATAAAGAGGCAAGAAAAAGACTTGTAAGAGTGTCTGTGCTGTAATGCCTTCAATCTGCTTTGCATTAGGGACGTGACTTTATATTTAAAATTAGAACTACTGTTGGAAGCTAGAAAAAAGTTAAAGGAACAGTTCAACATTTTGGAAAATAAGCTTGTTTGCTGTCTTGCCAAGAGTTAGATGAGAACATGGATAGCACTCTCATATCTGTACGGTAAATACAGTTAGCAGCTGGTTAGCTTAGCTTAGTATAAAGACTGCAAACAGGGGGAAACAACTAGCCTGGCTCTGGCCAAAAGGTAGAAAAATCCGTCTGCTAGTCCCTCTGACCCACTGCCTGCCCTGTTTTTTCTACTAGTGCAAACTGGAGAAAACTAGCAAGCAGCACTAAAAACGGATTTTCATGACGCCAAACAATCCAAGAAGTAATGTGAGGAAGCATTTTGGATTCGACACCACAGATGGAAAAAAAATGTGGATGACGGTAAAGCTGTTTGCTGAATTACTGCAGTAAAATACAACTGCCTTAAAGGAACGTTAGCTTTTCACTCAAGTGAGACAATGTGAATGAACAAAACAACTCCAATTTTACTACATAGTAAAATTAGGCTTTGTGGGTTGTGTATGTATTACGACTTACCTGTGAGTTTGAAATAATAATACTGAGCTTCATTTTTTTTTTTTTTTTTTAAATTGACCTACTGTCATCACATTATTACTGCACACATACACATTCTGTTTCAGCATGCCTTGGGGCAATAAAGCTGGTTCCTTTTGTTTTTAAAAGCAGGCGTAATCTAAAATTAACCACATTTCATCAACATAAACAAAACATGTTTTTACCTCATCCTGCTCCAGTAAGATGAGTCGAACAACCACAATGTTGATTGCGTTTCCAATACTGGCATCTCGGAACAGACCTGCCACCTGGGAAAAAAAATAGTTTAATGTTAAACTTTTGGACGTCACACGATTCCTGACTACCATGACTCTGGGGAGATCAAATTAATCCTAATGAGACATTTTATACAATATATCTATAGGCTGTTGATATACAATTTGCTCCATATAATAAGCATTTTGATATGGTGTGAGCATGACCGAGAGAAAGTAAGGCTGTGTGTATATATGTGGTAGAAACTTTGGAATATATCAGAAAATAAATCTACAAAGAATAATATAAATAAATAAAAAGACGTTTCCTTATCCTGAAAACCCAACTGTCAGACCTCGAAATTATGTTTTTATATTAACAAAGGATGCTGTATTATGTCAGAGCTATAGTTATATAGACTTTGGGAGTTATTTGACTGTTGGATTTCCATTTCAAGGCCAATGCATACGCTTAAACACAACATTTATAAATATGCTTAAAAAGAAACAATGAATAAAACATCTTCCATTTTCAGAAAAATCTTGTCCTCTGTTTGGATATTTTGATTCCCTTCAGTCATTCTTTTTACACATCAAGCAATTTACAAAATGGCCTGAGTCAGTCATTCAGAGGAATCCCTTTATTGGGAGATAAACAGCAAACAGACCTCAGGACTCAGTTGGACACGACTCTTGTAGCATTTTAACAGCAATCCAACCTCTGAAGAGCTATTTATTCCACACAATCTTTCCAAGTATTAAAATGCCTAGACCTTTAAAGAACTGCCAACTTATAGCTTGTGATCACATCAATTTAAACCCTTACATTTCTACACAAACAGTTTTTACGTAATTAACCTTTCAATCAGTTTACTTTGGGTCACTCGTCTTTGGGTTTCTAGTTTGTGCTCAACTAACATGAAATGTGTAAAAACTGGGACCTTAAATTCTAAAATAATTCCTTACTTTAAAATGAGATGGTTTGCTTGGATGGTTTTGTCACTGGGTTAGTTTATATCCGAAGCATCAAAACCTACTGAAAAACCGACCTGCGTCAATGGAGTGTAGAAAACAATTGCATCTAAATAAGTCTATTGCTTTGATGGACCCGAGGCCTTTGAGCAGTGGCGCCATGCGGTAATGCAGAGAGCTGCTGTTTATAGGGCAGGAGGCAGTATGGGGTTTGTTACTGGAGAACAGAGAAGGATCAGGGTCAATGTATTGAGAAACGAGAATCGACAACCGTGGAAGAAAGGTCGGAGGTTAAAAGAACTCCCACTGATGAGATGCAAGACTGCGAGCCTCATTATCAAATGGCTCGTTAGAGGCTTCCTCACAGAGAAACGCCAACCCTTTAATGCTGATCCGTTATGATATAGGTCTGTTATGATAAAGGTCTCATTAAATTCTGTAGCAACTGCTTGTGGGATTGCTGGCATGTATAACTATATAACATGTGTATCACAGACGGGTTACCTTAATAAAAAAAACCCCACCATTTTGATCTGACTCTGGAGCAAAAATGCACTACGTTGGATTATTTTTTTATTCAACTACAACGCCTCTGATCTGTTTAATACAGTTGAAGGTAAAACAAAGGTAAAATGGTGAAGACAAGGATGGAGCTAGAGCAAAAAACTGCAGAGATAAGTAAGAGATAAAGGAAACCCCACACACACACACACACACACACACACACCCCTGTCCAATGTCAGAATGTGGTGTGCAGAGGTGACAAAGTAGGAAGGGTTTGAACTTTTGTCTCGGCCTCTCGTTTTTCTTCACACAACTACTCTACCTCACGTTTCATTTTTCATGTGTACAACCGAGAGCAACACCATGAACTCCTTTGAGAAGAGACTATCCAAAGGTCTGTGCCCTTATCCTCATTTGTACAATTATCACGTCGCGCCCCTCTCTGTGACGGCCAGCTTTTCACGCCGCCTTCGAGCGTGTCTGTTCTCAGCTTTTGCCTTCAGACGTTCAGACATGTCGTGCGAGCTGTTTCATTTCAAGCATACCTTAATTCAGACTATAGAGATGGTATCAATAACAATGGAAGCTCATCTGCATTCACCACAATGTTAAAAAAATTATTGCCCACCAATGCCAAAGCTAAGTTGTGCTGCCTGGGATATGTTGTTTTGCAATATTGGGTGTTTAAGTAATAGTTTAGAGTTTTTTAAGTAGGTGTATCCTGGTGGCCTTGGAGTTTTACACACTGTCCATAACCACAACGACCCGTTTGACCTTTTTAATCATACCATCCCTTCTCTCGCTCCTTTCATTTACTGTCACATATCTTTTGTCCCCTATCAAATAAAGGCAAACTTGCCTGAAAAATAATAGATTTGTTTGTTAAATAGCCGCATTCTACACTGTAATTCATGAAATTCATAGGTTTTCATTTGTCATTCATTCATTCATTATGTATGCTTCATAATGCACAAAGCTCCAGCTCTCCATCTACATTTCAACACAACAAATGTCTTGTTCAAGGAAAAAAAAAAAAAAAAAGTCTCTCACTGTCAGGCTGAAGCTAACATGCTAACACTTCATCAGCGAAAGCGGTTATGAAAGTTCGATGAACTCAAATATACAGTCGAGAAACTGCAACAGATGGATGCCAAGGAGCAAGCGAAAGCACCTTATTTTTCAGTCAATATCTGTGCATTTATAAATAACCGCTCGAGTCTGATGGCAGTTCAGTTGCTGTTGTAGAAGCGACACTCGTATAATACTGGTCAGATTCCTTTCATTTTACCGGCAAAACGTCTACACACCAAATCCTCTATACGAGTTCTGTAACTGAGCCACTTCAGACAAAACAGCTTTGACACACATAAAAGGACTTAATTCATCAAAACTGTGTTTATTGCCGTGGTCTCTCACAGTAGTGCTCATTCACAGATATCTGTGGTGCACATCCTGTAGGTGAATGAACTTTGCAATAATGGTTTGAAAGCTTATCGGTAACATTAAACAAGCTTTCAATCTATCTTTATCCATTTTTTCTCTGATTATCTTTTGAATAAAGATAGAGCTGCAGCTAATTAAAGCTTATGGATTTTTTGCCCCGCAACATTGTGCTGTTGATTTTACAAGTTTCCTCTCAAGCCACATGCTGTATATTTACACCTAGTCTTGAAGGGTAAAAAGCGCTTTTTGGATGTCTTTCTTTATGTCCATGTGGTCTGTTTGTTTGTTAACATATGGTTATAATAAAAATCCCAAAGAAAATACAATAATTAACCATAAGATCACCATGTGAAAGGAAACTACGTTTGTGACAGGGCTTACGTTTCTTCCCAGCTGAGATTGACTGTCCCGGCTGTTACGTGTGTAAATCATACCGCTGAGTTCATACAGTTCAGCAGAATACAAACCTGTGAAGCTGAACACTTCAAGACAGTGTCGGTGATGAGACAATGGAGCAGGTGGTGGCTGAGGAAGATGATGCCATTACTTGTTGTTTGGACACGGCTAAGAGGTTGTTTCCCTTGATGCTGTGCAAGACTGTTTTCACAAAACTGAATCGTTTGGAGCTGTAAAAAGTTCAAAGCTGGAGTGTAGAGGACTCAAAAAAAGAACCACGAGAGGATGTGGGGAATAATGGCTGCTTCCTCTGTGTATTATTGTCTGTTAAGTCAGTTAACCTGTGGGCTTCTCTGTCAGTGAATTCCCTTTCCTGATATTTTGTCCTGTGATAGCGCTTCCAGTAGCCACGGTCAATCTACAGAACTAATATGAATGTAACAAAATATTCCAAGCTCATAGGTCCAGTTGTTGAGCTTTCTGAGCTTCAGCCACAGTTATTTCAGCGAATGGAGCTGGCTCAGGTGTCATCACATGAAAATGCACATCAGTAGTTCATTTTCCAAAATCATGGTGCAGCCTCACTCTGACGACAGGACTCTAGGAAGTCACTGCTCCCAGCCAAGAAATAGTTCCAGCACATGACCCTCTGTTAAACATTTCGTTTGTGCGCAGATTACTTGTACAAGACATTACGTGTTACAGGTCTAGTGTGTAAGATTTAGATGGAACTATTGGCAGAAATGGAATATAATATTAATAAGTATGTTTTCATTAGGGTATAATCACCTGAAAATAAGAATCGCTGTATTTTCATGGGGACTGCAGACATAGGAGAGGTATCAATCTTTTCACATAACTCTCAGCAAGAAAGAAAATAAGCCTGTTTCCCAATATTCCTTCAAATTCTGTGTCTTGATAAATATATGGAGAGGATCAAAGTGTTGAAATTGTTGATGAAACTATATTTCAAACAACATGGATTTACATGGAAATGTTATTGTTAATGTCACATACTTACAATGTTCATAACAGCGAGGACGTAGCTTTCCACAGCTTTGCTCCCATGGTACTCCACCATTTTAGGGTCAGCCACCACCAGCGTTTCCACCCACTTCTCTTTGCTGACTGAACGCTGACGAATTCTCCTCCTCCTCCTCTGCTGGCGGTGCTCCCATCGCTCCCGCTGTCTCTCAATGTCTTCAAAACTTTGATGGGAATCTGGAGACAGAAATAGACATTTAAAACGTTCTTACTAAGGAACAGTGTGTGCCAACATAGCACACCACCAGGTATGATTTTTAACTTGCCAGATACACAAGGCCTACACCTGCTCATGGCCCCTCTGCCTTTACTATTCTTCCCCTCCTTATTAAAATATAAAGTTGATACAGTTCGTGTTATTCAAACACTTCAATAACAAATTAAAAAATAGGAATCAATTTAACTTTAAAATGTAAGTAAACTTGATGTTAGAGATTTAACAGCCACTGGTTGGAATACTGCATTGTTCCTGAATATTGAATATTTGTAGAATATCATGTACTGGAGCCTTATTTTGCATAATTACACATGTGTCAACAACTCTCTTTGCACTCCTTTTAGTCCACACTGGCATTGTCATTATCAATCTATCCATCCGTCCATCCATCTAACTGTCCTAGTATCTATCAATGTAGCCCACTACGACTCAGGTTTATTGTTAATTGTTTATCGTTAAAAGGATCTCCATTAGCTGTCACCAAAGTGAGACGAGCTAGTCTTCCTGGGGTACAAAAAAAGAATAGAAGAAAAAAAAAAAATCACATAACAATGATAATCTAAAAGCAGTGAAACGATTTAGACATCATTATAAACATCATAAGAAATTATTCAAAGTTATTACAGCATTACATTTATACAGTAAATGTCCATTCTCTATTCACAATTTAAATAGTGCATTCTCAGATGGTACCTGAAAGAGACTAAGTGTGCAATTATTCCAATGATTAATGGCACATTAAATAACTGTTCTCTTTAAAGCATTTGATTTTGGGCGTGGTAACATCATCTGGCCATCATCAGCCGACCTAGTCGAATGAGAGTGAACCTGATCACACCTAACAATTTGGTTATATAAAAAAACGGGTTGAAAAGAAAGGGACAGTGTTTCTGAAATTAACCATGTCACGGTAATTGCACACATTCACATTAGCAGTTGCCCACAAAATAAATAAAAAAATCTAATGCCTGAGCCTGATTAGTTCTTTTGTGTTAAAAGTACCACTTAGTCTCTCACACACACACACACACACACACACACACACACACACACAGACACACACAGACACACACACACACACACTCCACTGCATTGATGTCAGGGAAAGACAGGAACGTTTTTCTCCCCGCCAAGTGATTCACGTGGCAAAAGCAGTGCAAATTCCTAATAATGTATTCACAAGCTCAAAGGACATCTTCTTTTTCTCTCTAGGATGCTCAATATTCTTTCAGGGTCAATTAAGCCCACTCAGAATTTTAAGTAGCTGATTTATGAGCGACTAAACTTCAATGTTTTTATTCTACTGACCTCTGCAGATTATTCCTCAGAGACAGACTCACGAGAGACAAGAAAATGCTATCGTCACCATCTTCATTCTCGTCATTCAGCGCTCAATGTCTCATGTGCAATCAGTGGATAGGACTTGGCATAATGTAGGCTACTTATACTGACTGATTCGCACGTGCTGTCTGACTGTATGCGATTACTCAATTAGGAATGAATAACCAGAGGTATCGTAAAACTTCAGTGTCACTTTACGTATGATGCGTGATTGTGCATATATGTGTGTGTCGTGAGAAAAAAAGTGATTTACTCTTGATTCCACAGGTGCCGTTGAAAGCTTGTTTCCCTGAGATGGGCTGTACGACTGGACTCCAGGAGGGAGGGGACGCATGGCGTTTGTAGATGGCATGGGCTTGTGGTGCATCATCGCTCGACCTCTCCAGAGGCTGAATGAAAAACTCTTCGTCAGACAACTTGAACAGTCCTGTCTGAAGAAAAGAAGGGCAGCAAGTCAGTTTTCTCTTCATCTCTTTAAATATTTCATGAACTCTTTTAATTAGGATCAAAACAGAAGGGTTGCTGAAATATTGAACTATTTACAAGCATAGCTCAATATTTCAAAAGTACTTTATTTGTTCTTCTGCCACCATATATGTGTAATGAGTAGGCATAAGGTGACATCACCTTACTGTAGAGCTGCAACAATTAGTAGATTAATCGAATAGCTGGTAAAAAGAAAATGATCTACTAAACTATTTTGATAAGAAATTAACTGTTAAAAATAATTTTTCAAAAGAAAATGCCAAAATATTTGGTGGTTCCGGGTTCCTAAATGTGAGAATTTGCTTTTCTTGGTCTTACAATATAGTAAATGGAATATTTTTGGGTTGTCGGTTGGACAAAACAAAACATCTGAAGACGTCACTTTGTGCTCTGGAATATTGCGATGGTCAGTTCTCACCGTTTTCTGATGTTTTATAGACCAAGTGATTAATCAATTAACCAAGAAGATAACCAGCAGATTCACTGATAATGAAAATTATTGTCACATGCAGCCCTAGATCACCAATACACCCCGACGCAGGCTTTACAAGATCACATTTTCACAATGCAATAATGACAAAACAAGTGGAAGAATTTTTATATTTATTATCTAAATCTAAATCTACCACAACCAAACCACTGCAATATTATTAGATTATAAAATGTGTGCACCTGGGTTTGTGAGTGTGACCATTAATGCATTATTTTTTTTATTTGCTGACTAGTTTCATATTGAGAATGTTTTAATATGACTATGCGGTTATGCAAACTCACACCCTGCAGGCGCTTCACAGTTAAAACCTTTGACTAACGAAAAAAGTGTCTTTTACTGTAAAGCAGGTGCAGGTCGTTTTTAGTTACTCGGGGGTGGCTAAGCTTTGGTTGGCATGAAAGCAAGAAGTTACGATTGGCTATTTTTGGCTGTTATTTTTTCCTTAATCAAATCGAGGGTCTAGGGACAGTGGGTGTCGTATGCTGTACAAATTGTAAAGCCGCCTGAGGCAAATTATGATTTGTGATATTGGGCTACTTAAATAAAATTGACTTGGCAGGCTGATCTAAAACGTCCAACACACGTTACCAAGATAAGCAGTTACTTTTACCATTTTTTAGCTGCCTTATCCTCACACTGAGCCTGCAAAAACCCTCTTCCAGAGAAACAGTATAAACAGCCTTAAGTTTGTGGTAGCCATCCAGGGCGCAACTGAGACAGAGGAAAGATCCGATGTCACATAAATTACTGCACCCTAAACCATGTTGGCAAGGTGCCAAAACCAAATTTCAGTAGCCCCCTGTTTTTAAGTTGACCAACCTTGCCCTAAATTTAATTTATGTCCACCTACTGCTCCATAACTCTCCCTCAGCTGTCACAGGGTCCCACTGGCGTTCAGGCAGGGGGGCTGGTGCTACAATATACAGTATGTACAGTTCCACATGGGGAAAGTCGGGTAGAGCGAGAGGACTTTTACACCCATCTCTTCCATATACAGTAACAACGCTAGAGCGGCTTCAAAGAGTAGCTGTCAGTTGCTGCACATGTCATTACAGGCTGTGTGCTAAAAGACGAACAGACCTCTGCAGATAAATGCAACATAAAATGCAAACTAAGCTGGACACTGACACATACGTTTAATGCCATTGTATTTGACATGTACTGAATTGTTTTAATTTGTCTCTTATTTTAGTAAATTCCCCCTGACTCCGAGAAACTGAGCCGTGCACTGAGTGGACTAATGCAATGTGTCCTGGGTAATACACACTGTAATGTACAGTATATATACTGAGTTGTTAATACTGGTTTACCATTATGTGCCCCTCTGCTCTGTAAATAACTGTCATCCTTGCAATCAGTTTGTTTGTGTGTGCTGGGACTCTCTGTAAATGTCAAGTTGTCTCTGCATCACTGTCACCAACAAAACTTCTGCAACATTTATTTTACCAGTGACTCCACATTGAGTTCTTAGGTTATTTTATTTTTAGCCTGTGCCAACCCTTGCAGGAATGTGGCACCCCACCTCTTTAAGGAATACATTCTGATGGAAATATACATATTTATAAGAGGGACTAAATAAAAAAAATCCAGTTTATTTTAAGCAACAGCTTCAACAAAAAACTTGAGTTTCTGTCTGTGGATCAGGATGTAACACCACAACAAAACCTTTAGTCTGACACTCATTGTTTCTTTGATCTGGTGCTTCACATGAAACTTATTGTGTGTTATTGTTGGACCAAAACTTTACTTGAGAGAAAACCCTATATTTGCAAGCCTGACATTTTCTTAATGAAAAAACACACAATATTTCGAGGAAAAAAGGGCGGCCATATTCATTTGAAATTTATGGTTCAGCAACAGAGTGTTATGTTAGATCTTCTATCCACATGTTTTGGATGTACAAATTTTACACCAGTGATCATCAACCCGCGACTGGATTCCAAAATTGTGAGGATCAAAGAGAAAATAAAATGTAGGCCTATTCCACACTATTATTCCACGACGTGCATTAGTTGAGGCAGATAGAGGTACTTGTTTGACAGATGCAATACCTCTGTCCATTAATTTGTCGGGGGCAAGTTCCTCCAGAACGGTGATCATGCACTCCGTTAAAACCTTTAAGGCCAGTTATGTCTGCAAAGCACCCAAGCAGCCTGCAGGGATGCACACGTTACTCTCTCTTGCTCAGTTAAAGTTCGAGTAATAATGCCACTTGCAGGGGAGTAGGCAGATTTCAATGTGGCGATTTTTCTCTGACACACCTCTGACTGCTCAGGATATGATACTGTATATAATCATTTTCTTTAATATTGAGGAAACTTGAAAGGTAATGACAATACCAACTGATGAGGCTTGAATACCCTGTCATCTGTGCTCATGAAAATCAAGTAGATGTGGTTTGTAATGACAGAGCGCACATTGCACGAAAGCATGATACAAACATAGAATATAAAAATAAATATACTGATGGGTGATTAGTGCTTCTGAGCATGTGTTTGTAGGTGGCTGATTATGAGTAATCTTGATGCTCACTGGGAAAAACCCATCAGTGCATCCTTTCTGTTAATCCTCAGCTGATGAGGTCTGTATAATGGTAGTGCATCACACATCATGTCTGGCTGTTTGTTTTGCTTTTTTGTTCTCTCTTTCAAAAGTCTCAATGAGCCACCTGATTAAACAAAACCTTACATAGCCATATGCTATGCCACATGCCATAGCAGACCACGCCAGACTGGTGGCATGGTGAGCCAGAACAGGAGTGATGTGTTGTCTTTGTTCCAGTTAAAAGTCTGGCAGCTCCATTTGGAACCATTTGGCGTTGAAAGAATTGTGGAATGGGTCAACCCCATGTACATGGAATTACAATAATCGAACCGAGAGGTGATAGATACATGGATAAATGTTTCCTGGTCCATTCAATTTGGCTAAAGAGTCTAAGCTGATAAAAGCTGCCATTCACAACACAACTGACTTGTTTATTAAAATTCAATGAAGTGTCCAAGAAAACACCAAGATCTTTTTCACTGTGCAAATTTGCATATATGGGGCCTGAGCGCATTGCTTAGACTGGTGACGGAGCTAGGGCCAAACATGATTACCTCGGGTTTGTTTTCATTTGGTTGAAGGATGTTCCTCGCCATCCAGTATTTGATGTCTTTTATACAGCTAAAGAGGTTCTTCAGTGAACAAGTATTAATTTCACTAACAAAAATTAGGATGGAAAATGTTCATTTAAAGACCATATTTTCCATAACTAAGACACGACATTGACAAGCTAAAATTAGTCACCTTTTATTCTAAAAACTACGATGAAATGTATGTTGAATGAATGAGCCTGGCTTTCAGTCTAATGTTGGCTGGGTTAATGTGTTAGCCAACATCAGTTCATTAGCAAAACCTGTGAGTGAAACATGCAGGGTTTGACAGCTGACATTATAACTTGTCCGGGACACGTTATAACGTCTTTGTGAAACTTTGTGAAATGCTTTATCGTATATATTGAAACATATGGGGAACAACCGTGATGGCTTTTCAGATCTGTTTTCCAACGTGCCTAAATGTGCATCACGTGTTGCTGGTGTAATGTTTATAGCTTGCGAGTTTATTTATTTATATATTTGGACAGGCGACTTGCAATTATGCTCGATCTGTTTTCACTTACTTGTCTTTACCAGAAGATGCTTAATGGCAAGCCCTGAACTTGCATTGTAATTACTATCTGTCAAACTGTTGTTTCTAAGATTACATAGCAATTTATTCGGACTATATTTGTGAATGATTTCTTTGTCCTAAGGCCAGGTAAGCATGTTAATTGTCTAATTGTTTCAGCACTAGTGTGATTTTAATGGTAATGGATTAGTTTAGTTTAAAGAGAGAAAACAGTTTGACTAAAAGTTGACTAAAATGTAATGGGATAAAGGATAAAAATGACTATATATAAATAACTAAAAGTAATAAGCATTTTCATCTTAGACTAAATCTAATATAGCTGCCAAAATTAAAGGTGGAATGATCTGCCTGCTTCTACAAGATCAGCAGATTCTGTAGCCGCCTTTATAAAGCACTTGAAAACGCATCTCTTCCGTCAACACCTTACTGACAATCACTAACATCTTCTTCCTTTCTACCCTCTGCTCAAAAAACAACCAAAAAAAAAAACAACCCCTTCCTATCCTTAGCTTTGTATACTGTGCTAGGCTTTAATCAGACTGGTTTTTTTGATGCACTTATGCTTTTTGTTACCTTGTGTTGTTATATTGCTTCCATTGTCTTCCTCAAGTCGCTTTGGATAAAAGCGTCTGCTAAATGACTAAATGTAAATATAACACTGCAGTGAGCAGGTGCTGTCGGGTGTAAGTTGTAGGTATAATTGTGTGTTATCCAAATAACAGTGGTACAGAATATTGTATTTCTCAATGATAGATCCAAGGGGAAGCATGTATAATGAGAATAAAAGAGGCCCTAAGATTGAACCTTGGGCGATGCCACATTTAATGGGAACAGGAGATGAAGAGCAGTTTCCTAGTGTGACTGAAAAAGGTTCTTTCTTTCAGGTCCAAGGTAAACCATTTTAACACAGGGTCCTGCAGACCGACTTCACCCTCCAGGCATTTTAAAAGAATGTCATGGTCGATTGTGTCAAATGCTGCGCTGAGATTGAGCGGGATAAAATGGCACAGGAATCAGAGTCAACTGAGAGAAGGGTGTCGTTATGAAACGTTAGCATAGAAGACTCTGTGCTATGCAGAGCTCTAAAACCAGATTAGAACTTGTCAAAGATTTTGAATAAGTTCAGATAGGAGGAGACCTGGGAGAAGACAACTTTTTCCAAAATCGTAGAGAAAAAGGTTAGTTTGGAGATGGGCCTGTAATTGTTATGGTCATTGGGGTCTATTAAATAGACACTGCATAATAATTATCTCATTACTTGTTTGACCATGGAAACATTTGAAAGGTTGATACATTTTTTAATAATGACTGGCACAAAACAGAGATTGGAGCTACAGCAGTTTGCTTGGCAGAATATCAGCGGCCTGAATAACACACTGCAGAGTATATGTACACATCCTGACAGAGAAGTGTCCCTCTCATGTAATAGTCCTATTTGTCAGATATTTCATTAGCATGTTATAAAAAGGCTTCTGGATGATCTTTCTTTGGACAACAGTTCAGATGTATGGATTCCTAACCTCCGCAGTAATCGGTCACAGAGAGTTGTGCTGGGAGGTGCTGCTCCACTGAGTGCATTCCAAATACTCAATACCCAAAGGATCTTAATCTGTACATAAATAATCACTAGTTATTTAAGAAAATATTGTATGGTTTTTTTAGGCTAAAGAAATAGTCCAGCTGTATAGTAGTTTTTTGACTGGTGTGATGACTCGTGCTCCCGCCACAGTGCAACTACAGGAACAATAAAGGATGTTAAGTGGCTGATAATACGTTTTTTAAACCATAGAGTTTGAATACTTATTATTTGAATACTTAAAGATAGGCTAGATTTTGAATTTATCCAAAACCCAATCCTGCATTGAAACACATTTTCATGCGTAATGATTGCACTGGCAGAGTACGGCAGGTAGACCATCCAATCATTTCATTCAGCTTATTACACACCCACGGCAGCCACATACACTGGATTTATATATACTGCTCAAAATAATAAAGGGAACACCTGCAGTTACATTGTGTTGTTTAAGTGTTTTCTTTATTTTTTTGAGCAGTATATTTTTGATTTATTCATTGCTGTTGGGATGTAAAGAGAATTTCAACAAATAGAACAAAAAGTGCTTCTGAAATATATTACCTACCCTACTATTAAGTAACAACACAGCCCTAAATAAAGCCCCCCCAAACACACTTAAGTTTAGGCCTACTGATAACAGATTCCTTTTCAAGTGAAAGTGACTTCAAAGATAAAGCAGATGGAGATCAGCACTCATGCCTTAGAACAGTAATACGCACACTTGCTACTTTATCAGGTACACCTGTTTATACAACAGTCAGCTCCTCCAAACAGCAAACTACATTTCTTCAGCTCCGTACATAAAGGGTACAGGCAGAAACAACAGACAAAGAATTTTTTTTTGAAATACAGAATCTGGGACATGTCATTCTTTCCGAAGTGCTTCAAACAGCAGGACATAATATCATCCACAAAGCAATCTCAACTACATAAAAAGAATCTGCAGTTGCCTCTCTCCTCTTCTGTCATCAGTATTCATTACTCCTCCATCACAAAGGCACAAGTGTAAAAACGTGATTAATCACAGACTAGAAAAACATTAACGCTTATCTCGGTTTTGCCAAAAAGCTTTGGATAATCTTCAGGAATACTGGCAAATGTCATGCAGTGCAGTCTGTGAGAATTTTGACATATTTTTCGGCTTTAAGTTCCAACTGAAATCCCATTTTGTCATCTCTTTTTGTAGTCATAAAGAATATCAGTGCTTTTAAAAATGTATTGTACATGTTTTATTAAAAAGGAAGAAGGAAAAAAAAAAAAGTCTTTGGAGAAATTATATTTCGGACAAAGGGACAGAAGAATGGTCGTAACTGGACACGTCAGTCACCTGACCTCAATCCAGGGTGTGTTGCACTTGCAGTAAAGGCAAAAATTAAGCAAAACGAGCAAGGAGAGAAGTTGGCTGCCATACCAGCCTGGCAAAGCACCGCCAATGTGGAGAGCATGTGTCTGATGATGTGTGTGGGTTGTAGCCTTTAGAACGTGAATGTCTGCAGAGGAACAATTAATTACTAAATAAAATGCCTTTCAAGTTTATTTTTGTGTCAAATTACTTTTGGTCTCCTCTAAAATTGGATGAAAATAAAAGTGTGGATTAGTGCTTGTGTTCTGGAGTGTGTACGCTAAGAAACCACTTCATTAAACGTTCTCTGTGGAGTTTTTGACCTCCAGTAGCGCTATGGGGCTTCACGAGTGGGTCCCGACTTCTGTTTGTCTCGCGTATGCGCGCAGGGACGTACATGCACATGCAAGTGCACATGGGAATACACAGTTCTGCCAATGGTTTCAGACCACTCCACTGATCTACAGGTGGCTGTATTGTGCCAAGAAATGCAGCGATGCACCAGCAAGGACAGCAAAGAAGACTGCAAGCAAGTAAACATGAATATAAACAATTCAGGGTTTGAAATATATATTTTTTTAAATTGGCTTTTTATTGTTTGAGGAAGAAATGTATTGTTAGACCTCAAGGATGCACACCCTTTGGAGTTTTGGTGAGTAACACTGAATGTAAACTTAACTTTTGTTTGTTTACAAGAAAACTCCATAAGCATACCTACTTGGTATAACAGCCAGCTGCTCCGGTGAATCACACAGCTGCATCTTAATATATGCAGACAGCATAGGGTCAAGATATTCAGTTACTATTCAGCTAAACATTAGAGTTGGTAAGAAGTGTGATCAATAAGACTCTATTGTGTATCATTTGGGGATAAATGGGTGCAAGATGTGTTGATTCCAGCCTCTGAAGCAGCTTTTGTTTTTAGATTTTTGTGCACCTCAGTATTTATAGTTAACAGGGAGGGGTATGGTGAGCAAAGACATGCAGTCATTGATACTTCTGTTGATGGAAATGCTTTGTGAGAAGTTCCCAAACCACAGCCAGAGACATGTAAGCGAACAGGAAGAACACAAGTCTGTTACAACGCTGGTGAGCAGAAGAGAATCTCTGAACACATATAACCTTGAAGCCGAGGGGATATAGCAGCAGGAGACTGTACCTAATTCCACTCCTGACAGCTAAGATGAAAAACATGACCGTACAGTGGGGAAAGGATCAGCAAAAATGGAATGGATGAAGAGTGAGAAAACAATTGCCACTGCCCTGATCATGGGCCTTCAAACCTGTTATGACGTGGAGAGAGTAGAATAAGTATAGGCCTTAAACGACATGAAGCCATGGCTGGTGTCAAAGGTGGTAGTGTGGGCAGTGTTTCCTTGGCAGATGCAATGATGTCCAGAAGTGTTGCTGCTGAATCGGTGCATCCCTGTACTGGTTTTGATTTGAGTATTCCCAACATGACAATGCACCAATTTACCACTCATCAGCTAATGATGGGTGTATTGAGTATGAACCCAACATGGAAGGGACTCTACTTCAACAGTCTCCACATTCGTTTGATCTCTACCCAATGAAGCTTCAGATGCAGCAGAAATTGCAGGATGGATTTGTGGCTAAAAATCTGCAGGACGTTCATGATGTTCTCAAGACAACATGGACCAAAATCTCAAAGCTTTGTTTCCAGCATCTCACTGAACCCATGCGTCAAACAATTCACGTTGTACACATGACTATGCTTTTCAATCCCACAAAGGGAACTTCCTCAGGTGCATTATAAAGTAGCCACTGAGTCAATAACATCAGAGTCCTGTTTAATGTTGTGGACAAATGGCAAAACAGGCTCATGGCACCTTTCTTTTCTTACTTGCTTAAGGCAATGCTTGTTTACTTTAAGTGGAGTGGGCAAGTCAGACGTTCGATGAAATTCCCATCCAAGTTGGCTTATAGACAGATAACTAAAAGGGGTTGTCTCAATGGTAATTTGGCCCACTCTGAGCAAAAGGAATTGCCTCACAGAGAGGTTTTTTTTATTCAAAATAAATGTATACAATCAATGTTAAACAGATTACTGTACCGATAATGCATTTTATCCATGTGGTAAACTATTCATTCTGGATTTGACTGCAACCTTTGAGGTAAAACAAAGCCTGTCAAGATTTTCAGGCAGGCACCTTAAAGGGGAGCTCAAACGATTTTACACATCAAAGTCTGTTTACAGGTCTTGGGGAGTACTACTGCATATGTTGCTATAAACCCTTTGAGGCTCCAGAGGGAGCTGCACAAAGTCTGATAAATTGCAGCGTCGGTCGGACCTGAAGACTACAAGTTTAAAAATGAAAAAAAATCTCTGCTTGAGGCTAGCGGCTCGATGTTATATAAGCCACTACTAACATAACACACCTGAATCACCTGGTGACTGTCGACAGTTGAGGGTAATGTAGGGCATTGTGGGTAATGTAGGTGCCAGGTTTTGACAAGGAAGAAGAATGTGTGGAATAAAAAAGACAATAGCTCTGGTTCTGCTGAATGATTTTTTTAAAGATGTTTTTTGGGGGCGCTTTTTGCCTTCCTTTGATAGGAAGAGAGACAGGAAATGTGTGTGTGTGTGTGTGTACTTATTTTTTAAACTGTCCATCATGAGTCTGACAGTGTTATAGGAGCGCAATGCTAAATCAGAGGAGTGCTCTTGTAAGGGGTGCAGCTCTTTGGATGAGTTTACTCTGTGACAGCTAAACATGTATATTGCCATCACCAGTTTAATATGCGTGCTCAATGCCTAATACACTGCTCGCCCTGCCACATTCAGAGTGGCACCTTGAGGTGGCCACTTACTGAAAACTACAGAAGTCAAAAGATAGGCAGGGAAAGATCTCTGTATTCAGACTTGTGTGCAACCAAAATTGATGAAAATATTGATAGTCATGTCCTTTAATTGTCTAAATATTCTTTCTTTTATAAGCCCACATTTGCGATCACAGAGGCAGAGCAGAACATAATTTAATTGGCTGGCAGCATTTCGATCAAACAGACTTGAATATGAGTGAGAAGCTTGTGGCCTGTAGTTGCTGCTGCGATCTCGCAAATGCACTAAAGGGAGTGTCCCTTAGTTCTTCAGCCTCGACAGTTACATGGTGAATACTTTTATAGAAAAATGGAAGTGCAATAAACATTTACTGCAAAGCCTAAAGGTGGCTTTGCATGTGTGTGTACATGTATATACAGTATATGGTCCACTGCTTGCAAACATGATGTTTGAGGGGGGAAATTAGTGGTTTCAACAAATGTCAAACTGTGTACGACTTCTGGCTAGAGTAAAGCACTTAACTTCCAGTCTGAATAGTGGCTATCAGACACACCTATGTTTTGTGGAAAATCCATCCAGGGTGTGTAGCGGTCTAAATGACCCTTACGTTGTCAGATAAGTCTGAGCTCTGAATGTCCAATTGCACAGTTTTGATTTTAACTCCTTATGTCAAGCACTTAACTCAGCTCTGAAGACAGGCCTCTGCTGCAGCTGACACCTCTGCGTTTAACGTGAAATGCATTTGAACACAGCCTCCAATGGACATCAAGCTTTTAAGTTACTCACCAGTCCATCACAGGTGCTTATTGCTGCGCTTCCTTTAACAGTGGCCTCATACCACACTTCACCTAAGAAGTGGCACTGGGAGGATCCAGGAGGATGTATCCGGGCGCCATCCAGGCCACCAAACCTCCTTTCCGTCAGGAAGCCCGGAGCCAGCAGGTGTGGGTTGAGGGTGAGGTTAAAGTGCAAACTGTGGTCGCCGTGCCAAAACTGGTAGAAGACTCGATCCAAGTCCGCTGGACCCTCTGAGGCTTCCCGGCGCTGTACGCGGCGAGCATGGTGAGACAGGAAGTTGGACAGGAAGTGACCTCTGGCATCCACTCTAGTGGGGTGAACCACTTCATACTGAGGCAGATCCTGCAGAAATCGCTCTGTCAAAGCCATGGTGGGAAGGGGAGATGATAAGAGAAAGTAAGAGAAGATGGGTTAATAAATCATGGGAAAGGGGAGGGCAATTAAATAATTAAATGGCTATAAAGCTGTAAACAAAACTGGGGAAGTTATAAACAAACCCATATGGGTGTCTAATCTGTCATTTTTATGTTTGAATACAGCTGCAGTGTATACAGAGCCTGTCAGAGGAATGCTGCTTCAAACAGCTTCTACTATGGGCGGCTGTGGCTTGGTGGCAGAGCGGTTGCCTGCCAAGCAGAAGGTCGGCGGTTCGATCCCCCCAGCCATGCGTCGAAGTGTCCTTGAGCAAGATACTGAACCCCAAAATGCTCCTGAAGCTGCGCTTTCGGTTTGTGAATGTTCCCATACGTAAGTTGGTTTGGATAAAAACGTCTGCTAAATGTAAACGCACTATCCTCCTTTTACTCTCAAGTGCAGCAGGTTTGATAAAGGTGGTGACGATCCAAATAAAGGGAGCGACTTAGAGAGTGTTTGAAGTAGTTTGGACATAAAAGGTTTGATCTACAACGAACCTCTGCAACAGTTAAGATTTGTAAGAAGATTGCGGCAAACTTATTTCACAGAGTTGAGTGCAAAGAGAGCTAGAAATGATGAGAGGAGAGGCAAACGGCTTACAACAAAACAGACTTTGACTATTGCTGCAATTAATAATAAAGTCATTTTCTGTAATTTATCAAATCGGAGTAAATATCTTTATCGCAAAACTACACTGCGATATCATGAATTTATTCTAAGGGCAATATCACCCATCCCTAATTTGTACATACAAAAATGAAAGTATTTTATCAGCAAATGTAGCTGATCTGCACGAGCAAAACAATCATAATAATAACTGGAGTCACGACAACAGCGGTTTCACAGTAACGTCTCGTTCATTCTGTACAGCTGAAAGTACAAATAAGACCAATGTTGCATCAGACTTTGACACATTTCTTTTGCAAGTAGCTAGGTACCTGCTCCTAAACCCTCATAATGCCATCATTAGCTCATTCAAGAGAAATGAGCAGAATGCAAAGAATGATTTCACACAGCGTTGTGACAAGGTAAGGCGAGGACTCTCTCTATTCAGCATTGCATAGGATTATCTGCAGAAACATTTCCAAGAATCAGCAAGTGCAGCAAGATCTGAGGAAGATGTGTTTGGCAACCAGCTGCTTGGAATGTTGCATTGAATGAAGAGCAAGGAAAACACCTACGGTATGTCAGCTACAGCCAAGGAAAATCTGATGGAATTTCCCCTACAGATGAAGCTACAGCAAAAACTAAATAGATAGGTAATAAGTCAGTGGTCATGAGTCTGAATGAGTTTAAACTTTGTGCAATTCAACAACTGAGCCTTATATTCCAGGAAACGATTTGATTTATTGCAAAACCCATGGCTGCCATCAAACAGCATAACTGTCTTTCATTATGTGTATTTTGATGAAGATCTGGATCCAGATTAAGATGAAAAAAAAAATCCTAAATATTTACTAACCAAAAATGCAGGGCTATGCGGCCTCGATGGAGGTATGTGCTCTCTCAGTGCTTTCTATTGCCATATGTGATGATGCTGTTCATGGAAGGTGATTCACAACACATGACGGATTTTACTCATCTGTGATAAATTCCGTGTGGCATCTTAATTAACAAAATATACACAAGATTTTGAAATTCCAGTGACTTCATTACAACCTTTCATCAAGCAGCTGTGTCCCTGCACTGTGGGTCTTCCGGCAATTATTTTCCATGAGAAAAGGAAAGGAAGGGAATGTGAAATTCAATTAAAAGTGATTCATGGTGATCAGAAACCATCATACTAAGAAGCTGTGTCATTGCATGAGTAGCTGGCCTTAGGAGGTTGTTCTTAATGTGGGGTCTGGGACCACCAGGGGTCTTTAAGTGGCTGCCCAGAGGTCCTCAGAAGAAGCAATACTGATCAGGTTCCTATTAACCTTGGTGTTTCTCTTAAGGCCTCACAGTTGATTTATACAGGAAGGGACAGAGTGCATCCAGACTCCTTGTTCTGCTTGTCCCTGTAATCTCAGGAGAGCCTTGACTTTTAACATCTAAAGGGATGAACGCGCATGGAGTGAGTGGAGGCACGGGAGTGTATTCGACAAGCGAGGATTCATTCTCTGATGTGATGATATCCACCGGCTCTATTATGTGAATAATGATAGCGCATCCTGGAGGTTCCCTCAGAGAAATTCTGTTTCCTGACCTTCACTGGTGAGGTCAGCCGTCAGCGTCTGCGCTGCGCTGGGATTCCGATTCTGCCTTTTGGCTCAAGGGCAGGGCAGATGCTTGCCAACACGGGGCTCGAGACCTCTGATGACTCGATGGAAAGAAGGTCTCCCCAGCGACCAAAATAAGCTGCAAAACTGTGGGCTTCATTGCTACGGTCTGCTAGGGTCATCTATGGAAACACAAGTCACAGCTGGCCTCCCCGGCACAGTGAGGACTGCTGGCCTGATTCTGCCTTACTGGGCTGAATTAGATGCGCTCTGAAACAAACGTGCACAACAAACGCAGCCACCATACCAGAGGACGTGGCGACAGCATGCATTCAGTTCTTTTTGGTTTAGTTTTCATTGTCCACTAACCTGCTTCATTTGATAATCCCCACGCTTTGCAGCTTTCCAGGACCGCCAGAAGTGCGACGAAGAAGTGAATGGGAGAGACTCCTTGTCGAAGGGCGTGAAGCCCGCAGTCCAAACGGGACATTTTGTCAGGACGGTAACGTTAGCCTATATTTTCGAAGCATTTAATGCCTTTCTAACACGGCGTCGATTGTCTATTCAAACTGTTTCCATCTGGGCTGGATGCACTTTTCGCTTTGTTGCGACCATGCACTTAAACTGTGACAGCTCCAACAAACGTCTCCAGTTTAGGCCTGAACATCGTCTGTCCCCGCGGGCCGTTTTTGTTGCATTGTCGCTTTTTAACGTGTCCGTATGTCGGTGTTACCGTTTGCCTACGAGTAGCTGCCCCCTCTGTCCTCCATCAGTCTCCAATGCCGACAGCCAGTGGCAGCTTAAAAACTTCTTCTGCAAACTTTCGCAGGGCCACCCCCACAGATGGGTGGACTTACGACAATGGGATATCTTTCAGCGGGGCTGGAGGTTTAAAGGGGAATGCTACTCCAAGAAACTGGATATGGTGCTTCACTCCGATTGGCAGTGGCTCAGGCCAAAACGGAGGTCCTTTGGGTTTCCTGTGGGTCAGATGAGGACCAGTTTCGATATTGTTGCATTCACGTGGAGTCAGAGAAATGAAGACGGGAGAGCGGCGTCGGTCTGTGCAGCTACCTCCCCTTGGGCTGAAAGAAAGAACAAAGCGACAAAGTCTTCTCCAGTGGAACCTCTGGAACAAATCCTCCATAAAGTGGTGAAGGAAACTGGGGTTTAAAGCGAGAGGTTCAGTGTTCTTCCTGATCCGTAGACCCTTTCGAAACCCTGGGCCAACATGCAGACTTATAAACACAATGTCTTAAACTTCAGATGCCTTTTCATTTGTTCATTTTAAAAAGTGCCCTCAATGTCCTTCATACAAGTGATGCAACGGAAACAAGTGGAATAAAGTCGATATTGGAAAAATCCACATGGCCACCAAACTACATCATTGTTTAACTGCGTTTCTCTCCATCTGCCTAATCTTAGTGCCCCCTCTAGCGGAAGAATGGAAGCACTATGTACCACTGATGCGCAGCTGCAGCTTCTGTGTAGGCGTACATCAATTCTGATATGTTATAATATATAACATTTTGTCATCATAATTGTATACACCATGGTCGCCTGTTGAATCTATTCTGTACACACGACATTCTGCATGTCTGCCCGTCCTGGGAGAGGGATCCCTACTCTGTTGCTCTTCCTGAGGTTTCTTCCATTATTTTTCCTTATTTGAATCGAGGGTCTAAGGACAGAGGGTGTCGTATGCTGTACAAATTGTAAATCCCTTTGAGGCAAATTGTGATTTGTGACATCGGCCTGTATAAATGAAACTGAATTGAATTGAAGAATACTCATGTACTTTTATTAGAAAGGTTCAAGCCTTTGAATGGAGCACTGGCACGCTTAAACGCACACTGCTCTTGGTCATGATGGAGGGAGTTTAACTTGATTTTTACTGCAAAACAGAAATCAGGTGCACCAGCAGAAGCTTATAAGCAGATGAAAATGTACTTTACAAGATCTGCGTTGGTCCTAACCTGCAAATATCGTTTTGGTATCTTTTTCATTTGCAGTTTGACTCGTTATGACTCCGTGCCAACTGGGTTTAGCGTTTCATTCTTTCTCTACCCATACCCTTTTCAGTGCTCACATTTTCCAAACAATGCTAAACGATTTAAGTCTTCATTCCTGTCGGAATTGTCTTGATGAAAAGTTAAATGATACCATCCAACGCATTTTACGCGCGGCCAGTGAGGCGCATGCTGTCACAGGCCTGATGAGCTGACATGCTGTGAAAGGTGCATATACATTCATGGAGACCAGTGAACCAGACCTCTTGTTTATCCTGCTGCATTCAGGATGCTGCATGCTCACATCTGTGACTTGGATTGCCTGCTTCTCTGTCACGTCTCGTTCGACCAATCGCGTCTCAGCAGAGGAGCGACACACCTGTATAAAAGCAGACTCAAATTCATTGAATATGGATACAGAGCTGAGACACTTTCGCATGGGGCGTCTTTGTTGTGTTCCAGTCTAGCCTGTGCGCGCAGTAGAAACGCCTGTGTGACTCCAGGTTCCTGACTTTAAAGATGGATGAAGTATTTAACCACAGCGGAGCACTGAACCGAAGTTCACCTGGCGATGAGAAATTCAGTTTCGAAGACATCGATGTCAGCGCGGACGGCACCCTCATCCTGAGGATACTCATCTCCGCGGTGTACTCTGTAGTTTGCGCAGTGGGTCTGGTGGGGAATCTGCTCGTCTTTTTCCTCATGAGGTTACGACAAGGTCGAAAGAAGTCCACCATCAATTTCTTCATCATCAACTTGGCGGTGACGGACTTCCAGTTCGTGCTCACTCTGCCCTTCTGGGCCGTGGACACCGCGATGGACTTCAGCTGGCCGTTTGGAGACGCCATGTGCAAAATCATCCTCTCGGTCACCGTGATGAACATGTACGCCAGCGTCTTTTTCCTCACTGCCATGAGCGTGACCCGCTACCTGTCTGTCGCCTCAGCCCTGAAGAAGAAAGCTTACAGGAGGTCACGGTGTGTGAAGTGGGTGTGCGCGGTGCTGTGGGTGGCGGCAACAGCGGCCACAGCTCCGACGACTATCTTCTCCACCGTGACTGTGGTCGCTGGAGAAAAACTCTGCCTCCTCAAGTTCCCCGAAGGTCACGACTGGCTCGCTCTTTATCACATCCAGAAGATACTGATAGCCTTCATCATGCCTATGCTCATAGTCTCTGTTAACTATCTGATGCTTTTGCGCTTCGTAAAACGGAGGAGCATGGGCAGCAGCAACCCTAAACGGAGACCCAGAGTCACCAAATCTGTCGCTATAGTGGTTTTGTCTTTCTTCTGCTGCTGGATGCCAAATCATGCCATCACCTTCTGGGGTGTCTTGGTCAAATTTAACGCAGTCAACTGGGATAAATCATATTACATGGTGCACACGTACGTGTTTCCGGTCACTGTGTGCTTGGCGCACGCAAACAGCTGCTTGAACCCGGTGCTTTACTGCCTGATGAGGCCAGAGATTAGGAAGATGCTTAGCGGTTTGTTTTGGAGAGTCTCCACTCCGTCCTCCAACAAGGGCTGCGCGACGCGCTCTTTTACGCATGGAGAAACCCAGGGAGTCGTGCCTCTCCAGATTATGGACACTGGAGAGTACTCGCTGTCCATCATAGACCGTAAAGGCTTATCGAGCTCCAAAATGACCCCATACACCCCGTAACATTACTCTTGTGAAAAATAGACCCCATGCAGCTGCTTTTATTTTTTTGTTGTTGCTCTGGTTGTCCACCTATAGATGTCATTTCTCATTCGTAATGCTTTAGCCAGTATCCCAAATTTGAACATATCTTAACCACACACAGTTAAGACGCACGTTATCATGTGTTTGACATCATTACATGAAATATGTATGACCTATGTAATGTGGCATTTATTTAATTCCTAAAACTGTCACAGGATTACTTGTTGATTGAATTGATGAAAAAGCCGACGTGCATTGAATTTCTCTTTCCTTTCTCTCCTTTAAAATGATGATGGTATTTCTGCCTTTACATGACAGTGAGGAGTGACAAGAAACATGGGAACAGAGAGACGGGGACACAGGAGACAAACGTAATCGAACCGGGGTCATGGCTTGATCCTACACACTGGACTCCCACCAAAACCTGGGATTATTTTATTTAAAAGAACCTATGATGGATGTGGAGATTAAAAGAGAATCACAAGGTTGCAATGTTTTCTATTCATGTAGCCTACACCCTGTAGAGCCTATCTGTAAATAAGTACATGAGGTAGAAAGTGGCTGATTTTTTTCATCAGCCAAGTACAGTTATTTTTGATTCCCTGCAATCATTTAGGCTACAAAACTATGCTATTAATATCACACCTGTTAACTTCACAGTCTTCAATTATGAGGCATAGTTAATTCTCTAAGTAGAGGACTGACATGTTTAGCTGGCCTATCTTCTGTATTTTGTACATAAAAATGTCAACCCCACACTCTCTAAGCTGTGTTCTACCACTACTGTATGTACAAAAGAGTATATATTGTTAATTAAATAAATAGAAATAAAAAAAATAATAAAAATGTTTCGCCTAATTCTAGTAATCACCAATTTCCAATTTCATCCCACCATGTATGGAAAGCCAAGCATAGCAAGGCTTCCATCGTGTTCCTATCAGAGGAGCATATCAATCATCTCCAAAATTAATAAAAGAACCCCATACTTCTTAAAATAGCTTTTGTTTTCCCTTAATAGAATAGGCCTTTTTTCCCAAGGATATGCATGCAGCCAGATCTTGAAGCCATTTACCAATATTTGGTCTATTCACATTTTTCCATGACAGTGCTACCATCCGTTTGGCTTGTCACAAACACAGAGCTACAAAGATTGGCTCTTTCTTCCTTATATCATGTTCTTCTGGATAACGACCTCATATGAAAAGCTTGGGCTCCAAAGTTAATTTTGTTTTGTTAAATCCCCTCCATCATATATTTGACCTCTTTCCAGAACTTTTTTTTTTGTATCTCATCGCATTCCCAAACACAATGGGAAAATGTTCAGTCGGATTGTCCACATTTAAAACACAAATCTGGGATATTACTAGCAGGCGCATTTCTAAAGGTAGGTTCTTTCTTTTGCCTCTCGACAATTAAAAAAGAAAACTACTCTCTCTGAGAAAGTATCATGCATGCATTGTTGAGTTTGACACCTAAGCAGTGCACAAATAAAGGGGGAGAATATGACACACCTAAAGATACAGTCAAATGATGATTCAGATAAAAAAGTTCTACATGCATTCAAGTCAGTTCTCTCATAGGTTTAAAAATGCATGCTGGAAATAGTTATTTGACCAAAATGAGAGAATGATTTAGAAAGGTGTGTGTATGCACTGTGCTTGTAGATATGTGTGCTGGGACGACACTTTGTTGGGTGTGCCTAATGAAGTGGCCACTTTGTTGGGCGTGCGGGGATGCCTGGTGAGGTGGCTGCTGGGTGGATGTGTATGTGTATATATATATATATATTTTTTTTTTATGGATGTAATAGGTGGGAATATGTGTAGGTATGCATGCAAGTAGCCTATGCATGCATGTACAGTAAGCGTGTTGAAGAATACATATAGAGAGACATACTACACAGCTCTGACCACTTAACATTGCTATATATATATTTATTTTCTTTTGCCTTGCTTTGTAGTTTTATATGGAAGGATGTATTGTAGCCTATGTGATGTTACGGGGTACCTTAGTCATCTGTGGAGGACCACAATGGAAATAAGTTATCCTATAACTTTATTGGGTTATCCTCGACATTTTCAATGAATATGTATTCGTCGCACTATGGCCTGTTATCTATTTATAATTTTTTATAAGTAAAATAAATCAAATCAAATCAAATCAAATCAAACTTCATGAAGTGTTGGACTTGTGATGAAACACTGCAGCTCCAAACTCCTTTTCATTATGTACAGCCTGTACTGCTATTAATGCTTAATTTTTATTCAACCACATGGGCTGTCTCAGGTAACCCAGGATAGAGATTAATAATGACTGCAGTGGTTCCAAATGTCACTTGCCATTCGACAGCGGTGCAGGTCCTCCTCCAGTGATTGAGCAAAGAAAACACAGCGGGCCCCGGAGCTGAGGGAGTCGCCTGGCTGCAGGCAGCTGGGTCTGCTGCCAGGTTTGTGTGCTAATGAGTGTCTGTCCCTGTCCCTCCTCTCTCCTCCTTGTGCCCTGAGGCCTCTTTGTTTGGTGTGGCCTGTCCATGATGCTGCAGGGATGATCACTAAGTGTCCACACTGCAGTCCTTTCCCATCCCCAACCATATCAGCACGCAGAAGGAAGCATGCATCTGCTCATGGACGAGAGGCATAGCAACAATAATAATCTAAATAATAGTTCGATACTACTAGCTCACCTAGCACCACTGAGCTAGCTAATGTTGCGGGTCAACCGAGGAGGAGGCCATTAGTGTTTACATCCTGCGCTGTCACGAGTACGAGCTTCTCGTCCATGTCCTCGTCTACATATATACACTCTATGGTTTGGCCCCATTGTCATGTCTCACATATCTCTAAATTGTTGATGGGACTTTTCCCCTCTAAACGTTTCAGATGCTTTCATTTAAATAACTGTTTGAACTTTATACAGATCAAATTATCCAATATTTCACTAAAAATCGAAGACTGCAGTCCAAACGATTAATAGATATTTGAGAATCAGAACTTTGTTTTGTCTTCTTTCCTTTTCCATTTATCATCTCACAACCCCTCAGATTTATCTGGCTTTGGAGGGTCCTGACCCCACAAGGTGGGAACCCCTGGACTAAACTATCAAATGTCACTGTATAAGTGTCATGGCTTGAGAGTTTGATTTAGACATTTTTCTGTATTATTTTGTAGTGCTCGGCCTCATGTGTCTTGTCTAGCTTCACTTCCTGTCTTTGTGTGGTTTTCCCTCCAATTTTGATTGTCTGCCCTGCCCTGATTGGTTGCACCTGTGTCTTGTTATGTCCCCTCACAGTATGTATAGTCTGTGTGCTTCATTTGTTTCTTTGTCTGTTCATCTTTGTCACCAACCCAAGCGTCCCGGCATTTGTTTCCTGTGTGTTCTTGTGGCTAGAGTCCATTTTTCTCGTGGACCTCTTTTTGGACTTCGGATTTTGTTTATTGTTTGCTCCCGCGGAATTATTTGTCTTGTTGGACTGCTTCCCTGGTTTTTGACCACTACCTGCCAGATATCCGTATAGGCCTCTTCTTTTCATCATTAAATCATTGAACTGCACCAGCTCTGCCTCCCAGTCTGCTTTTGGGTCCAATCTCCTGTTTTCCCTGAGTACCTTGCTTGAAACCGTGATGAAGGTGGTTAAAACCAGCACTGTGGACTGGTACTTCCCCATTGATCGATGGATGGATGAATAATGTAAAATGGTACTTTTACTTCAGCAAAAGATCTGAGTACTTGAAGTAGATTTAAATCATTATAAAGTCCCACCTTTATTTAAAATTCAGTGTTTTGGTGGCGTAAAGGTGCAATCACATAGTTTGAAGTTTGATGTTGATAGATGGAAATAATTGAAAATAAAATCCTGTTTTACAAATATTAGAGAACATTAAGGTCTAACCCGAATCAGAGAAGATTAATATCAAAGATATAGTTATATAGAGTCAGTCCCTGAATTAAAATATAGATTGCACCTTTAAGTTGCTCTAATAATGTGGATATAAACTGGACATATTTGATGCGCTACTGTACTTGGCCTATTTTTGGGAAACGACATCTGTGTTTAGTTTTAGGAAAACATAGAGGATCATTATAACTTCTCCATGACAATAGTGGAAGTTCACTGGGTTCATTTCTGATTTCAGATGTAAGGCATGAATACTTAAGTTATCATGGTAGGTGAGCCTGATTTCTGTGGCAACAGATTAATTAGATTTATGTACACAAGGAAAATTATCCTTACTTTACTTAAGAAAATATGTAATTTCAACATACTTCAAGAGTTTAAAGAGTATACACGTCATATATTGTACACACACACATTGTATAACCACAAAACTAAACTCAGAAAGGCTAACTGTAGGACATTTGAATTTTCATTACTGTACTTTTTCAATTATACTTCAAATATCCTACATGCTGATCCTTATCAATCAGTGCACAGCAGGTCTCTTATCCTGAATAGTTCCTTTTGATTCACTTCAAAGGTTTCATTTGGTTTGGCAGTGGTTACTGAGCAGACAAATAAGAAATCTCCACTGCATGTTTTCAGTATTTAGGTGTGATTTTGATTCAGCAATTTGCATTGATCTTCATCTTTCATATTTTAGTTTTACATTCACACATTTTTAATGACAATCAGCAAATTTTGTTCGTGTCTACTAATCCACATTTTTTTTTGTAGCTAGTAATCATGCAGATGCACCTAAACAGATCACAGAAATGAATCCATGCTCTCTCATGTCTCATTCTTAGAGCCTATTTACATGTTCTGCAGCATGTTTACATAACCTCACACGTTTTAGATTAATGACTGTGTTTTGTATGCATGAATTTAATGTTCATCTTTTAATTCTGTTTGTGTGGCCTTTTTCCCTTTTTTTCCTTGCTGAATCGTATTACATTTGCAGCTGCAACAATCTAATTTCCCCCTCAGGGATCAATATGTTTTCACCATACCGCTGTCAGTGGCAGATGGTTAGCAAGTGTCAGCTGACTGAATCAAACCTGCATCCCTTCACGCAAATGACAGCTTCACTAAACCACAGCACTACATGGGAGCTGCGTTTATTTATTGTTTTTTTGTTTTTTACTCATAGAACAACACTAACAACCACTTACAATGATTCCCATTTGCCTTTATATTAGATTTTTTAAGACAGAATTGACAACACGGCAGCCCAAACAAAATCCGTAGCTTTTAAAGAGCTTTGATCACCAGGTGGCTACACAGTCACCTTGTGCTTGAAGGCAAATTGTTCTTTGTGGTGCTGGAAATCATGCATTACGGTCTGAACTAGGACAGGGCCCATGCGGCAAACCTGTCATTTGAATTCTTCACTAAAACCTGGATTCACGCCATACATTATTTAGTTTCACATCATACACAGAAGCTTTAAAATTGACATGCATATGTCCTGTTCTGATGCTGTTGACATTATAGCATATAAAGATGTATCATAAATCCTTTTTTTTAATATTTGTTTGTAGCTTTTCTGTAGTCGTGCAAAGATACCAATATAGTTAATGCTGTTTACAAATATTTATGATAGGAGAGATGACTCCAATCGCAAATATAATTATAATCCACTTTGATTTTTTGCTAATTAAACAGTGGGTAAAGTCTAAACAAACTGTCTAATGATCTCTATATGGCTGCACTGCAGTTTGAGAGACACAAGAAACACTACCCCTTACTGGTGGATAAAGAGCATTACAGAAATCATTCTAAAGCGTTTTCTTATTAAAGGGGCACTCCATAGATTTTGCACAAAGGGCATTTTACTCATTCTGTGGAGTAGGACGCCGCCTGTGAAAACATAATGTTTTCTGTGGCTCTGGAGGAATTTTCTAAAGTCTGAGCAAATAGCCCTGTGTTACAAACTGGGAAGATGGAGGTTCAAAGACCTGAGACTATACCAGGCGTGGATGGTCATGTGAATTGATGCTACCTGGTTGTATTATAGGAAATGTAGGATCCAGTGTTTTTGGACCTTGACCCATATTAAATTAAGGAAAGTCTGGATATCTCAACCTCTGCTGCTTTGAGTTTGACAATTATTTTAATCTGTCTCTTGTTAGTCCCCCACCAGATGTAATACAACAATTGCTGGATTGTCCCTTAAAGGTCCAGTATGTAACATTTAGAAAGAGCTATTGGCAGAAATGGAAATTGTTGTGTTTTCATTACCTTAGAATGAGCTGTTTTTATCTACATAGGGAGCAGGCCCTAATGCTCCAGTCGACAGCAGCCAGTTATCGTAGCTTAGCATAATGGCTGGAAACAGGGGCAAACAGGTAGCCTGGCTCTGTCCAACGGTAACAAAATCCTATTTTACTACTGTTTCCAGGCCAGGCACAGCAACGTAACTTGTTCTGAAGGTATTTCCAGAATCACCTAAGAGTCCTCCAACTATCTGGATGAAAAAATGTATAAATGACCTGGGTTTTCAATCATTGCTAGTTAATTATCTTTTAGAGAAACAGTAATAAAACTCCTGATCTTTCTCTCCCTCCCTAACTCTAGTTGCCTCTCTCCCTCTGTGTTAGAATAACACTATACCTGTCATATAGGATTCAAACAAACAACACTCTTGCGTCTCCAGCCCTCCTTTACTGCAGTTGAATCTCCTCAGGTGTTCATTAAAAAGACACATCATATACAATGTTTTATTTGTACGGTATAACAGCTCTTTGCACCTCATCAAACAGGACAAACTGACATTCGTTGGTAACAGCAGGAGGGTGCTGACATACTGTAAGCAATGTGCATTTACTGGACTCAACTTTATGGCCTCCGCTCATCATTTAGTTACAGTTCTTCATAAGAATAGCTTTGTTGAAATCCATGCCTCCTGCAGTATTTTATGCACATCCTTTTGCTCTGTTGCAGTGCTATGTTAAAAGGCATGCAACGTCTCGTAACAGGTTCAGTAACACGAAGCTGACTTTGCCTTGTTGCTTAAATTACAAAGTAATGCCACAAAACACGTGGAAAATACTGAAAACCATTATAATATTTGAAAGGGTATAAAAAGGTACATGACTATTTACAAAATTCAAGTTAATTTTGTACAAAGTAAAAGTGCATCAAATATTTAAAGATCATCCTGCATGTTTAACAGGACGAAAATATTAAAAGAAAAAGCAGTGAACTCTTAAGAGAGGATGCAGGTTTAGAAGATTCTTCTCTGTAGAAAAACATCAAGAAAAGTCTCTGTAAGTTAAACATCATGAATATTCTTTGTACTCTGGAGACTTTAGTTCAGTTTTGTTTCTTCATAAATTATTATGCAAGTGAGCTGAACATGTTGCAGATAAAATCTTTTAAACATCGAATTCAATATACAGTATAGTTACTTTACATTTGGGTGGCAAGTCACCCTTGAGGTTTTTCATGTATTTCAAAATTTACCATAAGAGTTTAATAAATATACATCAAGAAGAGACAGAAGAGTGATTGGCTAACACTTGCCTCAAGGGCAAGTTGTGGCCTGAAATTCTTGGAACAGATCGATCAAAGCTCGCTCTATTCTTCTTTTCAAACGGCCAGTAAAAGCACCAGAGCTCCAGCCTGAAGCCAAGAAAACGAGAGCTCAAAGATCTGTGAAGGGACGACATGGGAGGGCAGTGGAATACATAGACAAAGAAGGCCCTAATGTCGCAGCAGTGCAGGAATGCTAAGTGAGTGTGACACAGTGCTGACTCTTTGGGGTCAGGGGTCGTGGTGTGGGACAGATCCAGTGCACTGAACAAGCCTTTCTTCAGCGGTCATGCGGAGCTGTCTATGCGGTGCCACTGTGGTGTTGGGGAGCAGGGGGTGGTGGGTTGGTCCCTGAGTGTCGGGTCCCCTGTGGAAAAGGTGTCTGCTGGGGGCCCTCAGCCTGCGTTACCGCTCTTCAGCCACTTTCCCGTTTGCCTCCTGCTCGTCCTCGTCTCTCCGCTTCTGCCTCTGGAAGAAGCCGAGCTGGGGAGTCGAGCAGTGAAACACAGAGGGAAATTAGACAAGAGCTACAGCCTGATAATATAAGATTTTGCATGGACGTTCGTTCTTGACCTTGAGATCAGTACGTGTGATAAAATCATCTGAACTTGAGGTCCACCTAGTAGTTTTTTTCTGAGCTTGCAACTGCATCTTACAGTCTTCAATCAGTGAAGGGAACTGGCTCAGGAATAATCCAGCGAGCTAAGTATGAAACTTGTGTGTTAAGAATAAACGTTCACATGTTATCACATGGCCAGTGTTTGTGATTGCACACAAGCCACTTTCATGTGAGGTTAAAAGTGCCAAAAAAGGCAAGTGGACCTTGAGCGGAGATTTTATTTGTCACAAATATAAAGATGTGTTTTCAGAGCATTTACAGCTTGGTTTGCGTTTAGCTGCTATGCACCTGAAATGTAAAATAAAAAATTCCCTGTACATTTGATTGATTTAACTTGTTCTCAGTTATTCTAACTGATAACACCTCAAAATTATGTAGAGTTGTGCTGGAAATCATGTGAGGTCAACGGACTCCCTTCTTTCACATTTCTTTGCATTATGTAAAGCAATTGTTTCCCCTTTTTATTACATATTGAATAACATCAACAACAACAAAAATCTGTGACATTTAAAGCACTTTGATATACCTTTGTGTTTGGAAGGTGCTACATAATTAATCCTTACTTGCTTTGCCTTAAAAAGGGAAGAGGACTGGATTTACATAATGTCATTTCTATGTGATAGGAGGCTAATAGCGTCTTGTGAACATGAACAATTCTATACCAAAGCTTTGACCCAGAGAAAAAAACATGATATTTCTGATCTTCAATCGTTTGCAGTTAGATTGTGTGTTTCTGTGAATGGCTCCCGAGTTGACCATGAATGTGAGGCTGCCTTGATTGACAATTTGACCTTTTACCTTAACATAAGTCTCATTATTTGTCCAACTAAAAAACATGCAGATGTAGTGAACTCAAGTGGTTTAACTCTTCAATTTCTTGTATTTTTCTTTCTCTAAGGGTATACATTGAACAATGTATGCAATTATTATACCTGTCATTAGCTACATAAACACTGTTTTTATTCTGAAACTCTGCGATGGTCTGTCAGTTAATATCACTGTCAGATGTGACTTTTCTGTCTGATTACAGGCGTTTTTTATTCTCAACCAGATGGAGGCAGCTTAACCCTACACTGAGGTGCTTCTGTGACTATAGTTTAGGTTTAAATAGAGCTTATGAAGACTTCCGATAACTTCAGGAGAGCAAAATATGGTAATAAAATAATATGCTATTAACTACTGTAGATAAAAACAGTACTGAGGCACACTTGATCTTTGGCGGTCTCAACAAAGACATACAGTACGTCTTAATGTAATACCTCTAATAATTCTATATTCTTTTTGCTAATGACCAATAACTGCATGATATGATGACTTACCTTCCAAAGAGCAAGACTGAGCAGGGCTAATAATAAGAGTCCTCCCAGCGTGCTACCAATGATAATCCAGGTAGGGATTCTGTAATCTCCCTCCTTCCTGATCTCCAATATTATCTGTGGACAAGATAAGACGATATTAATCTAATTTCTTTTTGAGATAAACACTAAACTCAGTCAGCTATTGTAAAGTGTTACAATAAAGAGGTGATCAAAATTGAAAATATAATGTACATACAGCAATATATATAATTATAAATTGAGTAGGCTAGTGTAAATGTATGAATGTACCCAGAGATGAAGATGATTATACTGGATTATAAATCCAGACATTTGTAACTGTAGTTATATTCAGCACGTGGACACTCACAGGCTGACTTGGCCTGAAACAGGACTGAAAACATTTATAAATGTGTTCTTAACGTATATATTTAAAGGAAGCCTCATTAATTGTAGCACAGATCGGAATCAGGTATACCAAAAAAAATCCCTTCCCCTTTTTACACTTATAATACATTTAGAGCTTAAGTCAGCTAAAGGAAATCAGTATTGTAGTGAAGTATTGGCTCATAAAAGCATGATAAAGAGATACCGTATGACTGTTTGCACTGGCCAATAGATGGCAGCAAAGATTAGTGTACGAGTCCAGACTTTTACATGTTGTGCCGCTGGTCCTTTCGGTCCCTAAGCACCACACAGCACGTGTGCTCCAATACCAACATTTGGTGTCTGATTCTACACTACTTCGGTTACGCAGTGCCATGCTCAGCAGAGCACAGGGATATTGTTTTATAAAGTGGTCACTGCAGCAAAATATGTTCTTGTTTAGGGTTAAAATAAATTGTGACATTACAGGTATTATACAATTTAATTATTTAAGTCCATTAAAATCAGTTTAAAAGATGATCTGATCTCCTCAAGCACAAAACACACATTCACACATAGAGAGGATAAAAACCATAGAGGCCGTTTACAGCACGAATTCTTGTTTACTCACATGTCTGACAGGCCTCTCTTCATGTAAAAACATGGGGCTGGAGGAGGGGAGCTCCACTGATGCACTGGTTACCAGTTCCAAGATTTTAAACTTCAGCTGGAGAGGAAATCAAAACATGATGCCAGTTTTAACAAACACATCACACAGCTGAGAGACTACAAAGCAGGGTCAAAGCAGAATAACAGTAAGATGAATAGAGCACTTGCATGCATGGGTGTTATTATAAAGCTCGGGATTTCCAACTTTATGCATGCATGTTTGGGGTTTTATACTCACTGCGTGTAAGGTATCTATTCGTAGTGCTCCCGTGATACTAACTGCAATTTCTCTGTAGGAGGCCACATGGACAGTGCATTGGATTGGCAGAGTGAGGGTGTTGGACTGGTTCTGTGTGAAGAAACCAGACATCAGCCTTACGGAAAACAATTACCAAAGAAAAAGTTGGAAATAAAAATCTCATTTGGGAATGATTTTGGTTGGTTTTTACTTTACCAAGCGGGAGAATCGTGAAAGGTCCTCAGGTGACGACCTGCTCTGTGCCACATGCTGAGGTGGTAGACAGCGTGTACCATCTCTCTGAGGTGTGACATGAGTAAAAATACCTGTTAGTATGCTATAATCTTATGTCTGCCGAGAAATTGTGAAATAATATTCTGATTAGATGAGGTGTATTGGCATTAAATTAAGACCAAGAATGAATATGGCTCTGTAATTGAAGGAATAGTTTAACGTCTTTGGAGATCTAAGCAGATCAAATCCAATCTTATGTCTGCATGTTAAGTACAGTGCTGAAGTCAGCTTAGCAAAAGGACTGCAGGCAGGGGGAAACTGACTTTGTCCAAACTTTAAAAAAAGCCTACCAGAACCTCTAAAGCGGTCTTCATATTTCCAAAACTATTGAAATGTTTTTATCGTTTGTGAATTTAGAGTTTCATTTTTTAAGAAGAAGAACGTGCTATTATCCTTTCAAAGGTTACACATTCTCACTTTAAACCACTGAGGCCAACCCTGAGGCTCTACACTCACCTGGTCGATATGGAAGTCCGATATCTTAAGGAGTTGGTTCCCATTCTTCGTCATTTCTGGGATGTCAATGTTCAGCTGCAGATCCTTTACTGGAAAGTAGCCAAGGTTCTGGATCTGAGAGAAAACAAAGAGTAAAATTGGGTAAATTATTTCCAAGCTCCTACAGTAAATTCAAATAACGGTGATGATGCCCTTAGCGCTCACCTGGAAAGTGAGGTTGAAAGGAGGACCGATGACACCAGGCTCCTCCAGAGACAGCTCTGATTTGATGTCGTACCGAGTCGGATTTGAATCCCTTTTGAAGTGAAGAATGAACATTAATAAATAGAAGCAATTATCTTCCGTTTATCTGGGCTTTAACGTACATGTTGTGAGGTCAAATACACGATAACACAGTCCCCATTCCAGCTACAGTATCTACATCTGATTTTCCCACACTGATATTATTCAGCGTCTTCCGGGTGCCATCGAATCCCTTTGCTCCAGTTACTTGCACTTACAAGTTCATTGCTTCCAAAATCACCTCAACGTGCATCATTTGGTAGGACATTTAGAAATGTACAAACCTAGTGAAGAGAAGGTCTGCCTCGTATTTCAGTGAGTAATAGATATCATTGAAATTATCAGCTGTGCTCATTTCTTCGCCATCACTGTTGAGAGAACCAGAGAAAAATATTCAAAGATGTGAGCAGTGATGTTACAGTTGAAATATTTATCCTTATAGCTTTTGCAGTTGCTGCTTTTTCATCTTAGCTTGAGCTGAAATGTATGATCAAAGTAATGCTTGGTTGCTATGTTTGGGATGTCTTGGTTGTTACCATCAGTGAGGACACAAAGGACAGTTACGGACAGACCTCTGTCCATGCAAAGAGGAGGTGTGTTTAGACGTCTATCATTTTAAAACACAGATTTAAAAGGTATGTTCACACCTGCGGACCTCCAGGATAACTCTGACGTGCTCTAGGAAGACAGTACGACTCAACTCAAACTCCAGACGAAATGATACCTGCCCAGAGGAGAGAATAAAGTTTAGCAGAATAAATTGCAGGGCGTAAAAATGATCCTATCTTTTATCTTTCTTTCATCAGTGTTCCTTCAATGTTTTCACAGTTTATTGTAATTACATTTTTATTAAAAAACACAGGTCGGAAGCTTCTTTTGACTCCATATGCTCCTGCACCGTATATACCCTCCCCAACTGTAAAGGCCCTGCATTATGGATTAAGGACTAAAGCCCGCAATAACCTGCTGCGGCTTTGACCCCGGGCAGCCGGCTGAACAGTTGGTGCTGCTTATAGCGAGCCAGGGAATTTCCCCTTAGTTGAGGACAATGCCATAAATACAAATCAACATGAAAATACAACTACCAGTGAGAGTCAGATGAAGAAGACAGAATGTCTAGTGAAATTAAATCTCTGCATTTAACCCATACTAATTATTAGGAGCAGTGGGAAGCTGCAGCACACTTCAGCATGTGGCTGGGGGGAGCCGGGATCGAACCACAACCTTCCAATTGGTGCACGACCCGCTCTGCCACTAAGTCACAGCTGCCCCTAAACACCCTCACACAGAAGAGGCAACAGGTGTTTAAGAAAATGGAAAACTAGAGGAATTCTAAACAAAAATGGTGGAGAGGAGAGGACGATTGATTGGCAGCAGAGAGCAAAGTGGGCCGAGCTCGGTTAAAGTCCTGCGTGTCGTAGTGAAATCCTGACAGATTCTGTCTGACCAGAGACGAATGCATAACAAGGTTTATCGTAGCTTCCCTCCTCCATATAGACTGACTCGTCCGTGACAGACCACAGATAAACTACATACATTCAAGAATAATGACCTATTTTTATATAATCTCATCCTATTTGTGTCCTGTCCGTTCTTTGTTATGAATGTCCAAGAAAAGAAAGGTTCATCTTTTCAAACTGTCCATTTTAAAAATAATTGGATGAATCTATGTGATGGTCATTTAGAAGAAAGTTAGATGAAAACAGACACACACATGCATGCGAGTGGTATGGATTTGGAAGATCGTACGTGGCTAGAGGACGTTCGTGCGCCAGCATAGTTGAACATGGAAATTCAGACAGCATGAAGCTCCCCTTCCTCCTCTGAGTTGATGTAGTGTGCCCACATTGGCCTGAGCCACATTCAGTGTCGATCACAATACAATTAATTGCAATACCTGGTGTTCCTTGTCTCTACGCACACCCACAACAAAGCAAAACACATTTTCACCACCAACGTGTACACAGGGTGTGATTTTTAGACCTCACTTTGCCGCAGCAGTAGTAAAGTTTACAGTACATGCTGGTTTTACACAGGTCAAAAGCAACCAGAAAAGTCAAAACAAGAGTGACAACTGGCTATTTTAAAAAGCTTGCCCTGAGGCTCCTACCTTCCTTCCAATAAACAGCGGTTTGGGCAGGCTTGGCAGCAGCACCAGTGTACAATCAGCCGTGTTTAACTCTGTGCCACATTTTTAAAAGGCTCTCGAGCAGAGAAGATCAGCGTTGTGGCTCTGGATGCTGTTCAGGCTGAATGAGTGGGTATGAATCACTCAGTAAGTTTAAAAGGGTGACCGGAGTCCTCTTGGTTCAGTTGTTGGGGAGCGTTACAGAGAAATGCAATGATATTTTCGTTGCCCGGGAGATGACTATTGTTTGTGATAATGACGTGGTTAGGACATTTCATGAACTCTTTCAATCACCTTCATTACTTCATTCCCCAACTATTTGTCAGCAGACTTTGTATCAGTATAGAAAGTAAGACTATTGTTCAGACATCAATGGAAAAGATGGCTTACATATAATCTGCTTGCTGTTTAATAGCTTTTAATTGCACTGTACGATTTACCATCAATGTCATCCCTATCAAAGTTCATTCAAACATCACCGTCTTCACAATAAAACTTGATGCCTTGCTGTAAAATATACTGGAAAGTGCAGAGTCTCATAAATATCATTGACATTACAAGCCTGTGGAAAGGCTTGGAAACAGCAGAATTGAATGTGAGAATCAGTAACACATGAGAGAAAAGAGACTCTCAGTATCTTTCACTTAGTCTCACCTGGTGCATCAGGACAAGGCGAAGAGAAAATGTCCCTAATGGCTGAGGAAGCAGGTTCTTCTGTTTTATTTACCCTGTTGCTAAGATGAATCTTGATAATAATTGAATGACAACCAAATGGGATGCTAATTTAAAGTTTTATAGTGTATAGAGGGAGAAGGAATTGCTTGACTGATTTTTAGGACATAATAAGGGACAGTTACTTTAACCTTTACGAAAATGCTCCTCACTTTCAGACATACTGTGTCAGTGACGGCAACAGGACTTGCATATGTTATGGCTTGTGTCCAATAAATTCTCCAAACTCCATATTGTTGGTTTTCAGTTACACCAATACGTTTTTGTGCCAGTGAGAGTGTGTCCGATTCTTACAGAAGTGCAAAACAGATGGAAAATGTGGAGGTTTATTCTTGACCTTGGGAACAGATACAATAAGAACTCAAATGTGTCATCATGTGACCTAAGTAACTTAGGGACCTTGGTCACGTTATAAAAGTGTGATCATATATAGTTTATAGTCAAATATCACGTGACCAAAGTTAGATAGAGGAAGGCTGTGGGAGAACTCCGGAAAAAAAAAAAAGAGTGAAGGGAACCACTTTTATCACATGAAAAATCTATAGTTAAAAAACAGTAAACACATTCCCAATTTGGAAGAATGTCACTCCAAAAACCCATCAGACTTAAATACCAGTAGTTGAAATCTCATTTACTCTCTCTGGCACACTGCAAAAGGTCTTGGCTTCCAATACCTTGTTGGTTAGGGGCCTTATTATTCTGATATGAAAGCATGTTTCACCTTATAAATTAGGAGATTTGATCAAGGAGGCACTACTGTAACATACTGGAGAAAGTAAGATAAGGGCTCTCTAAATTATTTTTACGCGGTCTGGAAGCCCTTTCTCGATCACATAACATCCTTGACCCCACCCCACCCACACACCCAACTGGTGCTTTGCTTTTAATTAATTTATTTAATGTATTTACTTAGCCTATTTATTATTATTTTTTCTCAGTCTCTCTCTGTTTTAGGAATGTTTTGGGTGAGGTTGGATTGGGTGGGTCTTTCTAATTTTATGAACATAGTTCTTTTTGCACTTCCTGCTTGGACTATAAAGCAACTTGAACTCTAAGGTTTAGGAGCATGTGGCTGTTCTGGGAAAACACACAAAGTCATAATGTGCCTTGTGGGGGCCATCCTCTCTGTGCTGTAAATAATGTTGAGTCGCAGTTAAAACCTTGGAGGATATAAACTAAGATAAGAATGTTGATCTTAATCTCTAAAGTGTTTTGTCTTGATAAGCCACTGAGAGCATTTGTGAAACTGATGTAATAATAAGAAACTGTTAAATATTAAGTCATATTTATGTTGCAGTAACCTCCTACTCACGTTTGCTATAGTTAGAAAATTAAATATAGAAGGACATGTTTTAGTGTCAATGTGGGCTGTGAGATTGCTCGGCAGGGCTGTGGTCACGTGTCCAGATTTTTATTTCACTTTGAAGTACAAGCATCTAAACGGATTTTTATCATATTTGGGAATCAGCATGAAAACTTCAATATGAATGATTGTTTTTTTTTATGGTTGGAAAGATCAACTTCTACATCTGCTTTCCATTCAGTCTGATAAATACAGAAATAATTATTCTCACTTAAAGCAGTTGGCCATCTTGAACCCACAAACAAAACGTCAGACATACCTCAGTATTTATTGATGCAACTGTTTGTTATATTATCTTTAGGTTGTATTTTCTTATAATATTTTAATAACTGTTTGCTTATTGCTCTTTTTGAAATTATATGTAAAGTGTTTTGTAATTTGTTTGGAAAAGCGCTCTATAAATAAACATTTATTATTATTATTATTATTATAATAATATAGGAAATCAGTGCAAAACTAATTATTTATTTCCCTTACGTGAGTACTGCGTCAAAACATACCCCATTAAGTCTAAATGTTGTGTTAGTAGATTATCTAATGACAAATAATAAACAAATAAGTCACAACTCCAAAGTGGGTCACATTTTTGGCATTTTAGAAAATGTTGGCAGATGTTTAAACAATAAATGATCTCACCTGACTTTTGGCCCTCATGAACGGAGCACTGACATTGCAGATCTTCTCATTCCTCAGTTTGTCCTCAGTGTAACACTCTATTTTGATGTCAGAGTTGTCCTGGATAATGACAGTTAATCATTTTCAATACAGTACTGGTAGCTTAAATGCAGCATTTATCTCAGCTCATCTGCTGGTGAAATCTGAGACTCTGTTCAAACAATTTAAGAAAATATGTTCTCCCCACAAAACACATGAACGAGTTCGGGTGATGATAATGTACCTTGACTATGAGGCTAGAGAAGCGTAGATTGGGTGTGTAGGTGATGTTTAGGCGAGCATTGTAGGCGTTCTCTCCTTTGTTCTCCAATCGGACATCCACCACCATCCTCCTCCTGTTTCCCCCTAGAACACGCAGAGATGCCTCGGTCCCTCCTTCACTTAGGTAGCGGCAGAAAGCACCTTGTAACTGTACAGGCTGCGCACAGAACTGACTGGGAGGCAGGGAGGGAGGCAAGAGAAGAAAAGTGAAATCGTAAGTGACAGCGCAGTCGAGGATCAGTTTTGCTTTAACCTAAAAATACTGTAAATACAGTATGTCTGGGTATGCTTGTGTGTGCACTACAGTATGTGCGGTGATGAATATGTGTGTAACTACCTCCGAGTCATCAGGTCGGTCATACTCTGCAGTGCCAGGTCAGGTATGCAGCGGTCATCCTCGTCACAGCCGTTCCAGAAGGGCAGCTAGCCAAAGTAAGTCAAAGAAACTAGTAATCCTTTCCTTCCCATATTTACTTTGATAGAATCAGATGATAATTTATGGAAGCACATTTTAATAACGTGAGAGCAAAGACAGGATATGCTGTCAGATTGGCCCTCACCTCAGTCCTCATAACAGTAGGCCAGCTGTCATCTAGAACTGGTACGCGGTCTGGATCTTGTAGCCCCACTTGCACAGCAAACACTATGGGCCTTGCATAGTCTGTGGTCTCCTAATATAAAACATTAAGTTCAAGGATTAAGCTGTGGATTTACTCTATCATGGCACTTTATCTATGGCACTCAAATATGTTTTGCTTTCAAATGGTTTACACAAATGTACAAGATGCAGAAATGCTCAAAAGATATGCTTCTAATCTCCGTTTAATGAGCAGTGTGTGTTGGTTTTCACCAATATGGGAGACCAATATCAATAATGATATTTTAAGACTGAGGCAGCTGACTGAAGTATGTTTTGCTGAAATCCAACATGTTAAAATTGGAGTCTTTTTATATAATAAAAATAAGTTAACTGAAATCTTGTCAAAGTAGAAAAGCATCCAAACCAGCAATTTAACCTTTACATGACACTAAAAGTTTCAAGTTGCAACATATATCTTTCAGCCGTCTCACCTATTCAAACACTGGGATACATTAGTCTTGTGATGAATAATGAATTAAAGTAAACATTCACAAACAACAAAAACAAACTCAAATGAACAAATACAAATTAAAGCCAATTATCTCACTGTCACCAATGTCTTTGGAAACACTGGTCGCACCCTTGTATGTGACTTTTGTAACCCTCATTGTGGGGCCTCACCATTACGTGGAAGTAGATGTGTTCGCAGGTTTCTTCTCCAGGCAGGAGGGTCAGGTTTTGAGGCTGCAGCTTGTTCGGGTTGTCCAGTATGGCACGGGGATTGAACCGTCTCTCCGCAATGGAGACATTATATTTGAACGCTAGTAGGTCATAGAAAGAGTTGAGAAATCATACTTCTATGTGGAATCGTATAAGATCTTGTTCTATTTGTGTTAAAATGTTTCTAAGATCATTGGGCTTCTGTTCTTATTTAGCTTGGTGCAGATTCATTGACAAATGGCGGCAACAGGCTATGGTAAATGACATCACTAGAGCAGTGCAATGCAATATTAGCTTGACTCTGAACATATGATGAATGTGTGACCAACATATACAAGAATCCAAACCCTCTGGCTTCAGTACTGAGTCATTTCCAAGCCACATTGTTTAAGAGGCTTTCCATGTATTGCCTCATGTTTTCATGGCATGAGGAAAAATCTACTAAGGCTGAACTTGTGCATGCGTTGTGTTTGGGGTTAACTAGAGAAGTGGAGAGCAGGAGACATCTTAATGCCTTATGCAAAAAGATCTGGGGAAATAATGGATACTAGCTTTTCTCCATGAGAAAAATGAAATTTACAAAACAAAACTTCACTCTTTTCCAGTTTTAAGAGCCATTTGGCAACACAGCAACACTTATCATCAGTACATTTCCTCTAATCCCTACAAAACACATCTAAAAAAGTAGTTGGTTGAATGCTTTTGTTTAAAAACACCACCCTCAAATACTGTCGATAGATATTTGATTTTCGTAAATAAGATTAACTTGACTGGTACAGAAAAATGTTCTGTCATGTCATGCAACAGACCACAGCAAACTCACAAACACCAGCACATCTGCCATGCATTACTAGCCAGACACGACAATGAGCGGAAAATTAAATACACAGTGTTCCACTGTATGCAACCATGGGCGACAAGATAACTCCCTCTGTTCTTTCTCTACTCTGTTTTGGCACATCTGACAGATTTTATAAAGATGTCGGAAGGTCAAGAGGTTAACTCAGAACCCCCCGATACACAGTGAAACTGGACCCCGCCATCAAATCTCTTGCGGCTATATGCGTGTGGGGTACTATCAGTGATACCCATCTGCAGGATTGAGTTGTCTATGAGCTGTCACCACCACCAAACGATTAGAAACAACTCTCTTTTTAAGCCGAATAAACAGAGATAAACTTGTGGATGCCTTCCAACCAGCGTTCACACAATAAAAGGAACATTTGATAGCTCCAGTGTGGTTCAGATGTACCAGTTTTGCAGGCAGCAGCATTAGCTTTGGCAGAGAAACAGAAGTGAGATCAGAATCTCTTACTGCTAGTGAAGAAACATTTTGCTTTGGCACCACTCTGAACGGAAGGAGCCATCACAGTTTTTACAGGAAGGAATGCTGAAAAGTCTTTTGGAGCCATGACATGAAGAATATACATTCTGAGGGCCGAATGCTTTTTCTCACTTGGACATCATATATATATATTATCTTCTTTACTAATAGATGAAATAGGGTTTTATTAACTTTGGGAAGATACCAAACATCCGGGAAAAGACAACGGGAGGAACTAAAAACTTTACTGAGATGCTTCCACGGCAGTGGATTATTTTTGCTTACCAACTTCCTGTGTGGGAGGAATGGCTGTCCTGGCAGTGATGTTGAAACATACAATGGCTGACATACAGGTCACGTCTTTGCCACCTCTCTGACAGTCCTTCACAAAGATGTTAATCTTACTGGGCTCAAACCTGACAGTGATATATATCCGGACAACACTCTGGGACCTGTGAGGGCATAAAGGTGTTACCGATGAAGCCAACCCATGATCTTTGAGACACAAGAATATGATTACATAACAATGATTACTTCTCAAGGTGTACATAAAACTCTCCATTAGAGGGGTGTTGCCAACATTTTTTGCTTTAAAATGTAACAATGAGCCAATCACAACGGATTAAAGAACGGATAAAGTAACGGATTACATTTATTTATAGAGTTGATCCCCCCTTGTTAGTGCAGTAACTGTCTTTTATATTTTTTGACAACAGTATTATTTACTGGTGGAAATACTAACCAAAGGAGAACAGCAGCACCAAGGGAACCTACTGCCAGGTCCACTGAACCATCATTGTTCATGTCCATTGTGCCATGGATACTGCGGCCAAAATACTGCAGGCCAGGAGCCAAATCTACTGCTGCTATCCTCTGAAAAACAGACAGAAAAATAAATCTGAGTAAACAAGCCCATTTACTGCAAATACTATAATTTACATTACTACCAACCATTCTCTTAAGCTTACCATTATTTTAAATTGTACACCGCAACTAGCTGCTTCTGTTTTAAATCATCAATGTTGCATAGGCTGCTTCAGATTAACTTATTTTGCACATTCTGTCAGTTTGTCATGCCTGGCAGTCGCTAACCTCTCCTGTCATAGCAGAGCCTGTTACTGTCCACCTGTCCAGTGGCCGCCATCTCCAGTCATCTGATCCAAACATCCACCTGCACACCTGCCTCCCATTCCCTCATTAGTCACTCAGTATATATGCCAGCCCCTATTCCCCCTGTCTTTTGTTAGATTGGCTAGTGGGCAATGTGGCCTTAGTGTGCGCGTCTTTTGTTCAAGTCACCTGCGTGTCTGTTTATGACTATTGCCTAGTTCGCTGTGTTTTGCCTGCTCTCTTGCTCCTTGTGTAGTTTTGTTTGCTGTCACTGACAGATTGCTTGTTACTGACTTGATTTCTGAACTAAGTAAATGCCTCACATGTCTGTGTACAGATCTGTTACAAGTATAGAATGACACTTACTTGTAGCAAGTTTCAAGTGTCTGCAAGTTGATTTCTTTTTACCATACTGAAATGAACACAAATCAGTGGCTACCTGGAAGGTGGTAAATCAAATGAAAAGCATACGGTATGCTTTGGAAAATGATCAGCAGTAATATGTATGTGTAATTCTAGTTGTTAGGCAAAAAAACCCAAACATATTGGCATTTCCTTTTAACTGTACTTTTTGCACATCTCCTACCTGTTTGTATTTGCGTAGTATTCTGTTGTGCTGGCTAAAGAAAACATAAATGGCTCCTTTGTGGTCATCTTCCAGTGGGGCTCCCACCACCAAGTCATTGAAGCCATCACCGTTAAGATCAGGGACAGGAGCAAGCGATGAGCCAAAGCGAGCGTTCTGCCCACCATTATGGATTTCCAAGGCCCCTTCAAGGATGAAACGATCCTGAGGGATGATGGGAAACATAATGATACAAAAGCTTGTGTCTTCTTATTCATGAATTCATAATTTGCTATCTTTTTTGGGCACATCTTAATGCATGCTCATAAATATATTTGATACAAGTTATATTTGTTACACAAAGGATCCTAGTCTTGCTAATATCAGAGTGTATTTATTTTCCCTTTGGTTGCTATTTAATAAATCTGAAGGCTAGTTTACTTCTTTTTTTTGACGCAAGAATTTGTGACTATATTAGTAAATAGACATTAGCTTTCGTGGGGAGTCCCAGGGCGGGAGATCTGGCTGCTCATCCTAAAAAAACAGGATCAGTGAACAAAACAAAATTTACGATGAAAATTAAAGATGAAAAAAACCTTTCCTGTCTTTCCAAAGCTTTATTCTCCTTACTCATGTGTGAGTAACTGAACTAAATGCTGCATTGTGAGGACTACAAGTTGGTATTTTAGAACTTGTGTGTTTTTGATTTGGCTAATATACCAATACTGCAGGTTATCATGACATTGTACTCACACGATTGTGCAACTAGAAATACCTTGGAACCAAGGAAATGTGATCTTTAAAACTATTCTTTTTGAGGCACCGCAGTGACAAGGGTTGAAGTCTGACCCGCGGCCCTTTGCTGCATGTCGTTCCCCTCTCTCTCTCCCATATTTCCTGTCTCTCTTCAGCTATAATACAGGCAAAATAACCTTCAAAGTTCACGTTTGTTTGGGCCTCCCAAATAGGGTTCAGATTTTGCTGAGGTGTGTATTTCTTTGGTTTCATTAGTCTCTGTTGTAGTATTTGCATTTGCGATCTCTACAGCGTTATGCTTACTGTATTATATACATTTATATATTGGCTAATGTTTTGGAAAATTGGTCTTTTGGCCAAAACTCAACCACGTTGTAAGAAAAAAAAACTCACTGTCTGAGCTACTATCAATGCATCAATCTTACTACCAGCAAGTAACTCATAGCATCTTATGTCAAAAATCATGAATTATCCATTACAGGGTTAATGTTACAGAGAAATGCCTAGAAAATCACACTCAGCATGCAAACACCCCGATACATCAAGCCAAATGTGCCACACACACATGCATAGATAACATACAGAAAGCCTTTACAGTATGAACACAAGCACAAAAACAAGCTGCCCAGGACAAAAAGATTTATTGGAAACAGAAGAATATACATTTTTCAAAACAGCACATGTCTGTAAGTCAAAGAAAGTCCCACTGGCCTATCTAATGGGCAGACATATGCCTTCTGGCAGAATTCAGTTTTCCAGTCAAAGAGCTGATCTGTTCTTCAAATGATCTGTCATCTATTTATTTTAGACGTCTCATAACAAGACCAAGGAAGAGATTGTTGCCCTCCATCCAGCTGGGTTTGTTGTTTCAGTTATATCTAAACCATCTTTAGTCAACTAATCATTTTTCAGGAAAAAGTAACAAACAAGATTTTTTTATCTTTCTTCCAGTCAAACAAAAGATAAAGTTTGGATCAGCTTCTGTGTTTTCCACATAATCCTTTGATTCAGCCTTTTTGAACTCAAATATCTTAAACATCTGGCAACGAAAAAAGTGAGGAATTTTACCTCTGGGTCATAATAGAGCTTAAGAATGCTGTATAGCTTAAGTATATTTATTTGAAGTTCTATTCTTAGTGAGTGTAAAGTCAGTTGGAAAATATCCATGTCTTTGAAAGCCACGACCCGACTGGAAAATGTTTCAAAGAAACCATTCTGACCAAATGGAGCCGAATACTTCAGTCCATCAGTAGTGATGCATATCATTGCTCCACTTGGCATCCCAGTTCATAATAAAATTTAGGGTCGGCAGACGAAGCATGACATCACTTGTTTTTTCAGCTTAATAAATGGGAAGGGAGTTGATTTAGGAAGGTAGCTTTTACTTCTCGGCTACCTGATGTGTGCATGTGTGACAAAGTGGGAGATTGATAAGAGAAATGGGGAGAAATATATTCAGTGCTGTGTAAATTTGAAACATATGGTTGGTGAGGAGGCCATGAAGGGTCACACCATGTCTGCAGTGGCCCAGAAGGAAGGTTAATAACGCGTTAACGCAAATTCATTCATATTAACGTGCGATTAACGCAACGCACATTTTCGGTTTGACCCGTGGCCTAGCACGTAGTTGGAGAAATCGAGAACAGCCACAGACGTAAAGGATGAAGCAGCAAACAGAAATGGGTAAAGAAAAGGGCTAATATTAACATTACCATTCTGAAACAAGTGACGTTATATAGCCTACATAAGCTACCATTTTTTGTGTTTAACTTTTATTAGAGTCCAGGTCAAAATACAAGAAAAGGGCGACTCGCGAGTCTCTGTTCAGCAGAATTGCGCCACAGTTCGAGAGCAAACGAACTCAGAGCAGCTCCTCTGGGTACACCTTGGGTTCGGTACCCTGGTGCGCTCCCAGGTCCACATGAAAGCTTTCACGTGACCAATTTTTCATGCGAATTGTGCCCCGTTCCGAACTAAACTGCCAGTGTAAAAACTGCCTTTTTTTATATTCTTAAAATGAGAGAAATCACTGCTTATTCTGAATTTATAAGCTTTGGCTTAAGAGATATAAAAGAAGTTTTTTGAAAAACATCTATGACCTTTGATACATGTCTAGTCTTCATGCTCTGATGGTTTCACTAATAATTAGCGTACATATGCATAAAGCATGTATATTTGTCCATACCCATGTTGATTAGAGTATTAAAAACTTGAAAAATATAAATTTAAGGTACATTTAGAACTGATTAAAATGTGCGATTAAGTTGCGATTAATCGCGAGTCAACTCATGACAACCATGCGATTAATTGCGATTCAATATTTTAATCGATTGACTGCCCTAGTTAGAAATGAATGGAATTTTATTTTTAGCCAGGTGCCATACTTTTGGCAACTTTATTTGGCTTACTTTTTATACCTTAAGTTTTGGTCAGAGCCCTCCGTGCAAAGGCAGCTCAGTATCACCTTGTCATTGATCTGTACTTATTCCATACAGTTTTCATCCCCTGCATCCCAGCTATACCGCCCATACATTTCTGATAAGGGAAGACATCCTTCTCATGAAGTGTTAAAATGAATGAAAAACACAAAAAATAATACTTTATGGTAAATAAACAAGACAAGAGTCTACAGCCAGGCTAGTGGCTCTGTGAGGCTGTAGGCCTGGGTAATAATTATCTGTGCGTTCGTCACTACGAGCAAATGCAATCTCTTTTTTTTATTTGCTAAGATATTTTAGTCTGGACCCACTGGCTGGCATTGACATTGCTAAAGCCACACTGCTTGCATGGATAACAGTTGATAGTACCATATTCACAGTGCACCTTTTCTTAAGTGAAGTCGGCAGAATAACATTGTGGATGTGTAATACTCACAGTGACGCATTTTTGAACCAGGGTTTCCAACCTTAAATAGTTTTCCAGATCAATATTACTGCGCAGCATCTACAGCACCACCTGAATCAACCACATCATGATTATTAATTGCCCTGAACATGTGGCAGTGTTGTCCTGACGATGATAGACATTTTTAGGGGATTTCTTTCTGTTTGTGTTTTGTTTTTGACTGTTAAACTTGGCCTGCCACCTGTGATGTGGTTTGGGCCACACCAGATATTTAAATACCTGCTCTATGCCTGTTCAATGGATTCAAACCAGCTGAAGATATTTATTATTCCAATGAGCTAGACAGACCTGGAACACAGGGAAATTTCCTTCTATTAAAGAAAGTTCTCACCTCCAAATGGTTTGCTGGAAAAGGGTTCAGAAGGGGCAGAATACTTTCCTCTTGAGTTCATTCTACACATCTATCAAGTCTGCACACTGGCATGGCAAAGTGTGTCAAATGTCTGCCTGCAGCATGTCAGTGTGTTGACTGTGGGGCTGGAATGCAACAGAGTCTGGGTTGGTGTATGTTATCGGACACTTCTGGGGAAGTGTGTTAGAAATTCCTGGGAAATTCTGGAGTTTGAACAGGTGTTGACCCAATTCTATATCGTGGGTTGCTTAATCCAAAACTGATTAATCCCCGTTTGTGTCCTTCCTCTCTGTATTTGTTTAAGTTTTTAGAGTTTATACCCACCAGCTCTGTCACTCTGTAGATATAGACCTTTCCCTTCTCCAAGCCTCCACTGAAGAACATGGGTGCTGCCACCAATAGGTTGTCAGTTATACCGTCTCCATCAATATCCACAGGTGCAATCTCACTGCCGTAGTAGGAGCCAATCTGAAAGAGGCGTATATGCATGTCATTTTAAGATCTTTTGATTCCTTGGCTTATGAACTTGAATATTATAAGCAAATGGGGGCCTGTGTTGTGTGTCTAAGCAAGTGATCAGACTCTTAATGCTTTTGTAAATGTTCAGACTGTGAGAGCTTTACAAAGAGAGAGTGATTCAGTCCCTGGAGTGGATGGAACAGCATCTATTAGTTTTCAGATTAAAAACATCTGGCTATTAAAAGCTCTTTTCTCAAGAATTGTGAGATCAAAAAGGTTCTCTGCAAAAAAACATCTGCTGTTCTGGATGAGCTGTTGCTGACAAGGTACAATGTAAGCTGCTGCAGGATCACTTCAGGCTTGCAGCCTGTGAAGAGTTGCCAGTTATGAGTGTAGTGGTCATTAACACACAGAGCCAGATACCCTTGAAATAATAATCATGTTTAAACTTAACTTCAGATAGTGGGATTAAATCCCAACAGATTTGATGTCCTAAAGTCAAAATTATACAACATAAACAATAATAATGACGTATAGCACGAAAACAAAACATAAACAGTAACAGAGATTACACACCTTCCCGTACAGTGAATTTGTCCTTATGTTAACTTGCACCATCAGTGCAGTATGCATGTTTATGTCATTTGGACCGTAATAACGGAGCAAAGTCGTTTTATTGAGATTAAATTTCAAAATGAAAATCAATCCTTTTGGCTATAGGCCTTTTCCACTGAAAAATACTTAATGTCATGATAATTTTTCTGGCCATTTTGTCTTATTTTATATGTTCATGAATTCGAATAAATCTAATGCTTTCCAAAGTTAAATATACAGGACATGCTGCGTACCAAAATGTCAAAAACAGAGAAAGAGGAGATCTGTCCCCAAATCTGGCTGAAGTAGTGCACTACACTGCCAGTTGTGATCCATGTTCATGAAGAGATGCTCCCTGAGGATGTTTTTCTTAAAAACGTACTGTTACTGTCTACCATGTACCTGAAGTACCTAGCGGGCATTTTTTCAGCATAAAGTTCACACCAGAAAGTCACACAAATTCATCTGTGCATGATTGCAAAATATGTGGTTCTAGTCAGTCTAAATAGCTCTCCGAGCTTCTTTCTATTTTCTCTGAACTGGGCTGTTTACTTCTCCCTGACATTTTGTGCTCATGAGTCTAAATCATTTCATTCAATAAAGGGAAACGAAGCAGGACACTAAGTTCTAGGGCTGAAACGATTCTTCGAGTAAATCGAGTAACTCGATTACAAGAAATGATCGAGGTAAATTCCTCTGCCTCGAACCTTCTTTTAATTTATTTTAAAGCGCACGTCAAGTTCTTTCGCAATCATTTTTTTTTTTATGTGACACAACGCGTACATCACCCACACAAATGGAAATAGACGTAAGGAGTCAGCAGTGTTTTGATTTGAGAACGCGGGCGCGAGCTGCCAAATGGAAGGGAGCGACAACGAAGTGCTGACACCTCTTTGTGACTGTCAGAGCCAATAGAATTGATTGCCACCACCCACTTCCGGCTTAGAAACACCAATGACGATCCAGAAGGCAGTAAGCCCAAAGACAGTATATTGTGGGGGGAGCTCTTACTCCACTCTGAACGCTCCGTTTGTGCTTATGCAAACAACCAGTACTTCCGTGATTCAATTCCAACGAACACGGAAAGACGAGAGGATACAGTAGCAGCGGTTTTTCAAATCGGAATATAACTTTTGACCTGAAAACAGCAAAGGTAAGACATAGTTTATGATTTAGCGATGTTTTTCTTTGCTACACTTTTGAAGCTAGCTCTGAGATTCCGTCGCACGGCAACGCGGCAGCCATTGTTGTAATCAGCAGCTTCTGCTCTTTCAGACGGTACGTTATATAGTTTGTGTGGGTAGCTGGAAGTGGTGAAAGTAACAGAAGCACGAAATTATGAATACATATTTTCGCGTTTTTGATCATAATGAATATAATTACCTAGGCCCTAGGGTGTAATTGTGTTTCATTCCGGTTGTCAATGCTTGGTACAGGCTTTTAGTGGAGTTTCTCCCCTTCATTTTGGTGTGACGCATGTTGGATTGGTGCTTCCTAGCCTGTGTTATGTTCATTTATACTGCACGGACCGTGTCAGCCCCCTGTAAAAATGTTTGCTCCTGCAAGCTAATTCACTGAAAAACCCGAAAGGTCCTATCTAGAGCCAGTGTTTGGTTTGTCCATTGTGGGCTACTGTAGAAAGAAACATGGCGGTGCAACATGGTGGACTCCATAGAAGGGGACCTGCTCCCTCTGTAGATAAAAACGGCTCATTCTAAGGTTACGAAAAGACAATGATTTTTATTTTCAGGTGATTATACACTAATGAAAACATACTTATAAATATTATATTCCATTTATGCCAATATATCCTCCTAATAAGACACACTGGACCTTTAAAGGAACTGATTTTGCAGTTATACTACATACTAGTCAATTTAAAGACACTATATATAGAGTTCAATAAGGTCAGACTTTGGAGCCCCCCAGTGGTAGTATCAAAAATGGCATGGTGACAGACCAATGCTAATGTGCTTAAAGCCACACGACGACAACACCAGTATTGTCTAATTTTTCTACAAAAGCCATGAGAATGACATGAGAAAAATTTGTAAGATGTTACTGTAATCACATAACTATCTGCAAAAAGGAGCTTTAAAGACTCTTATAACTAACTGCTCCTCATCAGTGGCAGTGCAAGCAATGTTTTATAACAATGTTTTATGACATTCTTTGTTGCACTGTGGCATTCTTACAAAACAGACATGAGGACTACGTCACTGGACAAACTTATTATCACCTAGGTTAAGTGCTGGATGCCACAGTACCTGCTGGCCTTTGAGGGAGTGCAGGATGGTGAGGTTGCCCGAGTTCTTCAGAGTGAAGATGATGACCTTGCCGGTGTGGTTAAATCGTGGAGCTCCTGCTACGAGTAGGCGACCATTTCTGGCTGACACCACAGACGTCACAGTATAACCTGGTTATGGGTTACAAACAGACATTCATTCTGCCTCTGAAGCAACAACCCTTTGGAGAGAGTAGCTTTAGACACTCTCACCAATGAAACCCATGTAGGATATTACTTGACGTGATGTTGGTAATGATCTACTTTTTCTTCTATCGCCTATGGACCTGTAAATTAAGTAGATTAATTGCTTGATAGTCAAATTGTAATAAAAACCTCAGGCACTACGCTTTATTTCACTGTTTGAGTGTGCTAAGAGTGATTGGGCCTGACCTTTAGGTTGGATTTCATAGCAGTGATCTGCATGACTCAAGGAAAAATTGTAAAAGTTGCAATTTTAAGGGGTTGAAACTCAGTGGGCTGCATTCAGTAACGCAGAACTGGATGTTCTCAGGTTTCTCAGGTTTCTTCTTCTATTTCTTCTATTTCGTCTTTTCCCACTAAAAATTCTATTTATTCCCCGTATACTTTTCCACCTTCACCTCTCATCTTCATACCCCCTTTTTCCCAGCTTTAAGTTTCTCCCTGGCTGTCCAAAATTATGCTTCCACCTCACATTACTATTGAGTCTAAAATGGCTTCCATTGGCAGCCTGGTGGATAAGCTCAGAGACAAACCACTGATGATAAAAGCAGAGGTCTGTGGTGGTGGAGTGAGATGGGGTTGCATATGATGGGAAGCACTGAAAAATGGGTACACTTTTTAGAGATGGGCTGCAGCTAGGATAGTTGGTGTTAAACCACAGGTCTTCTACCAGGAGAAGAGGATGTAAACAGAAATTAAAGGCTGGTGGCCATGGGATCAAATGCTATAAATGGTGTTCAAGCGTAGCCTTCATTTTTAAAATAACAACATTGTACTTTCTCTGCATTTCTTCTCTCATTATAAACATATGCATCACAATCCAGTCCAGTTAAAATCACTTATTTTTGTACTTAATAGTTCTTTAGTGTAACTCACCCAAGTAGGCACCGTGGTTTTTGAGCTCTTCGGGGAACTCCTGTGTGTAGGAAGACTTGGGAGGGACCACCTTCCCCTGCCGTGTTTCCTTCAACACTGCTCCGTTCCAGTCGTAAGCCCCAACAGCACCCACGAGAATCCCATCCTATAGGGGAGGTGCAGTATAGTTAATTTTTAAACTTTAAACAGCAGAGGAATACTTGATGATCTGGTTGTACTGCCTGCGCTGCACATGCACACAATGGTTAAGTTATTGTATACGATGTGGATACTCTCCTGGGACGAAAAACAAAGGGTGAGCACCATTTCATTCAGATTAACGATGATGTGACTCCACTTGTGGTGAAACGTAATCTTGGTAAGATTGATAAACACAAACTGCAAGGCAGGTTCTCGCTACATTTTTCGATTACTTTAAAAGGATATGAAGGAAATCTAATGAATTGTATCCCAGATCCCAGATTCCACACTGGACACAAACTACAGTGTGCAAAGGGTCCATAATAAAATCACTGCAAAATCTTGATCAGTTTGTATTTTTAACTTGTCAAGAAAGGAAACAAACAAGCAGGTGCAATTAGCTGCAGACACAAAGAAATATAAAGGAGGGATTTTCTATCTTCCATGGCTCACCATACTTTGTATGACACTGTAATTATAGGGTTCCTCTACTTAATGAGCTCAGTTTTTTTTCTTGCCGTACACAATATGCTAACAACACATTTTCCAGTGTTTGTGCAAATGCTGGAAGGCTTGCGATTCCTTCCTGAAAGATGGAATTGTGTGCTCACCACGCTTGCACTACGTCACTCTCTGACAGCAGCGTTCTACCAATGTGGTTATGTGTTTTTGTCAAAATGGTCTCCATGGCAAATGAATGAAACCCCAAAACAGTTCAACCCTATAAACCAGTGACCTATTTCTACTGCAGTTGCATGTACAGACATGTGCTTTGCTATGGTTAAAGATGTCAACTCTTCATTGTACGGGGATACACCAGAGATGTGGTTCTACATAAACATACAAATGTGTATAGAGGATATATACATTTTATACCAGCTCAACAAACAAGTAATGTATATTCTGCATTATGATAAACACAGGATTCAATTTAGCAAATAAACTATAAGATGCACAATTTTACCAACAGAGGGCCTTGAGATTATTTTTCAGCATTGTTTAGGTACATTTAATGAACAAACAGCAGGCGGAGATACTGTTATGTATGCAGATTCATGAAACATCTGGATAGTATATACCATAAGCAGCCTTCAGAGTTGGCACATATCATAATCAGCAGAACCATCTGGGCTTCCAGGACTGTTTTTCTCCTTTAAAGCCCCGACATTCTTTCCAATTACCCCACTCTCAACACTCAGGTTGGTGTTGTCGAGCATCTCTGGAATCTGGCCTTGTGGACAGAATTTCCAGCCATTCCTGCCACCCAGCTGAAAATTCTGCTATATATTCATTTTTCATTATAAATGGGATATATTTATTTCTCCCTTGACAAATCACACTATGAAGTGGAACTGGAAAATCAAAGCAGTTGCATCAGCAAATGTCTGGATAGAGCCGGAAAAAGAGGAGTGAAAATCAATGAAAAGGTATGAACAGCAGGTACAGTAGAGGATATGTGTCTTATCTTCCTCTAACAGCTGTGTCACCCTCAAAGCCAGCACACCTGCATCTGAGATACAATCACCTCTAGCTAAAGTAAAATGAAAAACAACCCATTCTGCAGCAGAATTGTCTCAATCTTGTCTTAGTTTCTCACTAATATGTTTCCCTGGGCAACAAATGGTGTCTTATTACCCATCACTGCGTGGCTGAAGTGGAAAAAGGCCTGTCTCTCCTGTCAGGGGCTCCTAAATCAGGAAGACCTAAACCTCTGGGGCTACAAAGCAGGCACCTCAGGGGGGACTGGAAAGTGATAAATGGCAGGTTGTGGGGAGGAGTTATGATTCGCCAGAAACTGAGACAATGTGTGTTGTTTTACATGTTGACAGATGATATGAGGCGACGTGGTAGCAGAATTCAGACTCACCTCGACGTTATGTGCAGAAAATCCAGCCTGAGACATCTGGAGGCCAAACGCTGTCCCATTCTTACTGGTTCCTGTGTAAACAAGTCAGTATTTTACAGTTTTGAACCACTGCAGCAGCAAAGGAATTTAAGCTGCCAAACACAATCAAAAGCTAAGAAGAGCCATTGTATCGGAGTCTCAATGTGGACGTTTCCCATATAAAAGATATAAGAAATCTTTTTCAGTTACTTATTTTAACATGCTTAGTTAGAGCGTTATCACTGCAATGAATGATTACTTTCATGATTGATTAATCTCTTACTGCTATTAATCGTTTAGTCCGTAGATTATCAGAGAAGGATTTAATTACCAAACGTGGCGTTAGAAGCTCTTCATGCAAATGTAGCAGTACAGTACATTACTAAGTGGTTTCTATACTGTTTAGTTCTAAGAACTTGTACTGTAGTACTGAACATTCTTTTAGTTGTTTTAGTTGTAGAGAGATGCGATTCCAATTTTTTAATGCACTTATTACTTGGACAAAAGAATCTGCCAGATGAATGTAATGAAATGTAGTTCAAATTAATTCCTTGCAAAACCTTCCAAACTGAAGATGCGTTCTCCAAGTGCATCCACAATATCCTTCAGCGCTGACTCATCTGTCACATTAAAGAAGTGTTTGTCATCTGGGTCGCTAGCGATGTACTTGATTTCATTGAGGAAGGCCTCAGGGTTGATTCCTCTACGGTTGTAGTAGCCAAGGACCTGTGAAGATAAGATTAAACAATCTGTCAGTGTATGCGTGAAGTGCTTGAGTCTCAACCAAATGAATTAATCTGTCACATTTTAATAGCCCTATAACTGGTCAACATTAGCGCTCTTTTTGGTTTAAGAGGATTTAGGCTTTCTACACCAATGCCAGTGCTTTCACCAATTCCAGTTGGTTTTCAACCAAATGACTTCAGAGTTTTTGCTTAGATGCCCATGCCCAGCTAAGCCACTGGATGGAGTCAAGTGTGTCATTAGCTGTACCAGCAGTGGCACAAAGCAAAGAACCATGTGGTTTGGAGGAGATCATTTACACCTTTAACTACACTTCCACTGAGCTTATGTTTGGAGCTGTTGGAGCTGGAGTGTTTTGGCTCCAGTCTTAACTCAGCTCTTAAGAGATCTGCTTTAACTTAACTCCAAGAGGTTACCTCATTAATGTTTGTGGTGTTTTAATGGTGCACTGGAAATGTATTTGCCATCAGAAAACCAAGTTAAAACTCAAGTGTAAGCTATCTAACCCAGGTGATTAATAGGTCTAGCAGACTTACAGCAATGGCATAACGGGTGATGCCGTCCTTCTCACTGTCCTCGATGGCTTGCTGGAGATCTGCACTGTCATGTGACTCTCCATCAGTTATCACTATCATTACCTTCTTGGCACCGCGCCGACCTCCTTGTTTGAAAGCTTGTGAGCTGTGAGAACAAGTTTGGCATAATTATTCAAATAAATAAATAGCAGAATGGAGGAGTAGTGAAGTAGTGCTGCTCATTTGAACAAATGGAGATACTATACCGTGCAACGTTGATGCCAAGAGCTGTGTTGGTCTCCTCTCCACCCCGTTGGTTGATACTGTGCGCTCTTTTTACCACTTCCTCAACAGATTTGTAGTCACTGAGTTTAAATTCATGGACCACCTTCTCACCATACTGAACGACTCCAACCTGTCCAAAGAAGCACAATGGCAATTAAAAGTAAAACTTACTGGACTGCACAATTGCACTTTACATACACCAGTATGACGAGCTCTTTTAACTGATATTTCTTAACCATACTTTCTACTTCATTTATTTTGAATCTCTTCTTTCTGTTTTTATGATTGATATTGATTTTACTAACAACTGGCACTTTGGGGAACAGTATTTCATTTTCTTTTATGTATGCAAATACATGAAGGAATGCCAATAATGGAAATCTTGAAATTTTTAATTTTTAATCTATCACAATTAATAAGAGCTCTGACTTATTGCAGTTGACTTCAGAAATAATTAAATATGAAATTCTCCCTGCATATTAGCCTACAAAAAACATGAACATATCACAGGCTCAATAAACCTGAAACTGAATTTGCTGAAGTAAGGAAAAGACTTTTGTATAAATCAAGTCCGGCATTTAAATTTATCCAACACGGAACATTACCAGTATATCTTATCTTCTTTTATCCCTTCCTTTCTTACACACCTGTATTTGACCTGGTCCAATATAGAACTTCTGAAGAATGTTGATGAGAAAAGCCTGCACTTCATACCAGGGGTAGATGGAGTTTGATCCATCCAGAACAATCACTATGTCCATATAGGTCTCACATCCTGAAAAACATTTAAAGATGAGACTTAATCATGAGAGCACACATGGAGAAAACAGATGTTCATAAATGCGGAAATAATCCTCTGATGTGACTAAGAACTGTCCATGAATGTTTGTCAAACAGGAAAGATACTTTAAGGCTTACTCTGAAAGGCAGGCGCAATCGTTCTGGCGAACTTGAAGCTCGCATTGACTCTTGAGCATATGCCGGTGCTGTAGTAAGAGCTGCCACACTCATAGGACCATAACGGCCCACAGGCCTGAAACATAAAAGCATTTATACAACATAAAAACATTTATACAAGAAACATCATCGACCTCAGCATATTACAAAAATTTAGGTTCATGCTCTCAGAGAACTTCCGTAGCGAGAGCTGCAGTATGACAACCGTGTAATCAAAAGACAATCTTGTGGGATTGTCCTTTTTTCCATTTTGCCCATTGCTATTTTATTAAATGTGTTCTTACTTACTCAAAAAGTAGTGCAGCAACACACCATTGCTGTATGTTATATCTCAAGAGAATATATCCAATGAGCTTTAAACTCGTTCTCACCACAAAGCTGTTGTCTTTAGGGTTAGATGTGAGTGTCATTCCCAGCCTCATCTTGTCCTTTCGCTCTGATACGTTGGTCAGAGATATCCTTCCTTAAGGGAAAATGAATCTTACTGAGGGGCTCTTGGATGCACAGACTCAGATATACATGAATGCATGCACTATCCTTCAGCGACCAAACAGAAGTTCCACCATCTGGGACTTTGGTTTGTTATTGCTGTCTGGGCAGCCAAAGCAGCGTCTACATCCTCAGATCTAAATGTTTACTTGACAAAACTTCATGTGCCTCCGTAACCAGCACAACACATGTGCAACCCGTATGAAGAAGCGTGCGGTGGTACAACACACGTGGAAATGTACATAAAACATTTAAAAAACTAGTAAAATGTGGAATGATTGGTATGGTACCCACACTTCTGTCTCACACATGCTACCATGATGTTTACTAAGACACATGCAGAAAAGCCCAACATACACAACATATAAACACCTATACAATACATGCATACACATTTATCCAGATGTACATTCATGATTGTCGCTGATACTGTATGTAGTGTATCTTGCAATTGTCTGGTAAAAATTGAGTAGTGTTTTGTAATACTATACCTAAGTTGAGCTTGGAGCAACCATTGCCATTGGTTCGTCTGCTCAGTGAACATTTATAAACATCCCCTGTCTGGTAAGGGCCATTCATTTCATACGGGGCACCCACTAATAACCTGCAAAAACCCAAAATTTCAAAAGTTAGAATCACTTAAAACGCACAGCATATCAATATTAAAGTGTGCTTTCCACAAGGTCTCAGTTGTTATAGGAGGGGTATTAGTTCTCTAAACTCTAAGGTCTCACCAATCGCTGCTCCAGTGATGCTCTCATCAGGAACTCGGAGGGAAATAACTATTTAATTTCAAGGGCTGTCTGATGAAAAAAATTAAATCCTACGTCGTCATAGACCAACCACCATAGGATTTAGATTTCCTCAAAGAGCATTGTTGAGTGGTGGACATTCTGTTCACATGACGTAGTGTTTGTGAGGAGTCACTCCTGCACTTGACTTCACAGTAGGTTTCCTGTGCAGGGTCAGTGTGGGCTCATAAATGTCACTGAAAGGTTTTAGATGACTTGATGTGATGGAGAATATAAAGTCGTTGGCGTGTTTAGTTCAGGACTGATGGAGGGCATAAAGGCTTTACAGGGAGCTATAATTCAAATATATGTCAGTGATAACAACTTTTTGTGTTCTTAAAGGGAAACAAAAAGGGGGTTAAAGCTGTTTTATTCATTATTGACATGAAAGTCCGTTAGGGTTTCATGCTATATCTTGTTATGCATATCTGTCTATCATGTGATCTTAACATTAAATGGCTCAGTATTTCTACAGCTCAACACTGTACTGGAGTCACAAGGTTCAATATCCAGTTGCCTCAGGTTTTATTAACATATCTTAATAGAGAACATGCCAGACTGCCCTCAGCGCCATCTCTCCATGCTGAATTGTTTTTACTGCAGTACAAACCATTGGCTATATGCAGAATTAAACCTGCATTGTCCTAACCCCTAAATAGAACAAAGATATCAGCATTTAAAAAATATAGAGAACAACACTGCAATAATGACGTAGTAGATGATCTGCAGCTGCATTGTTTAACTCTGTAATTTAGTGTTACATTTAAATTTTTCTGTGAAAGGCAAATAATAGGTGAATGAGGGGCAAATTGCAAAGCACTTTGGATAAAGCGCTACATAAATGCAGCCATTCACCATGTAAAGTGTACTGTCACTTCTCTCTCCCAGTTTTCAATCAAAATTAAAGACAATGCTGACATGATGAGGAACAAGCAGTGTGTGTGCATTCAGTGAAATTCACAAAATACTCTGTAAATAAGAGAGTGGAGGATCGTTGGGACTAAAAGTGTGTTTAAATAACATAAGGAACTAAGTTGTGGGGAAGAGTTGTGATCTGTGTTTATTGTATGATTCAACCACTTTTACTTTTTTTATGACACACTAATATTAAATAGGAAAAGCGTGTACTCAGAAGCTCCCTTATAATTGTGTATGGTTAGCATGACATAACATGATGTGCATGATTTCAGTTGAAATCAAAGGTGTCCTGGGGATACTGTTGTAGCATTTTGCATTAATTTTGCATTTTGCATTTTGCATTTATTAATGACAAGAATATATTATAGGAGAGGCAAAATTCATAAGTTTGACAGCAGCTCCTCAGATAAACGTTTCATTTCTGGGCCCATTTTTTCCTAACTCTTGTCCGAAAGGACATACCCAAAAATATGGAGTTTATTTTGAAAACAACAAAGGGTATATGTATATGTATCTTGGTCTCAAAAGAAAGCTAAGACCTGGGACATTACAATAGAAGTGTCAGGGATTCTTTGTCAGATAAAATGCATCTGGAACACAGTAGAAAATTTAAATGTCTACCTCCGCCTAAAAAAACACACCTTATTTGTAGTGAAAACACATTTGAATCATAGATAAATAAGCCTAAGCTTTGTAGGAATTATTAAAATAATATCTGATAAGTAACTGTGCAAAAGTAGATGCTAAAAAAGTGAACCTAAGCAGTTTGACACATGTTTTATCACAGATATTTCCAGGGGGAACCAGCAAATGTGCCATTTGGACCCATTTAGATCCATATGTGCCATTGACCCTTACTTAGGTACCAGGCAGGAAAACTAATTATAATTCACTGATAGATCATTATGGTAATTCATTCCATCAAAAATCCAGCGCTGCAGCTGTATGAGCGGATACGTGAGGGCATATCTCGGCAGCCCATTGGCTGATCTGAATAAATGACACCTCTTTGTCACCGTCAGAGCTAGTAGAATCGATTGACACCCACTTTCGGCTTAGAAACACCAATGACCATCCAGAAGGCAGTAAGCCCAAAGACAGTGTATTGTGGGGGGAGCTCTTACTCCACTCTGAACGCTCTGTTTGTGCTTATGTAAACAGCCAGTACTTCCGTGGTTCAATTCAAATGAAAACAGAGGTATGAGAGGATACAGTAGCAGCGTTTTTTCGAATAGCGATGTTTTTCTTTGTTCGCTCGTTGAAATTCGGTCGCACGGCAACATGGAAACCATTGTTGTTTTCCACAGCGTCTGCTCTTTCAGACGGTATATAGCTTGTGTGGATTGCTGGAAGTGGTGAAAATAACAGGATCACGGAATTTTGAAACACATATTTTCGCGTTTTTGATTATAATGAATATAATTGCCTGGGGTGTAATTGTGTTTCATTCCGGCTGTCGATGCTTGGTACAGGCTTCGTTTTGGTATGACGCATGTTAGGATTGGTGCTTCCTAGCCTGTGTAATGTTAATTTATACTGTACAGGACTGTGTCAGCCCCCTGTACAGGGGGCTTTCGTACTCTATTAAAATGTGGCACTCAGAGTGACTCCCTCATACATGCCTGTTGGTGTTTGGAGAAAATCAGAAAGAATTGGGAGAACAGAGACATGTATTTCAAGAACTTGTAATTGTAACTGAGATACACAACTGGATGGAAAATTATTTTTTTGTCATTAGTTTATAAGAAGCTCATATTGCAAAACTGAAAAAATAAGGGCAACTACACTTAAAAAATGGAAAAGAAAAATTACTTAAAATACTGAAAGGTTGTGTGTGTATGTGTGTGCGTGTTCGTGTGTAAGTATGTGATAAATGTTCGTGTGTAAGTTTGTGATAGGTATATATATGTTTGTGTGTGTGTGGATACAATATCTACTGCATGGTACTGATGGATGAGCAACTCAAACAGGGCAAATCATGAAATTTCATTTTTTAAAGAAATTATTAAGAAATAATGTAACATATTGAAATATTGAATGTATTGTATTAAGAACCTTGCTCACTCAATAACACAATATTTAAGAAAAGACCATTTAATTAATTAGGGCTGAACAATAACAACTGATGAGAGCTGACAGTGAATCAGAAGAGGGCCGATTTCCTTCTCCAAACCAGCAATTCCTTGTCTAAAATATTTTTTTTCATGTTTTACATCCTGAAAAGGCATTTAGACTGTGAACTCAACAAAAACTTTAAAATTATTCAGCTCAAATGTCAAATGGATTCATCTGCTTATGTTATAAAAGCTAAATTCCTGCAATGCAAAAATAACAATTCATTTGAATTAGGACACCGAATTACGTTTTGTCATCGGCCCTGTATTTTTTTACCTGGGTAATAAGCTGTTCAATTCATCACCAGATTGACTATGGTCTTACAGAGATTTATAAAGTTGTACTGATTGAAAATTGAATCTACAGTTCCATGACAACTCCTGCTGCGGAACACTATGTGATTCAGTTAAGCTCCAGAACAGAAATGGACCCTGCGCTGAGAATGTTTGTTTTCGAGCTCAAAAATTAACTTTCATTCTTGAGTTTGTCTTGGTGTCATATGCAATGCCATCTTGAATTTGTGAATTTCTTTTAGGGCAGCTTTACATGTGATGTATGGTATATTCAGGACCATATATACCTACACCAGATTTGACATTTCACAGTAGCAACTGAGGACAAGGGTAAATGTTGTTCAAACTGCACATCAAAAAACGACTCATATGGAAGTAAGCTTCAGTGTTATTGCTCCTGAAGCCAACTCTTAAAGTCTCCCAGACTCTGGAAGTCATTTTCACCACAGTGGCTCCAACAGTGCTCATATTTTCGTAGCTATTAATATCATGATTATTACTTCAGTTATTGCTATCCTTTGGCAAGAAGAGGCACTGCAGCACAAGTTCAGGTCAGGATACAGCTACCTTGATGAAAAGGGACCATTGTTGCCTTTGACTTGGACGTCTGCCTCGGGACCTCCTGAATTTCACCAGAAGCTGTTCAAACAATCACGTTCCAGAGCTCATTAGGGTCGAAAATGCTAGCCTGCTAGCATCATCACTGCAGGAATGGTAATGGCACCGAAAGAAATAACTTGACCCAAAATGAATGCGTGGACATCTTCTACCATGGTTACCAGGGAATACAGGATTCTGGGGTTTGAGGAAGTGCCATTCCCAAGCCCAGGCTGTCATTAATGTGGTAATGTTTTTCATATTTGGAAGGAAGACATGTATACGATGTGAAACCACATCCCTGCCCCAAACATGAGTGTGCTACTCCAATGTCACGCTTACTCATCACATTCCATTTCTCTCGCATTAACAGGATATGTGTTCTTTTGTTAATGCTGCCTCATAAATTTAAGGAATTGTAATGGTCACATAATCATTTTCCAAAGACATTTTTTGGCGTGTCTACTTCACTTGAGAGCATTACTGCAACTAGTTGCTTTTATTCATTGTCCCACAAAACATGTTGGTCTTCTTCAGCTCGATCACTGAGATGTCTTTATTTCATTTTAAGATATATTAGCCATGCATGCAGCATGGCTCTAGGAAAGGCAATGTCTTTGGTTGGTTGGTCCACCACATTCCCCCAGACTGAAATAACAACTATTAGATAGATTGGATGAAATTTGTACTGACATTCGTGGTCCATACAGGATGAATCCTGCTGACTTTGGTGATCCTCAGACTTTTCACCAGCAGGTCAAAGATTACACTTATCCGGAGAACATCGACAGGATGCCCTCGTGGCTTAGAGATTCAGATGTCGACCATGAACCACAATGGGTCCGGCCATGACCTTTGTTGCATTTCTAATTGCCTGTCCTCTGTCTCTACTGTTGATATTAAAATGGCCAAAAATACTTCTATTATTCAGTATATCTCAACATCTACATGGATTGCCATACATTTTTGTACAGATAGTCATGGGTCCCAGAGGATGAATTGTAAAGGCTTTGGTGATCCCCTGTGTTTCCTCGAGCATCACCATGTGGTTGACATTTGACTCAAAACCTATTGCCACCTATTGCATTCCCACAAGATTTGCTACAAACATTCATGTTACCCTCAGGTTGAACTGTAATAACTTTAGTAATCCCGTCACTTTGATTCTATAGCGCCATCATCAGGTCAAAAGTTCAATTTGTCCAATACTTTAATTTATGACAAAATACCTGAAAAACTAATGGCATTCCCATTAAGCTTCGTTTTACTTTGTGTTTAGTGCTAATGAGCCACAAGGTAAACATTACCTACTAAAAAGCTGCATGTTAGCATGCTAATGTTAGCATTTAGCTCAAAGCACCGTTGTGCATGATACAACCTCACTAGCTTGGCTGTAGAGTCTTGTTTTCATTGTAATTTTGTTTTCAGTGTTTCTCAACCCTATAACAAATAACGGTGGAAAATACTTTAAGCCCATAACATAGACATTACAATCACATGACTGAGTGTTGTGTCTAAAATAAATAGATCAAATTTTCTTTTCCTACCTAGCTCCGGAAGCATAAAAACACTTTTCTTTGCAGCTTTGCAAACCAGCTAAATTAAGGGAGCACTATTTAAGGTCAGTGGTGAAAGACTTCACAGACTCCCTGTAGTTCTTTGTGGTGTGTAACTCGTAACTGAGCTAAGGATTAAAGGTCAGGTCTCCATTGAGGAGACCTGGTACAGCTCTAGAAAAATAAACAGTGGAAATAGAAAGTGGGAGGCTTCTGTGGTGTATGGGTGAAGTATGCAGGTCCGTGTATCCCATCAGGTTTAAAGGCCCAAGCTCTCTGCCAATTGGAGGTGATGTGGCCTCTTCTCAGTTCCCCAAAGAGACACATTCTTGACATGGTGACCTTTCGTCAACTTGGTAGCTCCATCAGCAGTCATGGACAGAACCTGTCAACAGACCTGACAAGGATGTCTCAACTTCTTGTTGTCTCTGAAGACAAAAATGGTGAAAATAGTAATATTTTCCTCTCTTAAATTTCGAGTTACACAATTTTATCATTTATACCATATACATGGCTAAGGGGGAAAAAAATCTTTATGAAATAATTTCTCATATAAGTCTTCTTTTACATTTACTGTTTTTGTATCTCAGGTACAAGCTCTTGTAAATAACTTGTCCAAGCACACTAGAATTAACAAAAACTGTCTTAATGTGGTGCTCAAAGAAAGCCCTTTGAATTTAGTTGCGTGCCGGTTAAGGTTCGGGTCATAAAAAGATTTTTTTTTTATTTTTTTTTTTTACAGTCACTTTCCACTTGTGATCCTGTTCCTATCCAAACACAGAGCTGAGGGTTTTAAGAAATCAGACAACTCTGGAAAAGTTGACAGCGCTGCAGTCTAGCACAGATGCTCACAGGCAACATCAGTAATTGTAACAATTTAAATTCTCTCAGCTCAGTTGAGGGGAAACCACTTGAGGGGAAAGTGCAGGTTAGAAAGTTAAAAGGCATAAATGGCCAGGGACAGCGGAGACTGTCCATTTCAATTTATAGTATAAGTGTATCACTCAAATACAGTTTTCTAATTGACTATTGGATTGACTGCTTGTATTCACTTGATTTACAAACATGACTTCACACTTAGGATAAACACACAAAATCTGCAGAAATGACTCCCTGTAGTGCTGACACTTGGTGAGCACATGTTCTGCTGCGAAGTTGCAGTGGGACTCTTCAAAGATGTATTTTCAGTCGCTTAAAACAAAAACGAGCGGATTCTGTCTTAATCTGCAGAGATCATTGACTCATCAACACATTCCTCTTGTGGGGAAGAAAATACAAATCCCTCTCAAACCTCTTGGTTGAAACACATGAAACTGAGACACATGTGGAGTTGAAGTCATCGTTGTTTGCATCCCAGGCAAGACTCTACAAGAAAGAATCACTGATCTGGTGCCAGTGATGGGAAACACAGTACGCAAGTATTTTACGTACAATTTTGAGTAATTCCATTATGCTAGTTATGCATTATTCCAGTATGCTTCTTTATACTTCAATACATTTGTGAATTCCTGTACTTTTTATGCATACATTTGTCAGCCATAGTTCCTACATTTTACGTAGCATATGAATGAATCATATAATTGAATCTACCAAACATTATATAAAGCAGTTAAAGGTCTAGCGTGTAACATTTAGGAGGAGCTATTGGCAGAAATGGAACATAATATTTATAAGTGTTTTTATTAGTGTATATTCACCTGAAAATAAGAATCATTGTGTTTTCATTACCTTAGAATAAACCGTTTTTATCTACATAGGGTCCCCTTTCCCGGGGTCGCCATGTTGCACCGCCATGTTTCTACAATAGCCCACAACGGACAAACCAAACACTGGCTCTAGATTGGGCCATGGGAAAGAGGAAATACTGCACAACAAGTACTTTTACATTTTGCTGATAGTTATGTACATTTACTTCTGAGAACTTTTGAATGCAGGACTTTGGTACCATAATTGAGTATTTTTATTTTTACTTAAATAAAGGATCAGAATACTTCTTTTTCAACTCTGATAAAAAGGCGGATGTTCACACCCTTTAGCCAAGTTACTACTGGTGATAGTTTTATCTATCTTCAGCAGCTATATCTTTGGTTTAAATGTACGGATGTGGATGAAACAAATCAGGTCTTGAAATTGAAAACATAATTTTTAATAAGTTTAATGATTCACACAATAAGTGTTTTCACATCTCCCTCAGATCCTGCGACATTCTTTAGTCCAGCTGAGACTCCCACAGACAGTCTTGCTTGAGTTTGTGCATGCAGCTGTGAGTTCACATACCCACACTGCTGCACTGACTAAACAGTCTTTTTTTAAACTCCACTGGATGACTAAATTGTCTGCTGGGGAGACAGACGAGTTATAACTAAAGTGTGAGACTTAGCACTGTGGGTCACAGTAGGTTCAGCTAGACAGTATACTGAATAGCCACAATACTCAAACAATGCTTTATAACATTGTTAACATATATCAAAATAGAGACATTTACATAAATGTTTTCTTTTCTTCCACCCTATGACTATTTTATTGCTTATGCATGATGTACATATAGCTACATATACAAGATGTATGAACACCTAATAAAAGATGCCAAAATCCCAATAGCTCCATTTGGCTGCACACTGTTTGCATAGTCTGTGCTGCACTATTCTTCCACTGCAAATGTTTTCACCTCGTTCTCAGACATTTACCTCAGTCCAGGCAGAGTCTCTAGTGACTTTTATTCCACACAAATCAGCCTCAGACCTTTTCCGTTCGGGTAGACATGGTTGGCTAACAGTTGCTCAGAATGGTGGTCGGATTTTACAGTGTAAGCGACATGTGCGTCCTGTGGCAAAGGCACACTTTGACTTCTGTGAGCTGGCGGCTCTTGCTAGTTTGTCACTTCACTCTCCAAATGGGTCACTGTCCCTTCCTGTACACTCAGAAAGAACACACGTTTGCACTCCCTAGCCCCTAACCTAAAACTCAAAGGACAAGGCCAGGGATATCCTATATTTTTTGTTATTATCAAAGAAATCTCATGAAAAGACCAAAACCAACAATGTGTTTTTCTGTACCTCAATACTTTGTGACTTCCCAACCCTGTGTGAGGTTCCCACTGAAGATGTAAATCTTTAAAAACATGTCACGTATATAATGTTTTAAAGGCTTCATTTATTCACTAAGACAGATGGGCACTGTAGTTGTTTTTTTCAATCTCAAGTAAATTGTGCATTTGTTGGGGATGTGTTTTTAATAGTTTTGGACAACTGTGGAGTTCTTTGGCTCAGAGGAAAAAGCCATATCAGGCTTTGGCTACACAGACATTGTTAGTTGGATCATTTCATTGCTGATTTTGGTCTTTGTTCAAATTTGACAATAAAAAACAAAGAAAAGCACTTGACATTTTTAAAACCAGCTAAAAACATCACCACTTTCCAAAAATGTCTTACACTCTAACCCAAAAAAATTGGGCCTTAAAAAGATATAAATACAAGAGCACATCTACATACACAGACACATTTAACTTTCCAAGAGGAACAATAAAAACAATCAGCATGGGACAGTAACCCCAGTATGGTATTTACTGCTTATACAGTATACTAATGTCATTATGTTAGCAGAGCAGCTCTTATTGTAAAGATTTTAACAATATATTTGAGCTATAGGGCAGCTTTGGCTTGTTGGCAGAACAGTCCCCTGCAAAACAGAAGGTCAGCGGTTCAATCCCCCAGCCTTGCGTCAAAGTATCCTTGAGCAAGATACTGAACCCCAAAATGCTCCTGAAGCTGCACCTTAGTTTTGTGAATGTTCTTATATGTAAGTCGCTTTGAAATAAAAGCGGTTGCTAAATGTAAATGTAATAGTCCAGTTCTATCACAATGTTGTGCAACAATAATTAGGTTAGAGACAACTAACAATGCTTATCCAAAAATGACTAAACTATTAAGGTCCAGAGGTTGAGATAGTTTCATAATCACTAGCTGGACACATGTTTTACCCAGCAGAGTCTACATCAAGTTAAAGCTAGTTTAAAGATTGATATTAAACAAACAGGTACTGTACTGGTGAGACAATTGATCCAAAAAGTCCAGTTTGAGTCAAGCATCATGTATTTGACTTCGACTCCCATGCCAAAATGCTGCACAGCATTTTTTATTATGAGGAAGGATTTCACTGCTCTGGAAAGTTAGCACAGCTGCAATTTTTTGTTTTAATCTCGACAGTCACGAGGTAAACAGTAGAAATACAGCGTTCACGTTACAAAGTACCAGCAAAGTTCATTTGTATGTGTTTGATTGGGCGATGCAGTGCTTTTCAGCATGACGCATTGTGCATTATGTTAGTACGAACGTTTAGCCAGGTTTGACTTTTTTGCCCAACAGGCCTGCATTTATTTGCTGTAGCCCCGCGTGTAGGCTGCTGCGTCAGTGGCCCTGTTCAAATGAACGAGGGGGCGGCACTTTAACTTTCATTGTTAAAACAAGGTCGACAGTTGGAAGGAGACAAGATGCGAGCCATGGTCCGGTGTAAGTGTCACATGCGTTGTACACGTAACCATCCATCCTATCAAACTAAGCTACATACAGGGCACAGTCAATGTTCACACAGCTGCAAGAGGTCGCTTGTCAAGAAACAAAGGTTGATTTAAGCATTTAATGTAGAGGCAAGCCGGGAGACAGGGAGAGGACCCAAACCCAGACAGCAGACAGAGCAGGTGCAGTTCAGTGAGGTTTTAATAGGCAAAGTCCAAAAACCAACGAGGTCCAAGGGAAACGTCCAAAAAACACAGCGAACTAAGGCCAGGCCACTTGACACCATATATGAGGACAATCTGAACAAAGAAAAACACAGACTTAAATACACACAGCTTGGGGAGACAACGAGACACAGGTGACACTGAGCAAGACACCGTCAAAGAAATCACAGATAAGACGCAAAACTAAAAGACACATGAGGGAAGAAAACTATTTCAAAATAAAACAGGAAGTGACTGAACACAAACCCAAAACCATGACATTCAAACAAATGACCAACGCTATCATTTTTCTGGTGAAGCCAGCCTGGAAGCCATTGAAGTCAGGGAGAAAATATAGGCATATAATTAAAATATATATATATATATATATAAACAGAACTAATGATTCACACACACACAGAAGCACAACTGGAACTCGGCATGACGATAGCACATTGCTTGCAACCAGACCGTTTGGGGATGCCAGAAACTAATTTTGGCCACCACACGGTGCCAGTTGGCCTAATAACAGTGTGCATCAGGAGTCAGTTTGTGCTGTGAGGTAATATGATGAATGTGAGGTATACAGCTCAGAATTACAGTTTGTTTTGCAAGCACAAATTAATGGGAGGAAACTTTGCACAGCACAGGAAAGGTACAGTAGATCACTGTCTTTCTGGGGAAAAAATGTCTCGCTGCCAAGTCAGACAGTCTATCAGCACTACAGCTTGCCAGCATTTGTTTTACAATCGCAGTGTACCTGACCTCTTAATCTTATCCATAGATCGCTAAGTTAACTTCTGGCAGTTTTAAAAATATACATCACTATAAGAGATACCGATATTTTAGGTTATAAAATATAGATGATAAAGGTGACACTGTAATTCAAGTGGTCATTGTGATGTCAGAAGCCATAAAAGTGTCAATACAGCAGTTGCTGAGAGCCTAAAAAGTATATAAGATACAGTCAGAGTTGTGGTGATAGTATGCGAAATGAGACATAATGAATAAATAAACTTTTTACTTATTTGATCCATAACGGGTGAGATTGTTGACCATGAGTGATTTAAATATAATTATTCAACAGAGGCTTGATTTCAAAGAACACAGTGTTGTAATGCCAAGCTATATGACGAGACATGCATTGAATTTAGCACTGCATCACTACAGGTGCAAAACATCAACGAGCGATAATATTTTTCATAGCATGAGTGTGTAAATCCCTTACCACTTTTCTCCTCCAGCAGCCACATGTTGCTGAACAGTGTATCCAAACTGGGCTTGTTTAGGGCCTTTGATGATCCTGTGTTTCTTCGTGTCAATATTGAAGGAGTCAAGGAATCCTTGAAAAACAAAAGCAAATCATTTTCATCAGCATTGGTTACGGAAGAGCTTCATATTCCTGCTATTAATGACCTGACGTTCATTACCTACAGCGTTAATAATCTACACAGAACATCTAGTTTTCAGTGCCACATGGTAGTATCTCAGCAGTTTTGTGGATCCCTGTACTGAAAGAAACATTTACATTCATTAGACCTCAGCATCTGGCCTAAGTGCAACAAACTGCAAACTCATCCTTACTCATCCTTAAAATAATCCCTACTCTGTCTCATGTCTGTTTGCCCCCCATGCACCAGTCTAAACACAGACTTACCGCATAAGGAAACATTAATTGTATAAGCATTCCAGAGAAGCTGAGCTGTCTATCACATTTGACTGACATTCTTCCATCAGACATTTGCAGACCCAGAGTTTTGTTTAAACAGCATAGTATCAACATGACCATATACACATGTTTTACTTCCATAAGAACTCTTTGACAGACACCCATCTGGCATACCTCATTAAAACATATAATAGGCCTAAGTCTGAAGATGTAAAATCTCCGATTTAAATTTGTGTGTTGAGGGAGCTGAAAAGGCTCAAGAAATGTCCTTCCATATGAACAAATTACAAAAAAAATCTGCACTATATCAGTACTTACTTGCAACTGCAATTATAAGATTGGTAAAGAGACTCAGCAAGGAGTTTTGTTTTGATATTGCAGTTAATTTATGGTGATGGGTAACCTGACAAGTAGTAAGAGGGTAAGACGTAAAAGCTGCTATGGGACCTGATCAAAGCAAATCTGTATTCCCAATTGTGCACTCAAATTTCTTTCACATCTATGGACATCTTACCAGGTGGTAGAAAACAGCAGTGAATGCCTGTTTTCAATTAAAATATCAGTAAGAGAAGGCATTTTTCAGATTTTGCATGTCACCAAGTTACCCATTATGGCTAATTAATGGGGACAGCATCATTCGGCTTTTACATTTCCATCAAAAGACTCTGAGGACGTGGAGGTGATGAGATTTTCCTTTTGGCAGAGGTAAAGGGGGGAAAACCTAACTGGCTCGGCTCTGACTTTCTCTCAATCCATCTCTCTCCGTTCATCAGTCTTCTACTTAATCTCCTGCTGATCTCTGTTTCACCAGGTCTATCGTAAGTGTGTCTGTTGCTTGGTGTTGCTCCATTGATGTTTCAGCTACTGTAAGGCCAAGGACCATGTTAACCGTTACACTTGAGCTCATTGATACTCTAAATCCCAAAATTGGAAATTATTACATTTCAGAGACAAATGAATGCATGAAGAAAAGAAAGTAGGAGGGAAAGTTAAGCAGAATTTATTCTTAGTGACGCACAGAGGTTTGTTTTGTGGGAGTTGAAGATTATTGCTTAAAAAAAAAAAAAAAAAAAAGTGTTTTCTCACATGAGGAGCACAGCTGAGCTGAGAGCACAGAGGCCTCTGCTTTTAACCACCACTAACTCCCCACTTCTTACATCTCTGTGGCTCTTGTCCACACACTGTTTGACTTTTTAAATCCCTTGCCATCCCGCTTAATGACCCCACTCACAGCTCACTCCCCATCTGTGAGGCGTTGGGGCCACGTCAAGTCAAGTCAGTCTTTTTTCCCTGCAAGGGAAAATTGAGTGAAGTGTAAACAACAAGGCGAAGGAATGCTCAACAAAGTTGGAAAACATGTAACATTCAAATTAACCCACAACAAATGACAGCTGAGGTCATAAGAAGTGAAACTTTTTCATTGGTTTCCATTTGCAGGCATTAAACTGACTCTATATACCTAATGAACAAACTTACTTTGGAGGTTAGAATATTACATAAAATCTATATTAGAGGGAATTTTGTGATCTTACACTTATGATTAAACATTTTGAGTCCTTGAGTATGATTGCTGTTGACCTGATATTGTTACTATGTTATCCAATAACCCTATTAATTGTGAGTATAGCATCTGTTTTCACTTTTATCCCAATTATACTCATCTGCATTGCCCAGATAAATCAAAAAGCCCAAGTTGCCCGTATTACATAACTGTCTAGCTGATGTCAAGGACTGTATGTCCCAAAACATCCCAGACCCAACAATATGTACCAGTCTGCCATTACGAAAACTACAGAGGAGTCTTTTAAACACACCTCACAGGAGCTGCTTGCCTTTCCATGATAAACAATAACTATCAAAGCTTTTCACAGTCAGCTAGATGGAGACAAAACTATGGCTTTCTATAAAAACACAAACAAATCCAACATTTTGATGGATGAAAAATTAACAAAATACAATTTTGTCACTGCAAAGGCTGAAAGGACTTTCTTTGTGTAAGTAATATGGTTGTATTACTTCATGACGTTACAGTAGTGGTTAAATCATGTTTTTCTGCATCAGTTGGTCAAATGAAATGAAAATAACTCCTATCAGTATTTCTGTGTTATAAAAATATGATTCTACCCTTTAGTCCAATTTAAATGTGTCCAAGTTAGTACTGCAGAAATATGGGGTACAGCTGCAACTCAACTCAGCTTTTTGTTTGTTACAGAGCAGACAGTATTTATTTGGTTGGGATTGCGCTTTGAAATGCAGAGGCGGGGTTTTATATTGAGCAGCTGTATTCCTTGAAGAAAAATGGTCCCTCAACAGAAATGTGAAGTTGTCTGCATTCCTTAGATACTAAGTATTTAAGAGTGTTAATAGGTTGTCTATACAAATAGAAAACCAAATATTATCTACTCCCACTGTTCCTCAGAAAGTATCTGTAAACCACGGACTGGAACTAAGGGTTCGGGGACTGCAGGCAGTGTCAAAACCATCACCACCACAATCCGACCACAGGACATTATGCAAGTACAGAGACAGCCACGGAGTGAAGAAATCATTAATTTTTCACATCTGTCAAGTGACCAGGAATATGTCACATCTTGACTGACACAACCATAGACCACTTGTTCTGTTACATGAAAATCTCCATTAAAATAAATGGCCATCTCTGCTATGCAGACTCGTCATGTAAATATTGACACATTGCTCATTTCCTTTCGAATGAATGGTTCACATGGTGTTTGATCCTAACATCCTCCCAAAGTTTCTGTGTATCTGGGGACATAAAAGGGGTAATTCAAAATAGATTGTTGGAAACAAATAGGTGTATGAAAAGTAAATAAAACTCTTGACATTTTGGCGCAGCATAAATCATTTCACAAATGAAGGGCAGTGGGCTCCATTATTGTTCAACCGTTCTGGTCGGTGATTTAATGCTAGGATGACATTGCAGTGAAAATAAATTTCCCAAGACGCAATCACAGATAGGCGGAAGTCTGACCAAGAAATGAATGAAAGCTGAGACAGGGACAGGGAAAAGTGTCAGGGTGAAAGCATGAGAATGGGGGTGATCCAGTTTCCATTTCAAGCTACTAATGTGGCAGGGCAATTTAATATTCCCAGTAATATCAGCAGCTTCTAACGCAAGCTCGGAGTCTTGCTGGGTTTCCTGTGTACCGGCTTCCATTCCCAGATAAATAAACCTCACACCGGTGGCTGCCGGTGCAACCCACATCAGTCCGCTGCTGCCTTTGGCCCAGCACCAAGCTGCAGGAGCTCCACCACAGACCCACAGCAACCGTGCGGGTGCATTGTGTAAACTGTAGGCTTGGCGACATCCTCATATTAGACAGGCATGATGCAGTTCTTTTAAAAGTTGATACAGCGTAATATGGTTTAGGATTTAGAATTAGGAAATGCGGTACATCTTGATGTTTCCTCTTCTTTACTGCTTTTTAAGTCTTTGTTCCAATCAACTCTGGTATGTGTATATGAGTGTATAGACACTACGTTATGACTGCATCTGACTGGTGTTGTAGGGCTAGTAGCATTTTAACAAATATGAGAATGAGTCTCCACATAAAATAAATCTCAAAAGCAGCAGAATGTACTGTTTTTCCATTGATCCATTTTGGCTTTCCATTACAATGTTTTTTTTTTTCTGGAAAGATACTTCACAGTTGACTATATCATTTTAAACATTTTGGCATCTTATATCATTATTACCCCACGCCAACGTAAATATTCTGGGAGGTATGGGGTATCTAAAACCAGATGCTCCCAATACACAACAGCCAACTCGGCACTGCTTAACAAGCTGTTAGCCCTCCGAGCATACAGAGGGCCCTCCAGGGATTCAATCCAAGTCTCTAGGGCAGAGCATTATAGGATGTGTACCACCAGCTATCACACACAACTAACTGTCAAGACATTGGCATAGAGTTCGTAAGCAGTAAGTTTGTTGTTACAGAAATAACATGATTCATAAATAGGGCATTGATTGCTTTTGGTGTAACATTAACACTAAAAGTTCAACAGCCTATAAATATAAATGTTGTAAAACAAAACTACTCTTGATTAATGGGCAGGTAATTTCAAAATGACCTGACAGTAATTCAAACAATAAATCGCTTTAATAATTCATTTTGATGAGACCTTCTAACACTAACTACCCCCGGGATACCTGTTGCTACCAACATGTTTAGTCTCAGTAAATGCCAACAGACAGGACTCACTTTTGAAAATAGGATCCGGACACAGACAGATCCAAAAGGCAGTCAACACAGCAGGAAGGAATAAAGGAATCATTGATTAGGAGCCACACCAAACTATAGTAATCTGATTCTTGGAACAACTGTAATCAATCAAGATATCTTACAACGAAAACAACAGATGTGTGAAACATAACCTCCTCCCAAATTTGATGGCAGAGGTACAGTAAATATCTGGGATTGCTGGAGGTCCCAAGAGGGTTTTTAAACATGGCAAAATTGGTTTCTTGTAAATGGAATAATTACATGTAATCGATTTAATACAATGGCCATGGAATTTACTCAGTCTATACAAAATGTGTCCATTCAAATCATGCAACAGGTCACTTCATACCTTGGGTTAACTGCTTAACATACCAAGTCAGGTCAATGTGCAATGTAACGGGGGTCACTGAAACCAATCAAAAATTATCATCCAACTCTGACTGATTTGAGCTGTTTAGCCTTTTTTAACCATTGGTTGTTGTTTTTTTTAATGCAAATCAGTTTGTTTCTGTCTCACTGCTCTAATCAACCACATTGTTAGCAGCAACACACAGTCTTCTTCAGTAAAGAGACTGCCCTCCAAAGACAAACGACAGTATCAGTTGTTTCAGCAAATTCCCCAAAACGACAGGTTTATGTTCAAGTGACAAAGCCCTCCAGCGGCTGTAGGAATTATGAGTCCATTGTTATTATGTCCATTGATAGCAAAGGAAGAAGTTAGGTGACATTATCATAGAGCCACAAAGTCTGCATAGGGAAGAGCTCGGGGTGGTTGAAGGGGTCAACAAAACTTTGGACTCTTAACTCGGGGGTTCGCTGTTCGTTGAATGCCACTGATAGTCACCTTGGTTTCTTGTAACCATGACCACCCATGGAAATCAAACCAAAATGTTTTTGTTAGCTTAACGAAACACTCATTTTAAGCCAAACCATGTTCTTTCCCCAACCAAGTCGTTTCTATGCCTAAACCCAATCAAACCTTAACCATAGCATTGTGACGTCATAACTGATTTTTCAACAGTTATTTGCAACAGTTTTGGAAAGCACAGAAAATAACATGTCGATAGGGGCATTACACTGTCATTCTGGAGGGTAGTTACAAACAAGGTATTTAGTCGATTAATCTTAGAGGACTTGTTGTCAGCAAACAAGCTCTGATAAACCCACTATTCACTGCCTGCCCAGCACCAAACAGCAGACAGACTAATGTAGCAACTAGTTGTTGAAGACAGTGGCGCATCGAGCAGCTAAAGAGCCAGACATTTTTCTTAGGACTTGTTAGAAACCAAACAGGCCCACAAGGAGAGTGTATATTGGACTTACATTCATGACATTACATCAGGTGGCAGAATAACTACTTCAAATTGAATACTAATTCTGCTCCATATTGGCCATAGCAAGTATATATGGTGTTATTATGTAAGGACTGTGTGTCTGTCAGTTTGCTCTGGAGTTCTTCTGGCCTCTTATGGCCAGAAACTGCAAATACAGCTTTAACTACCAAAAAACGATATAAGTGAATGATGCAAACACAGCCTCCCAAATTTCCTTTGGGAAGTGGCCATAATATTATTGCTACCATGTACTTTATTTATCCATTCAGAAAATAATGGATTTGGCCTCATTATCGGGACATGGAGTATTACTGTTTACTTTTGCCTTAATGGAACATACATTTTATAATTTGGAGGGCCTCTAGTAATAGCAATCTTTTTGTGAGTATGTCAGTAATTGATTAGCATTTGTCATTGTGGACGTCATAGTGGGAACTCTTTCACGACAGTGCAGGAGTGCACAGAGTGGCCACATTGAACGTCTGTTAAGAGGAGTAAATTCTAAGTTCACATAAAAAATAAACTGGAGTCAACATATCCTGCTGAATAGTGGTTATGAGGACAAATCTGGTGAATGTATGAAAGAAGGAGACTGTTCTATCGGGGAAAATACAAGTGTCTTTATGTCACATAGTTTCTTGATGCAAATGGCACCCGCTGTTTCGTCTCATGTAGAAGTGTTATCTACGCCTATATGAGGCGGCCTTACTTAAAGTTATCTGGATAGGATCGCTGATCCAAAAGTCCCACAATTCCCGAACAGTAGACTAAAATGCAGCCTTCTTCTTATGTGCCTGCCAAAACATCCCACACCACAGCCAGCATCAAGTCTTTCTCCACAGACAAGGTCATGTCTCCCTCACTGTGGTATCAGTCCAGAACTTGTTTCCAGCTTATTCCAAATATTTACAGTAGCGATTTCCTCTCCTCCACTCCTTAGTTTTGTATTATTTACCAAATATCTAAGTTGAAGATGAATTTCCTTCTTCAGAATTAACCTCAGGGTGATGCAGAATAACAGAAAAGGAGAAAAAAAAAAACCATAATGTTCACGTACAGCCATGGTGACAACATGCACAAATATTTTATGGAAACGTTGGCCAACACACCAAGTGTGTTTAAACAATGTTGTTACAGTTCACAGCATACTGAGCTCAAAACCATATAGAGCTCTTTACTGTAGTGCTGCGTTTGTTGCTTGAGGTTCTACAGTATATTTAAAGGGTGCAGTAGGTTTGAGTAGCTTTATTTGTCTTAATTAATGTGACTCATTGTAAATGTTTGGCTTTGAAAAAAAAACCCAACATATATAATATGCTTTTGGTGCCTTTTATTGACTCTTCAAGCTCTCCTTTTCTTTCGACCTGTCTAAATGTGTTACTGCTATAGTGATTTCACTGGTAATTGACCACAGTTCTGGCTGAGCACCATCAACTCTCCAGTCGTTGGAAACTTGACTGTGAAAAGATAGCATCAGCTTTCATTTGAGAGAACATGCCTTCTTCCAGTGAGACACAGAGCACCTCTGTAGACCTGAGGGGGACAACATATCCTTCAGTAAAACCCCTGAGCTCTGCCTTCCTGTCTCTTTCTGTGATACTGGGTCACGATGTCAGGATATGATGTCATTCACACAGGCAGCCATTCATTCACTTAAGATATTGAGAGATTACGGTTCCTTTAAGTACAGAATATGTGTGCACATTTGGATTTTCAATTACATTGGAAATTAAATCTTAAAATACTAAGAAAAAAAGTTATCTAATGTAGCTTTTTAAAAACCTTTAAAAGCAACAGTCTCAAAGTTTCCAGCTGCTGTTGGAACAGATTGAAGTATAACTAAAAATTAGAGCGCCATTATTATACTGCAAAGCTACATGAAGAAAGAAAGAAGGTTAGATTCCTATACATCCTCATAACACAAGCATGTGATTATCCATACACACACACACACTTAAGGAACAACACACATACATAAACACCTTTCACTCACCTAACTGCTGGCTGCAGATCCAGAGCAGGAGGAAGCAGTAGTACTCCATATGTTTGCCGGTGCAAGTGTGCATGCGTTTGTGTGTGTGTGGTGGGCTGAGGCAAAGAGACCCTCGTGGCAGGCACAGTTAAAGATCCCACTCTGATTGACTCTAAGTCTAAGTTATAGCGCTGCTTATATCTTGAGGAAGTAGGAGGGGACTGATGAAGAAGGAGAAGGAGGTCCACTCTGACACAACAGGCAGGGATAGTCTGTCTCTCACACACTCGTTCAACTCCACTTTGACCGGGTGAATACTCATGAATGGGTCATCTTTAGGCAAGTTTTTTTTGTGGAGGACGCTTCTGTGGTGGATATTTATGATGACTTGTTTTGAGCTGTTCAGGTGTATCAATATTTTCACTAAAATATTTCAAAAAAACATGTTGTAATGTGGAAAATATTAAATAAAAATTGGTGAATCATAGCCAAGTTGTAAACTCCAGTTGTACACGTACATTGATTTCACTTAACAGAAAAGTCTGATATTTACTTAATTACAGCTTGGAAGATCTCTCTCGATAGATAATTAAATCAAATAGTGAACCAGCAACTGAAAGGCATGGCAGGGCACATGCATACACAGGCAGATGCAAGACACAGCATTACCATGATCACATAATGTACATTTTAACAAGTGTAGTTATTTATGTTGCCGATATTGTTGTGATATATTTTATGCTGTTTTGTTCATTCATGTTTTCTTCTGTTCTGTAAGGCACTGTAATTAAGGTGCTATGTGAATAAAATACAACTTAAAGCTGCTAAAATCAATCATTTAACCTTAACAGTGGATCAAATGGGGCGGGCCTGTGTTTAGAGCGGAAACGCTCCAAAACCCTACTGTACACTACGGCAGGCAGACACAGTTAAGCTGGTGAACATAGCGGATACTTTAGAAGCTAAAGCGATATTTGATTTGGATTTAAGTTCGTCACATGGACAGAATTTCAACTACAAATGGACGCTTATGTTGCTCTGTAACTGCTGGATGTGTAAACTTCTTCTTTTCCTTTCGGCT
>CM022485.1:8436924-8582488 GCA_011952105.1 Coreoperca whiteheadi
AGCTCCTCCCTGAAAACTACACGACATTCTTCCTTTTTCAACTTCCACCACTTCGTCCTCTGCTCTGCCTTTGTCCTCTTCATCTTCCTCACCACCAGAGTCATTTTACACACTACCATCCTGTGTTGTCTGGCTACACTCTCCCCTACCACTACTTTACAGTCACTGGTCTCTTTCAGATTACAACGTCTACACAAGATGTAGTCCACCTGAGTGTTTCTCCCTCCGCTCTATAGGTCACCCTATGTTCCTGCCTCTTCTGGAAGAAAGTGTTCACTACAGTCATTTCCATCCTCTTTGCAAAGTCTACCACCATCTGTCCTTCTGCGTTCCTGTCCTGAAGACCAAACCTGCCCATCACATGCTCATCACCTCTGTTCCCTTCACCTACATGCCCGTTGAAATCTGCACCAATCACCACTCTCACCTCTGGGGATGCTCTGCATCACTTCATCTAACTCACTCCAGATTTTTTCCTTCTCTTCTAACTCACATCCTACCTGTGGGGCATAACCACTCACAACATTGAACATCACCCCTTCAATTTCCAGCTTAAGGCTCATCAACCTGTCTGACACTCTTTTCACCTCTAGAACATTCCTCACAAACTCCTCTTTCAGGATAACTCCTACTCCGTTTCTCTTCCTATCCGATGGTAGAACAACTTGAACCCTGCTCCTAAGCTTCTAGCCTTGCTACCTTTCCACCTGGTCTCCTGGACACAGTATGTCCACCTTCCTTCTCTGCATCATGTCAATCAACTCTCTAGCCTTCCCTGTCATAGTCCCAACGTTCAAAGTCCCTACTGTCAGTCCTACATTCTTAGCTTTCCTCTTCTCTCTCTGCCTACAAACTCACCTTCGACCAACAGTAGTCCAATTTCCACCGGTACCCCGTAGGTCAACAGCACCGGTGGCAGTCGTTGTTAACCCGGGCCCCGACCGATCCGGTATGGAAGTCATTGTCATGATTCGCATTTTTAGTTTGGCATGTGTTTTACGTGGAATGCCCTTCCTGACACAACCCTCTGCATTTATCCAGACTTGGGACTGGCACATGAAGACACTGGCTTGTGCCCCCCTGCGGTTGCATTGCTGGATGTGTAAACAACTGTTTGCTAATGAGTTTGTCATATCAACTTAAAAAGTGATGTTAGTGTTCACAGCTTGTTCCACCACCCCAAGTGACCAAGAAATCAGTTAAGTCAGGTTTAAGGTTAAAGGTAATGCGCTGATTGTGACATGTAGATTATAGTGGGACATTGTCTGTATCGGAAGATAAGCTCCATAATCAGTTGGCAACATAATGCCCCAGCTTAGCAATCATTATTCTGATCTTGATGCTGGGTATTAGGAACTTGAAGCAGTGCTAATTCTGTTGATACTAGGTATATTTATTAGTGGATGGCTACTTTGTGGTTCCTTGGGACGAGTGGCATACTTCATTGGATAAAGTGAACTAGGAAGGTGTTGCGTCTTGGATTTTAAAATGACAGAATACTTCAGGTTAACAGGAAAATATATTGTAGGAGCCAAGAGGTGAGGCTTACAGGGAGTGATGAATGAAGCAGTCAAATAGGTGACCTGTACATCTTTCCACGAGTACTACACATGAAGTATCCTGAGCAGACAACCGGTCAAACTGTCCACATGAAACTGTGAATTGCCTGTGAAATTCATCGTGGTGTAATCCATGATGATTGTCACATATCCAGATCTGATATAAATCCTGTGAGCAGCTGTCTATCTGAAAATCTGACAGACTGACAAATATACATCTGTGGCTCAAACATACTTCCTTCTGGTTTGCAATCACAGTCGCTTTTTCTTTTCAACACAGAGCAACCACACATCACACAAATCAAGCGAGTGTTTGTGCTTAAACGACTTAGGATAACAGAGCCCCCAAAAACATAAAACGCATCAAGACTTGCTTTCATTAAAAGTGCTTAAAAGCTCATTGGATTTTTTTCCTCCTTCATCACCTCTCCTCAGTAGACTGCTGGCCCCCTTGTTTCCTTCAAGGCAGGAAATTAAGCCCTGTGCCTACTACTGGTGCCTGAAAATGTTCACATAGCACTGCAGATGTAAACATCAATGGGCAGGGTTCTTGAAATGAGTTACTGCATTAGGTGAGTGAAAGTAAGCGATACTTCATGGTTGGATACAGTACAAATGTCTGCATTTGAAGTTGGGACTTTTCCTCTGTCTTAAACTATAAAAACATCAACATGACACCGACATTGTTATGCTTCCTGCTGATATTCTGTTGTTTTAGAGCAAAAGCAAGTCTGCAGGGTATACCACTTGACATTATGAGTGTACAGTAATTTCCCCAGGCAGACTAACGAGACAATACAACAAGGAAACGCTTTAAAAGGCAGCATTCCTTCCCCTCAAACTCTATCGGAATAAAACATTCCAAAATTGGAGGGGAAATCAAGAAGTTATAGGGGTTTGGCACTCATTATAACATTAAAAAGTTCTCCATAAACATGAAAAGTTTCATAACAAGAATTGTTTCATCCGGTATTGTGGGTACAAACTCATAGCTCAAGAATCTCCCACTGTCAGCTTGTAAGACAAATGATAGCTCGGAGAGGAACCTACAATTAAGGTCTGGTGTTCTGAATGGAGGTAGTGTGCCAGTGTAGTTAAGGAGTTGGGCTCTTTTTTTAATGTTTCAAGACCAGAGGGGGGTGGTAGACCATTCTCCCCAATACTTTACTGCTAACCTAAATTGCCATGTAGATATTTAGCTCACTGTCAGTAAGGGGGGACTGGGGTTAGAGGGACTAGATCTAAACGCAGTGTGAAAAATTGGGTTTTGAAATCCTATTCTTTTTCCCTCCTCCAGACCATATAAGCCATAGAGTGTGCCATTGTGAAGTGCAGCCTGAAATCACTGCTAAACAGGAGCTGCACTTACCTCACTTCTTCAGGGCCCTCTCCAACACCATACCGTAACTGCAAGCAATTACCTCAATCACCCCAGGATTATCTGTTTGTGTGTGATATATGGCTGCGTCCTCAAGCTAGAACAGGAGCTTTGGCTAGACACGGGACGAGTCCTCTGGGATCAGACGTAAAGAAGTGTCTGGTAGTTTTGCTTCCCTTCCTTGATTGATTTGAGTGTTTTCACCTGTGTTAATTAGTTGACCTGTGTCAGACTTCCCCAGTGTTTCTTGGGTTTTGCTATTATTTGAATTTTGAATCTCTCTGCTCTTTAAAAACACATTAATTGATTTGTGACCACTAGGAAACCATCAAACCAAGCTGTGACAAAGACAATTTTTCAATGTTTTACTGCTAACTTGCCATGCAGATATTTAGCTCACTGGGTGGGGTTTGGGGGACCAGAGGTGAGAAATGCTGTCAATTTAAAACCCACCTTGGTGCATGTAGGTTTGTAATAATATCTCAACCATTCAAAAACAAAACACCTCCAGTTTTATATAGAGACTTTTTTTTCTGAAATGCAAACAATGAAACACCCTTTTGGGAGGCTAAAGAAAGTACTTTATCTAACCCTAAACCTGCCAATAATTAATCCTCTACAGCAGACATTTGATTTTAAACCCCAGCAGAAACAAAGGCTAAGAAAATATCTCTCTTCTTTGCTTCTCTTTCATATATCTCAATGTTTCAGAGGATGTAATTCCCCAAAAGTGCATGGGATCTAAAGCAGCAAAACAATGAGAAGGAGTGTTCACCCTTTGACTCAAAAAGATTGTTGATGATGATCAATTGGGAGGGCAGATTCAGAGTCTGAGATTTGGGTGTGACGCCGCTGCCATTTACTGACACTAGAAGTTCCATATGTAGTCTTTATACCCACAGTCCCACATCCTGTTGTCAGAAATCATCTCCAGGTCTGTTACTGCTAGAGGTAAATTGTTCTTCAAACATTCAACTGTACATACTGGTGCTTATTGCCCGTGGAGATTTTACTTTCCACAAATCTCAGCCAAGTGGGGCAGGATGAAACAATGACTGGTTTTTAGAGCAATAGAGTACACACTCAAAGTCCTCCAAGGAGCTTTTTGAAACATGCTGCTGTTCCAGCAGCCCATTCTTTGGCCTCGTATCATCTGCTGTGAGGACGGCAGGGAGAAATTACGGCACAGTTCCAGCAAGTAGCCCTGCATAAAGCATTAACCTGGAGAAAGTGTTGGGAGATCATCTGCAGGAAGATCTCTATCAAGGATTATGCTGTAGAATACATGAACCAAACATGACTCCATCTATTATCCACACAGAAAACTATTAAAATGGAATGGTTTGTCAGTCTAAAATCACAGGTTTACATTTCTGTATCCTGGTGTAATTGTATTTTCACTCTTTTTAATATGAAAATAGGTTAACTGGAAAATGCTCACAGATAGAAGAGGTATTCAGATCTGTTAAGCAAAAGTACCAAAATATTCTATTACAAGTAAAAGTCCTGCTTTAAAAGTGTTACTTAAATAAAGGTACATAAATGATTAGCAATGCAACCGCAGGGGGGCACAAGCCAGTGTCTTCATGTGCCAGTCCCAAGTCTGGATAAATGCAGAGGGTTGTGTCAGGAAGGGCATCCGACGTAAAACACATGCCAAACTAAAAATGCGAATCATGACAATGACTTCCATACCGGATCGGTCGGGGCCCGGGTTAACAACGACTGCCACCGGTGCTGTTGACCTATGGGGTACCGGTGGAAATTGGACTACTGTTGGTCGAAGGTGAGTTTGTAGGCAGAGAGAGAAGAGGAAAGCTAAGAATGTAGGACTGACAGTAGGGACTTTGAACGTTGGGACTATGACAGGGAAGGCTAGAGAGTTGATTGACATGATGCAGAGAAGGAAGGTGGACATACTGTGTGTCCAGGAGACCAGGTGGAAAGGTAGCAAGGCTAGAAGCTTAGGAGCAGGGTTCAAGTTGTTCTTCCATGGGTCGGATAGGAAGAGAAATGGAGTAGGAGTTATCCTGAAAGAGGAGTTTGTGAGGAATGTTCTTGAGGTGAAAAGAGTGTCAGACAGGTTGATGAGCCTGAAGCTGGAAATTGAAGGGGTGATGTTCAATGTTGTGAGTGGTTATGCCCCACAGGTAGGATGTGAGTTAGAAGAGAAGGAGAAATTCTGGAGTGAGTTAGATGAAGTGATGCAGAGCATCCCCAGAGGTGAGAGAGTGGTGATTGGTGCAGATTTCAACGGGCATGTAGGTGAAGGGAACAGAGGTGATGAGAATGTGATGGGCAGGTTTGGTCTTCAGGACAGGAACGCAGAAGGACAGATGGTGGTAGACTTTGCAAAGAGGATGGAAATGGCTGTAGTGAACACTTTCTTCCAGAAGAGGCAGGAACATAGGGTGACATATAAGAGCGGAGGGAGAAGCACTCAGGTGGACTACATCTTGTGTAGACGTTGTAATCTGAAAGAGACCAGTGACTGTAAAGTAGTGGTAGGGGAGAGTGTAGCCAGACAACACAGGATGCTAGTGTGTAAAATGACTCTGGTGGTGAGGAAGATGAAGAGGACAAAGGCAGAGCAGAGGACGAAGTGGTGGAAGTTGAAAAAGGAAGAATGTTGTTTAGTTTTCAGGGAGGAGCTGAGACAGACTCTGGGTGGTCAGGAAGTGCTCCCAGATGACTGGACCACTACAGCTAATGTGATCAGGGAGACAGGTAGGAGGGCACTCGGTGTGTCATCTGGAAAGAGGAAAGTGGACAAGGAGACTTGGTGGTGGAACCAGGAAGTTCAGGAGTGTATACAGAGAAAGAGGTTAGCAAAGAAGAAGTGGGACACTGAGAGGACTGAAGAGAGTAGACAGGAGTACAGGGAGATGCAGCGTAAGGTGAAGGTAGAGGTGGCAAAGGCCAAACAAAGAGCATATGAGGACTTGTATGCTAGGTTGGATACTAAAGAGGGAGAGGTGGATTTGTACAGGTTGGCCAGACAAAGAGATAGAGATGGGAAGGATGTGCAGCAGGTTAGGGTGATTAAAGATAAGGATGGAAATGTATTGACAGGTGTCAGGAGTGTGATGGGAAGATGGAAGGAGTACTTTGAAGAGTTGATGAATGAGGAAAATGAAAGGGAACGAAGAGTAGAAGAGGTGACTGGTGTGGAGCAGGAAGTAGCAAAGATTAGCAAGAGTGAAGTGAGGAGGACGTTGAAGAGGATGAAGAGTGGAAAGGCAGTTGGTCCTGATGACATACCTGTGGAGGTATGGAAGTGTCTAGGAGAGGTGGCAGTAGAGTTTCTGACTAGTTTGTTTAACAAGATCTTGGAGGGTGAGAGGATGCCCGAGGAATGGAGGAGAAGTGTACTGGTGCCAATTTTTAAGAACAAGGGAGATGTGCAGAGCTGTGGCAACTACAGAGGAATAAAGCTGATGAGTCATACAATGAAGTTGTGGGAAAGAGTAGTGGAAGCTAGGCTAAGGGCAGAGGTGAGCATTTGTGAGCAGCAATATGGTTTCATGCCTAGAAAGAGCACAACAGATGCAGTGTTTGCTTTGAGGATGCTGATGGAGAAGTACAGAGAAGGTCACAGGGAGTTGCATTGTGTCTTTGTAGATTTAGAGAAAGCGTACGACAGGGTGCCGAGAGAGGAGCTGTGGTATTGCATGAGGAAGTCTGGAGTGGCAGAGAAGTACGTTAGAATGGTGCAGGACATGTATGAGAGCTGTAAGACCGTGGTGAGGTGTGCTGTAGGTGCGACAGAGGAGTTCAAGGTGGAGGTGGGTCTGCATCAAGGATCGGCTCTGAGCCCCTTCTTGTTTGCTCTGGTGATGGACAGGCTGACGGATGAGGTTAGACAGGAATCTCCATGGACTATGATGTTTGCAGACGACATTGTGATTTGTAGTGAGAGCAGGGAGCAGGTGGAGGAGAATCTAGAGAGATGGAGGTCTGCTCTGGAAAACAGAGGAATGAAGCTTAGCCGCAGTAAGACAGAATACATGTGTGTCAATGAGAGGGACCCAGGTGGAATAGTGAGGTTACAGGGAGCAGAGGTGAAGAAGGTGCAGGACTTTAAGTACTTAGGGTCAACGGTTCAGAGCAATGGAGACTGTGGAAAAGAGGTGAAGAGGCGAGTGCAAGCAGGTTGGAACGGGTGGAGAAAAGTGTCAGGTGTGTTGTGTGATAAAAGAGCATCAGCAAGAATGAAAGGAAAGGTGTTCAAGACGGTGGTGAGACCAGCGATGTTGTACAGCTTAGAGATGGGAGTGACGAGGGCGGACAGGATCAGGAACGAGTACATCAGAGGGACAGCTCATGTTAGATGTTTCGGAGATAAAGCCAGAGAGGCCAGATTGAGGTGGTTTGGACACGTCCAGAGGAGAGACTGTGAATATATTGGTAGAAGGATGCTGAGGTTGGAGCTGCCAGGCAGGAGGTCTAGAGGAAGACCAAAGAGGAGATTTATGGATGTAGTGAGAGAGGACATGAAGTTAATTGGTGTGAGTGAAGAGGATGCAGAGGACAGGGTTAGATGGAGGCGCATGATTCGCTGTGGCGACCCCTGAAAGGGAACAGCCGAAAGGAAAAGAAGAAATGATTAGCCCTAAAATGTAAGTGCAGTATTGAAACTAAGAATCATTATGCTGAAGGAGACATTTTCAGTGATGCTGTTGTAAATTAATAATCCATTAATGAGTTAGCAGCACTTTAATTTTGTAGATGGCACATTTTATGGCACTTTTTACATATGGTTAAATATCAAATCTATAACAATACAATCATTTTCTCAAGGTATTTTTGTATGCTAACCAGTAGCAACAGTTTTTAGATAACTGTACTGAAGTAAAGAATGTTTGTCAAATTGTATCTTTGATTATATTAATTATGGTTAAAGATTTAAACCCACGTCTTTTGTTTTACCAAATGTATTAAATCATCTTTCAGGAATGAGAGGAGATGGTCAACCAATGTTGAAGCAATAAAAATCAAAGCAATGTGAGCGGATTTAGATGAGGAGAACTTGAGTGACAGAATGCAGGCCGGAAGGAATGCAGTGGTTTTTAGGCTGCCATGCAGAAATCCTGTAACTCTACAGACTGCAGACTGTCCTTTTAAAAAATGCTGGGGGGGTTACAGTGTATCTAGAAGCCTTTTTGCTGTTACTGTATGTTATAAATATGCATGTGGCTTAAGAAGAGATTCCTCTGTTGTAGGAAAGTGATGTGTATACTCCACCTATAAGCAAAATTATACTGTGATGAGTAAATAAACATAGCATGGATCTATTTCTGTGTGTGCGCTAAACTGAAAGAGTTTTCGCTTTGGTCGTTCTTTATTTTTTCTGTGGATGTCTTCTAAAGATGGCATTTAGAATAAACAGTCCATCATAGAGGTACAATCAACCTGAGATCTATGGTTATAAGCTTCAAAGACTGTCTACCCACAGCTAAGCTGAAGTGGAAATACGTAATACATTCCACATATTATTATGTGCAAGTCATCGTGGTATCTTCGGAAACTGCAGATCTGAGAGTCTGTTAATTTGGGCGTAAATAAGCACCTGATCAGCTGTTCTGTAGTAGGCTTGTCAGGTATGGAGCACCGCATCGATCCATCGAGCCCCCTTGCCAATTCTATGGGGGGCGCTATTGCATTACTTAATCACTTTACTAATATTTTAATATTATCATTGATCTGTTGATTTTCTACCGCAGACAGTACTCCTAAAATGTAGGCAGGGTGGTTGCCACGAGACTTTTCTTGGTCTAGAGAAGCTGTGGCATTTATTAACTGACACACTTTACATTTACAGCCATATTGACAACTTTCTCCTAACCTTTTTCCTCTGCTCTGCTCCATTCACCATCACAGTTCTGCCGCTCGCGCTCTCTCTCACTTCTACTCAACCACACACAATCGCTTTTACTGCACCTCTGAGCGCTTGCTTAAGGCCTTTTCACCCCGGGGACGAAACGAAAATGCAAAATATCAGCTGACAATTTTTTACGCTCAAACCAAGTCACGCAGGTCACAAATATCAAATCAGAAAATCAATGCTTCGATGGACACAATCATCCCTTCATCCTTGTCATGGAGTCTTCAAGCAGCAGTAACGACGGCGAGTTTCTAATGTATCTCTGTAACTATATGGATTCAATCCATCGTCAAGTCTCAATTAAATTACTGATTCTGTACTCCCATCATTCATTTTCTTTACCTAATTATTCCTTTCAGGGTCATGGAGAGCTGAAGCCTGTCCCAAGATGCATTAGAGAGAATGCAAGAAGTTACCATAAACAAGTTCAACAGGCCTGGTACAGCTAGGCAGGCACAATTCTTGGCTTTGGGCAATGTCTCCAAGCAATCAGAAATACATATTGGGTAAATATTATCTAAAAGACTTTTTTACTGTGTAGTTTGTAGAGAATTTGAGGGTTTCGAGACACACAACACTCACAAACCAAGGACAGCAAGCTACCATTCAAGGCACTGGCCTGACCATCGGAACATTTTGGGACAAGTACACCTGAGTAGGTAACTGTTTGCTAAGACTTAAGCCATAACAACATTATAAGCTGTTGATAATGCACAAAATATAAGCGCCACTAATCAATATTTTGTAGAACAACATATTAGCCATAACAGCTTTACATGGTGATAATATGTTAGGACTGTGGTTCTGCCACACTGTGGTTCAATTACAGCACTTTTATATTTCCTGTCGTCAATATTCACTACAACTACACTCTTTCTCTTCAGGAACTTAATGTAATAAATGTGGACTTGTTGGATAGAACTTTGATTTCTTTTGTTTTTCTTCTCAGTTCAACATTAAAAGTACATTGGTGTCCAAAACACAAACATCACCACAGTACTTAATCTGTTGACACGACAGCTGAAGAGCAAAAACTGTGATTGATGCATCTACAGCACTGTTATTAGCCACTTAATAGTTTGTCTCAGAGGACCTTGCGCAGCGTTTCTGAGATTTGGCATGTTACTGTACTTCAGTCATCTACTGCTGCTGGATCCACCATGGAGGTCCAAATCAATTTAGGACTTTGAAAAGGAAGCAGTCATCACAGGGACAATGAATCTCCCAGTGGTTCAAAGAAATGATTTTTCGTCAATAGTCAACTTAACTTGCCTCTTAATAGCTCTGTTTTGTTTGTTACCACGTGTCCACTGCACTGCATTTCTCAAAGAATAAAACAATGATTCAGTAACTGATACAATCTCATTACTAGTTTATTGCCAATGGAGAATCTCGATATACTGTATATTAAAAATGAACATATTAAAGAGCCACATACAGAGAATGAGAGGAGTAAATGTTTCTGTATGAGCTCGAGTGAGTCATCTTAACTTTTCCAGATCTCTGGCAGAGCATTGTGCAGGTTGAGTTGTGCCAGTAGCAATAGTGGGAAATAGACTAATGTGGAAACTAAAGCCACACGCCACAAGATGGACGACAATGGAACTCGGCAAGGCTCACACATCCAGATTCAGGGCAAAGCCATGTCTCTCGACACCAGGCTTACACACAAAGCCTTGCTGCCCATATGAAATTACTTCCATGGATGTTGTAATGTGCTATATGTCAGTAAGGATTTTTTCCCCAGTCTGCTTCCTAATAATTGGATACAATATAGTGTGAGACAGTCATACATATAATATACAATCAGCTTTTATACAAGCCACATTCTTGTAGTTGTGTTACTTTCCAGGACATACAGACAAAAAAAAATATCTAAAATGAATTACGGTCACTCACCACATTCCTATATCCAATCAGGCAACTCACAACTCAAAAGTTCTCGCACAGAGACTTAGGTCATACCGTCCTGTGGTCTAACATAAACTTCTGCCTCCGTCATGTCTTCATCATGGGAGAACATGCACTCCCGTTTCATTGCGTTTGCATTTACATTCACTGTGAGACAGATGGAAAACTTGTATTAGGCTTTTTTTCTCCTCTTGGATCTCAATGGAAAACCAAACTGTCTACAATTTTCTGCTTGTAATTATTAGGTTTCATGAAGCTTATACGCAATTGTCTGTTGCAGGTTGACCACTCAAACACCAAGTTAAGTCCCTCTCACAGACTTTTTAAATGCAATCCTTATGACAACACATCAACGGTTAATGCAACACATCTTGTGGTGTGGTGTTTCCAAAGGGAAAGTCTATGTGTGATGGTATTTTATGTTGTTCTACACCCTGGCAGCTACTGTTCCAACGAGACTTTAAACCTTCTGCTTATTTTCATATCAGGCTTGGCAGTTTGTTTGCTCAGGAGAAGACAGATTCAGTTTCCCTAACTATGTTTGTATTTTTCAAAGAACTATTTAATTTGGCAAAAAGAAGGTGTCTGCCTTTAATGCGGTCTAATCCAGTTATATTTGTGCTGTACATTGTGTTTAAAAGCATCTGCCAAGATTAGAGTGGGGGCCTCTCAGGGAGCGCAACCTGAATTCATTGCTCAGGTTGAGATTTTAAAAACCAAATGAAAATGAGATTACATCAGCATTAATTAAACTGTTCTCCATGCATAGGTAGAAATAGAAGTAAAATATATTTGTGAGTCTAGATTATGATACACTGTAAATGGGACAATAATCATATTAAAATACCACATTACAGTTTATAGCAGTTTATCTTATGGGCAAACAATGATAGCAGTTAACATGGTTAGTTTAATCAACAACAATTTGGAACGGACAGGAGTTAATGTTGTTTTCTGCGTATAGGTCTGGTGCCAAAGGCCTCTCACCACCAGGGGCCTTGCCCTTAGGTCAGCTAAGGCCCCCATAGTCAGAGGCCCCTGGACACTGGGGGAAAACTGAAATGTAAATATGAATGTATGAATGGGGGAAGTAATGGCCTAAAGGTTAGAGGAGCGGACTTGTGACCGGAAGGCTGCCGCGTCCCCAAACTGGCAGAATAAAAGTGAAAGTAAAAGAGTATTACCACCACTGAATGCAGCTTCCAGTGGCTCACGCATTCGACTGTGGCTGTACTGGGAAGGTTGTGTAGCCCTGACTGAATCAAGAACAGGCTAAATACCACTGAGGCTTGAACTTAGAACTTTGGATTTTAGTTTCTCAGTGAATGATGACTGCATACCCTCAGCTACACTCACGTGTATTCAAGCATGATGGGGTGATAAGAGATTATGAATTGGTAGAATATCTCTCTACTGTCAGAGATAGAAAGCAGAGACAGATCCTAACCAGGTACAGGCTCAGTGACAAACTGGCAGTCGAAAAAGGAAGACACAAAAAAGCATGGCAATCAAAAGAAAAAAGAATATGTGGTCACTGTTCGACCGGTGAGGTTGAGACATGGTTAGTTTAATCAACAACAATTTGGAACGGACAGGAGTTGATGTTGGTTGTACACATAAACCATGTGTCATGTGCGCACATTATTTTTGTATATATAATGTGAACTTAGCATTTGTGGCAGGTACCATTGGGGATGAATAACTAACCAAGCGTATAGGTCTGGTGCCAAAGGCCCTCTCACCACCAGGGGCCTTGCCCTTAGGTCAGCTAAGGACACTTCCTCCTACGATGTACAACATTCAGTGAAATAAGGAACATTTACTTTAACAAGTTCAAATCTGTAATCTCAGATTCCAAAGAGCTAAAGGACCTTTCAAAATTAAAAATATTCCTAGGAAATGGAGGCAGGCCATATCTTGCTATCATTTATCTTATCTTACTTATCTGTACATATTTTAATGGCACATTTCTTCTGTTTATGTATATGTTTTTAATTCACACATGCTTTGGCAATGCTAACGTCTGTTTCCCATGCCAATAAAACCCTGTTTAAATGAAATGAATTGACTGTACACTGATTACAGACTTTAATGTAGTACTGGTATGTGTGCTGTCCCAATGAGGACATACTGATGAGTAAGAAGTTACACTAAAGTAACTGCCAGGTTACTACCCACATGTATCAATCTCGTATTTCTGTATTGAGCTGCATGGGATCACAGGGGAGTAGCTGCTATCACTGGAAAAATATTTACCTGCAAACATTTGGACGTAATTTCTTTCATCATACAGTCGTATAAATGGACTACACTGAAAAAAGTCATGTCTTAGTGTGACGATATAAAGCTTGGGGGGAGATTTTCAGATTCTCACAAATGCAGTTGAATGTATTTTAAGTTAAAAAAAAATAAACATTTCTTAAACTGTGCCTCCTTTAGGGACATTTGAAAAGTCTTAGATTACATTATATGGTTAGATATAATATTCCGGGCAGTACCTTGACTATATAACCTTTAGTGGGCTCCATACACACATTACATACAGACTCATACATGCGCCACAGGCTTGCCAGTTATACCAGACACACTACATTAAACATTTAATGAACATCACATACCATCTACAGCAAAGTCTGAAAAATGAGCCATGAAAAGAAAATGCACAGCTACCTTTACCAAAAACCGCCAAGATATATAGCCGGCTGGTGGCCCATTTTTACTCTGCCAAACAGCTGGTGTCCAGGAATGAGATGTTTACCTGGAAATATCAACACAGACTTTTTCAACGACCCCTACTGCTCTGTGATTTACAGTAAGAGGTTTGATGATTCCAGGAGCAGGGTCCAGAGCTGCACAGGGTCCCTGCATGCTGAGCGTCTTTCCTCTGCCAGGCACAGGTAAAAATGCCCCCTGTGGATGTTGACAGCGCGAACCCCCTGTTTAATTACGTAGTTTATGAGCACAGCCCATTCTGTACCTGAGGACTTCTGGTTACCAACATGTCTTCCATTTCATAAAGTGCTCCTTCTGCTTTTATATCACTGGTCACGTGCCTTTAGATGTTTTGAGAACCTCACTTTTCTCATAATTTACAGTTTACCAGCCTCTATGTCTGTCTGATCAGGGTCTGCCTGCTTCAAACCCTTCATACACCAGTAACACACAGATTTAAACAATTAATTATTGTTTTTGGTCTTCAACCCAGAAAGTAATGCAGCCCTTTCACCTAATTAGTGTGGTTGTATTCTCTCTCACAGCTTTAAATACTAACACCAGCTGTTTCCGCACAGTGTGTGCAATGTGACCGTGCATATGAGCTATTAGCTGCTACATGATGAAGCATTAGAGAGGGACGTCTACACACTCATAAGGCAAAGCAGATTGCAGATGGACTGTTTTAGTCACAATGACAAAACACACTCTTTTGATCTGTTTTTTTTAAATAAAAAAAATGGTTATTGAACAACAACAGACTGTCTGTACTATTTTGCATTACTTTCTCATTTGTCAGTCTAGAGCAAGCCCAGCACCTTTCAACAATCTGAAATGTTTATTTTAGGCATCAACTCACAGAATCTCAAATTTTGAAAAAGCATGCCCATATTTTCCTGAAATTATGAATGAATATATAGCAAAAATACACATAATCATGTTTTCAAGGAGTGGGCCGCCTGGAGCAAGGTTTTTATTGTGTAATATGTTTCTGATATCCTTGAGTCTTCCCATAAGTTTTAATTTGATCCAATACTTCTGTCGTGGGAAATTGCATCTAAGTTGCTTTGTGTCATAATAAATCACAGCAAATGCCCAGACTGAACAATACTGTGTCACTTGTCCCATGTGGTAGAAATATGCCACTGGTTTCAGGCGGCTGTCACTAATCAGACCTTGCATGCGTTCCAAGTTTGATTACCAGCTCAATCAAACACAATCAACTACAGGAAAGTTGGAATGCAATCAATCCCTAGCAGTTAGGTTTTAAACCATTTGTCAGATAAAAACAGAAAACAGACCAGAAAACAGAAAGAGTCAGAGAGCACAAAAATTTACTAAATTGTAACTAATCCCTCGGTTTTTAAAGATCACATTCCTGAACCACCCAGAAGTAATTCTTATTCTGTCAGAAATTAGAAGACAATGCATTTTCTTTTGGACATTTGTGAGCTTTCAAGTAATAGACCTGGCTTTTTGACCCTCAAATGTAGGCTAAACATGATTCAAGGGTCTTTGTTTTCACGTTTGGCAGTACACTGGAAGGGATGCAGACTTCTGCAGAAGGTTCAATAGCATTCCACTGCTTTTATGATAAGCTGAAGTCTGTTAGTGCTAAGCCTGGGAGTGAAAACCTCAGGCCGGCCAAAAAGCTGTGTAAGCAATGTCAGGAGCTGCACTAATTGAAGAAAGAGCGTTGGACTTAGCACTGGACTAGGAGCTAGCCTGTCTGTCTTTGCTGCTTTTGAGATAGGAAGACCACGCAACCACATCCACACTGATTTTGTTACACTATCATGTCAACAGAGGTTTGAAGCAACTTGCTCAAATGACCTTAGTTAGAAGAAAGAAAGTTCCCTATTTTTTGTGTGTTAGCACTAGGACAGAATGGGTGGATTTAAATTTACATTTAGCTGACGCTTTTAAACAAAGCAACTTGCATTCCCAAAGCAAAGGCGCAGCTTCAGGAGCATTTTTGGGGTTCAGTATCTTGCTCAAGTATACTTTGACACATGGCTGGGGGATTGAACCGCTAACCTTACGATTCGGAGGCAACCATTCTGCCACCAAGCCACAGCCGCTGGAACTGTGACGATTTGTTTTAGTTTCTTTAAACTGTGGTTTCTCTCAAAAAAGAGTTTCACTGAAGCCACAATACAAAGGGATGATTTACATTGTCATTGACTCATCAATCATGGGTGATTATTAAAAAATACATATTTGTGTCTACGTTTTATGTCTTTACACTACGATTTGTGTTAACATCTGAATTGTCTGTGGGATATGTATACCTGTCTCAGCACCTTTATGGCACAGCAGAGCCATGAAATATATAGGAACAAGTCAGAAATTTGTCAAGTGCCAGTGTCGTACCCTTCAACTTGGCACCAAATGGAAACCAAATGAACATAAAAGGCACTTCATATTCATTGGTGGGGACAGAGCTGACCAAAGGAATATTTAAATGTACAGTTTCTGCCAAACTGACTCACTCAATCAGTTCATTGAATGATCGTCTGGGAATTATAAGTTTTGAATGTGTTTTCCCCTTGCTTACTGACTTTTATGAGAGCCAAATATATAGTCTTTGGCTATTGTAAAGAGAAAATAAGTGAACTAGAGTAGGGTAGCATTTCTGCCTCATAATTTCTGTCATATAATGGAAGAACATTTGTATCAGACCTTGATGAAGCATATGTGGCAAAAGGTGTCTTTCTCCTGTCGTATATACTGTATATTTGACAAAAAGTTGTTTGCTATGTTTCCAGTATTTTTTTCCTTATTTTAGGTCTATTGGATTGCAAAGGTCTGCTTAACTGCTACCACATGTTAAGCCTTTGTACTGCTGTCATTGACTTAATGTGAGTGTGTTGTTTTCCAGACTCTGTGTGTGGTGAATGTGTAGGAGAAAGAAGAAAAGGGACAAATACACAGTGACAAAGAGAGAGAAATAAAGAAACGAGAATGTATGTGTGTGTCTGGTTGCTCAGTTTGGGTCTTTTTCCAAATGGGAGCAACACTAAACATTAAATCACAGATACAGTATTTCTCCCTCCTTAAAACATCTTAAATGCATTATCTATTACCTTTATAAATCTAACTATCTATAACTCAACAACAGGGTTACCAAGGTGATTTTAAAAAGCAGGAAGATGCAATGTTTGAAATATTCTTACAACATTATAGTAGCAATAAGCTCAGAAGCATCTCTCCTTGACACTGACATGAATCACAGTGTGGTGACGGCTGGGAGGAATGGGGCCTTTTTTTCCATCAGAGGACTCCGTAAATCTGCCCCAATGACCGGCAGGTGAAAAAATATTGCAAACGAGAGGCTCTGGGAAGGGAAACGTAACTGGAGAGGAGACTTGCTGAATTAAAAACCGGTGGAAAATGACTTAAAGAGAAGGTGAGACTGAAGCGATACGTGTGTTGAGTGACTAAACTGTGGAATTGTCATGGTTGAGCTTTGCATCACCTACACAAAGGGGCACACACTCATGGGGAGTCTGCAGTGCGTGCTTCTACGAAATACACAAGACCGTTTGATTAGAACCCAAGTCACTCTCACTCCCACTTGCTAACTCGCTTCCTATTTCTGTCGACCTCTATCAGCTGCTTTGCTTGCACCTATCCATTTCTTCATGGTGCCACTCGTCACCTCCCCTCTCTCTTCTTCTTCTTCTTCACTTTGCTTCAGATAGAGGAAGTGGTTTGTGTGCAGACTGTGGCTGGCTGGAACACTGTGCTGTGCACTGGGGAAGCCGAAATTTGAGCCCATGTGCATTAAATGTTCCACTAGAGCAACAATTTCTGTGAGGGGAAATCATGCGGTGGGCCAGTGTTGAAGGATCCGAAAGGGGGGCTCAGTCAGGGTAGGAAGAAGAGAGAGTGAGCTCGGGGTAGTAATGGGGAGAACTGCTCATGACTTTTAATAGGAACTTGGCCATACTGGTGGTTGAGTTGGATATGGTGCATGCCATATACTGTAGCTCTGGATTCAAATCTGACCACATACCTTTGTTGCATATAATCAGCTTCTTTCTCCTCCATCAGACTTATCTTTCTCCCTCTGCCTTCTGCTGGCCACCAAAGCATAAAAATTAAAAAGAAATACAGAAATCAGTTGCAGAGCCAAAGAGCAATGCATGTGCAGTATGTGAAGGAGTGTTTCAGGACAAAGAAACACAGCGCCACCTGTGGATAGGCTGCAATCCAAGACATATTTTGTTGTGTTTAATTTTAACATGTTGCAAGGATAATTGTTGTAAAATAGCAGTTGAGGGCTTGTTGTGGAAGTAGTGTGCTCTGGATTTGTTGCGATATCTGTTACTAGTTTACGAACAGATTTACAGATTTGTAGTCAGGTCTTACCTCATCCCGTAAAGGCAGCTCTAAGAACAGCTGAAGATAGTATTCACTGGCTGGATTAAAAGAACACACAGCAGCCCATGTACGCATACATATCATATATGATTGGTAGATTAAGCACCTACAAATAGTAATCTATTATTTTTTGTGTTGGTTGATGGTATTTAAGGTGGGTCATTTGTAGCCATTAAGGTCAACCAAAACATTAGACAGTGAATGATAGCACAGTTAAGTCTGAGATGCTGGGTGAGATACTTCAACCCCGTATGTCAGCTTCCCTCAAGCGTAAAATAGTTTTCACATTGCAGTTTTTAAATTGCCTATGCAAGCAGCCTTTAGTCTGCAAGATTAGTCATCTGTTTGGCTGTTAATATAATGTGGTTTCTGAATAGTGAGTCAGATGAGGTCCCAAAGCACAGGCGTCCCTAGGTGAGCTTTCTGATTTTCTCTAGTGGTTTGAACATCCTCGCCAGTTTTCTATGAGAGGCAATCAACTTGAGTCAGTGGCACAATTCAATTCAATTCATTTTTATTTATATAGCCAATAATCACAAATCCCAATTTGCCTCAAAGGGCTTTACAATCTGTATAACATACAGATCGAGGGTGTTGACCCAAAAAACCCTTTTAACAGGGAAAACAAATGGAATGGCAACAGAGGAGGGATCCCTCTCCCAGGATGGACCGACATGCAATAGATGTCATGGTCGTGGCACAGTGGTTGGTTACATCAAATTAATCTGTTTTGTCTTTTGTAACACTCATCTTTACTTGGAGTGAGAATGAATTATGAGGGATTCCACTGAGCACTGATGTGATTAATAGGATTAATAAAACAATGAAGGGAATCCTTGCGCAATTACATTTAGAAAATGTGAGGCCTGCTGGCAGAGGTTCAGGTTTCCAGCAATCTAACTACACATCTTATTGCTGCCAATTGTTGTCTGAAGAGCTGTAAGTATAGGGTTTATCAGCACAGCTCACACGCTGGTCTATTACAACCGGCATAATAATGGGAGAAGAATTAATAGAATAATTTTTCAAGCATATAAAGATTGCTCAGTTTTACAAGCTTGCAAAGACACATGACCAGTAGTATTGCATATCTATATTTATATCTAATCTATAGTACCAATTTGTTTGTATAGATTTTCCTCCATGAGTAGAAGCTACACATTGTGAAGGGGTGGATATGAAGTGGCTTCCATCTGCTGCAAAGACCATAAAATGTGAAAATACCACAAACGATGAAGTGAAGCAAATTATGGTTCAACACATAAGTGGTAATTATATTTGCGGAATAGTTTCACATTTTACAGTTCTTTCTTTACATTTACTGTAAATGTAAATGTAGAGAAGCTCCATACTACACAAAATTCATGTTTAGCACTTATTAAAGTCCTTGTTAATAATGTCTTGAAACCAATCATGTAAACAAATGTTTGAAAGCTATTATACATAGGGAATTACAGGCTTTCAGTTGTAGCCTTTCGACCCTTGTTTGTCTGGAAAGGATTACCAAACCAGCCTCAGAGGTTGGTGATAACTATACATAATCTCAATCAATCTGTAAATATGGATTGTTATTATTATACGGCCGATAGTTCAAGCCTGCATTGAGCCCAATTAAATTTGAGGGTTGGTAGTCTTTTTCATCTTTGAATGAAAACTCATTTGAAAGACAATTCAGAAAAGGTTCGGGTGGGTTTAGCCTAACTTTGTAGAAGTTACAAAGTTATTTGTACAAGAATTTTAGATGCGGTGCAATAATATACAATGTAATTCTCCCAGATTTATTGGGTTATCAATTTGCTTGAACAAAAACTAACAATGTGTTTTTATATAACCTAATTAATGAAATCCTGTCCTATGATATTTTAATTACAAGTAGCTAATGATTGATTGATGTGCAGTGGTGGGAGAAGTATTCAGATCCTTTAGTTAAGTAAAAGCACCAATACAAAAATGTAAAAATACCCCATTACTCCAAGTACTCATTCTGCAAAAAATTACCCTAGTGAATAATAAATTATAATTTATAACATATAGTTAATACTGATGCATCAATGCCTAAGCAGCATTTTATTGTTGTAGCTGGTCGAGGTGGAACTAATTCTGATAACCAATCTGTATTGCTTTATTTTTAACTTTTATCGAATGTGTGTTTGTGAATTATAATTAGACTTCTTCTGGGCTTTAACTGTTACCTAAATGAAACCATGCCAGAAGTTCAGAGTGGAAATCTCTCCTTGGTGGAGGTCCACCAGTTGGGAGCCAAGTGGTTTAATCTTTATCAATGTGTTGTATTTTGTACAATATCTCCCTCTGAAATGTTGTGGAGTTGAAGTATAAAGTAGCATAAAATGGAAAAAAATCCAGTAAAAGTACTTCAGAATTGTACTTATTTTGTATTGTACTGTTATAGGATCTTAGATTGTATGGCTTAGCTTACTAGCTAGCTAGCTTAAAAAGTGAAAAGCCAGACAGTACAGGAGCAAAACAATTATATTTCCCTACTTCGCCCTAGTTTGTGCTTCTCTTGTAGCTGTAGCTATTGCCGTGGTTCTGCCTTAGACTGTATATGGTTATGCCTGTAGCCATATGAAGGCCAATGACTATAGCTATGGCTATAACATTAGCACATACGATAGTAACAGTCGCCAAGACAGTGTTGTAAATCCAGACACTCATATGAGAGTCAGCAGACCATGTCAATTCCCACCGGCATGTATGTTAAGTGTGTTAGTGTCACATTAAAAACACTGCCCTGCTAATCAAAACAGCCAATAGCTACAACCATAGCCACAATCACAGCTACGGCAATGCCCATAGCGTGCAGCTACAGCCAAAGCATGCTGTAATAATTAGCCTTCGGTAGTTCGCCATCACAACATTAGATGCAATGATAGAGACGTGTGGCAGAGTTACCTTCTGTGACCAAGCTGGCATATAATATCATTCTCAACCCTAGGTGGCAAACAGACTAGCTAATATGCATGCTACTTTAGTTTTATATCCAAAAGACTATTAATGGGGCATCTTACTGCTCATTATTCTTTTATTCATCAGCACACATCCTTCAATTTACATAAATTGTTACAAAGCTTTTTTTTTCTCTCAGATAATCTCGTAAAATTAAATTAAAATTGTGTTACAAATAGGTATGAATTTACAGCAGCCAGCCATTATCTCGCAAAGGTTGGATTTTCTTGTCTGACTGCTGAATAACTTGACATTGGTCTTTCATTGACTGTTGTCCTGAAACCGATATTTCCTTCCTTTGATTTGAGAAAAACATTTTGATTAACATAAGGATGGCAGATTTTGTATTGTTTCTTTATCAGAATCCTAATTATACTCTACTTAGGATCCATTGAGGGATGATTTTGTTTTATCTTGTAGATGAGAGACCCATGGCTCATTAGAAAGTAATTAGTTTGACCATCCACAACTAGTGACCATTTAAGCCCTTTAGCCTTACAAGTGGTTTTGAAAATAAGTCTTCCAAAAGTCTTGAAAAAATAAGGACATTTAAATACATTTAAAATACATTGGCAATATCTGAGCCAACGTGGAGGTAATAATATGATTTCACCACAAGATGGCAGAAAACTCTTAAAGATGGTGGATTCCCCCAGGTTACACAGCTGTCGGAGGGTCAGAATAGCAAACAAGGAAATTAAATTCCTAATGCAAAACAGACTCGTCATAATTCACTGGAACAGAAAGGAATCATTGATTTAAAGCATTCAGCTAAGCCAGACAGTGATCACTGTTGTTTATTATTCCATTTATCAAAATGAATGATGTTGATATCCATGCATATTGACTTTCACTATGAAAAATGTAAGTTCTCTCCTCCTATCTCCATTTCCTTTGCATAGGAGCATGTAGACGTCTGGTGGAACATGCGATACATGGTGGCTCCTCCTGGTCTGCAGGTCCCTGTATTGGCCACCTCCGCCCAATGGGTGATGTCTGTTCCTCACACACCTTTCTCATGATGTAAACTGAAAAAGATTACGTACTTCCAACATCCTGAAGAATTAAATTTCAGTGGGTCGGTGCTTTTTCACACTAGATTATATATGTTGTATATATATATGTTGTAGAAGTGAGTAACTTACTCAGGTTCTCTTCATTTAAATGGGCTGAGATGCCAAACCTCTTCAGGTTCTAATGAAAATTCTTTCAAGAAATAATTGATTCCAGGATTAGCAATACATTTATTGTAACACAAACACATTATTCCCTCATAGTATGTGTTTCTTATAATGAAGTGCAACCTGTCATATTACTGTTTAATAGCAATAATACATCGTAGCCCAACTTTAATGACAATATTGTATTCCAGATATGATTTCATATAGATTTTGAAGACTCTCTCCCCCCACCCATAATATGCACACAGACACAGGAAATTCTATTGTTCCAGAAATGCTGAGAGTGGGTGCACAGATGACTCTCCTAAAGACTAAAATTGAGGAGCGAAGTGACCACTGAATGACAATATGCGTGAGTGTGAAAACCATTATGACCTGCCTGCAATGGACAGTTTCTATCATGTCATTCAGTATGGCGTCCTTCTCTCTTTGTCTGTCTTAGTGACCTTTACTCCAGCATGTGCAGACACTTACAGTACACACACACACACACAAACACACGCACACACACACAAGAACGTACATGTGGATGCACAAAACAAAGCCAGTATTGTGGGTCGCAGCCACTAGAGAAGAGTCTCACACAGCTATGGGAAATGAAGCCATGGTAACTGAGTAGGAATCTTGGCCTGTCTCTAGCATCCCTATATTTGCACAATTAGTATGACAAAGATGCGTTAGTCTGTGAGTGTGGGTGGGTGCCTTTGTGCTACTATACTTGTGTCCTTACAAGGAAAGAAAACATAAATTACTCCAAAATGAAAATATGGTACCGATTCTGATTTCTTTGAGAGATTCATCTGGATTTAAGACTTAGAACAGCATTTAAATTGTGCACAATTACAATTAGCCTTAGCGTCAAGTTTGTTCTTGTTTAGTTAAACAAAAGCTTTATTAACTGATTTAGCTAGTTTTTAGTTTTGGATTTAAACAACAGAATTTGGTAACAACACTGTGATCATATCGTCAAAATAGGATTCCACTGAAAGTCACTGAACAATAATATTGATTTCTTGCACAGCCATGGTTTTGGGTTAGGTTAAAGGATACATGTAGGGATTGGGTGAGGGGTAAGGAGATAAATATAGTCAAAGAGTGTCCTCATGAGTACAGCTTTACAACTTTTACCTCGTGAACATGTGTATTCTTGTGTGTGTCCATGTGTATGTCTCTATATTGTTTTCACATATAGAAATAACTGGATTCATTTTAGTTTTAGTTTGTGACGATGGCTTAAATCAAAAATGTTCTTGTTTCCTCCCATCAATGCCTGTGTCACTCACACACGCAGACACACACACACACACATTTATACAGACCGGCTGACGTGCAGCTAGCTCCATGCCTGAGTAGCAGACTGCGACACAGCGTCCAACTCCCTCCCTCCCCTTCCTCTCTCTGTTTCTGCAGTCCTGTCCCAGGCAGCGCTGCTCCCGCCTCCTCCTGCAGCCCTGCCTGACTGCTCATCAATAAGCTGTATTAGCCCATCACTAATCATATTGCGAGAGACAGAGAGTGAGAGAGAAGGGCAGCCAGATTTGTGTGCCTCATCATCAGTGTGTGTGTGTGTGTGTGTGTGTGTGTTTGCAGTTGGTGAGGGAGGAGGGAGGAGGGAGGGGTGTATCCTAGCGAGGAGCTTTTCCCTGTTGTAGTAACCAGCCGCACACCGACTGCCAGCCATTACTTCACTGCAGCAGCAATCAGCCCCTCCGTGCTCAGTGAGCCAGACACACTAACCTGTCTGTCCCCTCCTCTTTTCTCTCTCTCTGCATATTCAGCAGAGCTGCCCTTCTCTCCTCCTCATCACTCTGCCACTGCTGCAGCACTGCTCTCTGCTTGAAGGGGACACTGGCCTGCTCCTCACCTACTGACTCTGCATGACTGTCACAAAGGTAAGCCCACTTTGGATGGGGAACAACTTTCAGCGTGTCACCAGTGATTTGGGCTCGGAGGTAGATTGGACTGTAAAGGTTATTTAAGGTTTTATTCTCATGTGAGTCTTTTGGTCTATGGATGAGTGAAGATGTGTTTTTGAGTTTTTAGTATTGGAGTTGCCGGATAGTGCAAGGTTATCAGGATGCTGCTGCTGCCTGTGGACGTAAGCTAATGTGTGTTGGTACTGTATGACTGTGTTCCCAATAGAAATGCAGTCTGGTTATGATCAGACCAAAATCAAATTCTGTGATTACATTCTGTAATCTGCAGCGTATTACAGGCTGGCAACAACTCGCGCTGGGTATAAGGAAGTTGTTCTTTTTATCTGTGTAGGATCTATATAAACTTTATTTAGATGAGACTTGGTATTCAGTGAAGAAATTAAATATCAGGCCTGGCAAGTGAAGACTAACTGTTTCTTGTAGATGCTGCAATTTTGTATAAGACTCCCTTTCAAACTCAGTCATCATACTGTATGTGCAGGATTGCGGTGTTGGTGTTGGCAGGTTTGGTTGTTTAATGTGTTTTGTTCATTTCTATCGATAAGAATATGACAACTGGCTTGCAGATCCATACTAATTTTGTGTCTTGTTTGCTAGCAGCTTCAGGAAGTAAAGCGTATCTCCTAAACCCCCACTGTGGCTTTGACAAATAGTGATTTATAATGCTAATTAACAGAAAGATTACCATTACATTCAATTTAATATCATAGAAGACTTAAAAACAGCAGCCATTCAACATTTGAGAAGCTGAAACAATTTAAGTTTCGGCATTCCGCTTAAACAAAAATGAGTGAATCCATTATTTCGAGTCGTTTTAATTCTGGATTAAAGCGGGTTTCTAAGTACTTCACATGAAAACATAGCTTGAGTATTTCGAATTTTGGTAGTGCCAGTGGGCTTCAGTCGTATTGTGGCTTCTCCTTGAGCTGCTGTGGCTTGGATTGTACCTCATTTGTCCTTCGCTTTGAACACAAGCATCTGCCAAATGAATAAATATAAATGTAACTTTAAAAAACTGTTCAAACTGTCACATTATAGGGAATCGGCCTCCAGTAGGGGGATAAAAAGCAGGTTTCCACAAGGCAAACCATAACATTTTAGGGTTAAGACTTGGTTAATGTTAGGTTAATTTAATGTTAGGGTAAGTGTTGGGGTTGGGTATTTAGCAATATGGTTAAAATTATAGTCAGTCTTCTGGGAATAGATATACATCGATGCTCTCCTCTGAAGTGACAGCAACTAGTGTGTGTGTGTGTGGGTGGGTGTTAGCAGTCTCCAGCTGATCTTAAAGTAGGTGTGTCAGCCCGCTTGGGTCACTGTTTATGTGCACCCAAGTGTGTATTGGTGGTCGCAGTCTGTGCTTCACGCCGCAGCAGCCGGTTGAATCCTCTTAATCAATTAAAAGAGGGAGAGAGAGTCAGAGAGAGAGAGAGAGGCAGACAGAGAGAGAGATAGAGAGAGACAGAGAGACAGGAGGAGATGCACAGAGAGAGGAAATTAGCACACCTACTCCCATGTAGAGAATTAACCTGGACCAAAATAGATGACCTAATGTAGACACAGGACAATGGCCTATTTACTCACACTTATGGTAACACACCTGCAAGTTCCACACAAAAGTTCTATTAATACAGAATGGCTGTTGTTTGTATTTCCAATCTACAATCTTTAACACAAAACCACACAAATTCACAGACAATTGCTCTCAAAGTACAATTTTTCTGCCAGTGTGTGAGAGAGAGATTGTGTGGGAGGTGTGTGTGCTGCTGCGTAGGTGAACGTTCTTCACTATGAGAACGGAAAGAGGAAAAGGTCAGGTGCTCATGCGTTTGCATTGAGCCAAAGTCTAAATCTGACTGTAGACAAGGCAAAAGCATTGAAGAGAATTTAAATGAATACGCCCATTATATTTTTTGTCTTTGCTTGCATTTTGATTCCTACCAGCAATTATGGAAATGAGGTGAGGAGGAAGAAGTGAAGACAAAAAAAAATGGAAAGACAAAAACATGCTTTGACATGACTCTGTAAAAATGGTATGAAAGCACATTACCCAGTGGTATCTAAAAGATGATGGGTGTGTGGGAGAAGCAGAGAGAAAGTCTAGGGAGCTGTTTTCATGGCTATGCCTGCCAACAGCAGGAAAGTCACCTTGGGAGGGATACAGGACAAGAGCTTCTATGCTGACAGGGCTAAACAGCCATCTACCCCTCAGCACACAGATACACACTGACAGTATTCTGGAGACACAGTCTGAGCCATGCTTCTTAGTATCAGACCAAGATTTGTAATGTCTGGCCTGACAGTTTATATTTACAGTGATTTGTTATGGGGACATAGACACTGGGGACGTGTGTAGCATAAGCATGAAAGTCTCTTTAAATTATCCATAATTTACATGTAGTGGTTATGTTGTATTGGCTTATTAGCACCAGCACTTCAGCTAAACAACTCAGAATTATACATATTAGTGCATTTACAGGAGGAGTATTGCCACTTGGATTATCTCCTCAGACTCATTAGCACTTCTGCATTCATGATTAATCAAAAACTCAATTATAAGCTAAATTGTTGTCAAATAAGGCTCTAAGTGACATTTGTGTGCTCTAATTTAGTAAGTTATTAGCTACTCTTTTGCTGTAAAACATCAACAATCCATTAAGTGGACAACCAAACCTCTGCAGATGATCCAGAACGCGGCGGCAAGAGTGGTCTTCAATGAACCGAAAAGAGCGCATGTAACCCCTCTCTTCATTAGGTTACACTGGCTCCCTGTTGTCGCCCGCATCAAGTTGAAAGCGATGCACTTGGCCTACAAGACCACCACTGGTTCTGCACCATCATATCTTCGCTCGCTAATACAGACCTATGTTCCTGCCAGGTCCCTGCGCTCTGCAAACGAACGCCGTCTGGTGGTACCATGCCAAAAAGGAATAAAATCACTCTCGCGCACCTTCTCTGGATCCATTCCACATTGGTGGAATGATCTGCCTGCTCCTACCAGATCAGCAGATTCTGTACCCACCTTTAAGAAGCACCTGAAAACGCATCTCTTCCGTCAACACCAAACTGACAATCGCTAACTTCTTCTTCCTTTCTATCTCTTTTCAAAAAAAAAAAACCCTTCCTATCCTTAGCTATAGCAGTATAGCTTCCTATACTGTGCTGGGCTTTAATCAGACTAGGTTTTTTTTATGCACTTATGCTTTTTGTTACCTTGTGTTGTTATATTGCTTCCATTGTCTTCCTCACATGTAAGTCACTTTGGATAAAAGCATCTGCTAAATGACTAAATGTAAATGTAAATGTAAGTGTGAAAAAATGAGATGTTGTGTTTGTTTAGTCTGTTGTGTTCCTGACTTTGCATGCTTTGCAAGAAGTGTTTTGCTCTTGTAAAACACTTCTTTTTTTTCAGTTTCTGGGGAATAAGTATTTTTTCTCTACCTTCCACCATGATACATCTGTATATAAACTTTCAAGATACCCATAGCTAGTTAACGTGGATTGGTTATTTTTTCATGCCTAAACAAGCACAACCAGGATTATTTTTCCAAAGCACACATACTGATGTGCAAACACTACTAGCTAGTGGTGATCAACATAAACCTAATGAGCATATGTAGGTGATAGAAGTTGCCAGTAGTAATTGTCTCAGACAGTGGTTCCCAAAGCGGGTGCCGGGGGATATTGTGTGTTTTTAAAAACATCTAAAAACTTTTTTTAAATATCTGGGACAATTACATTAACTAGGTTATATGTTACATTTTCAAACATATTCAAACAGAACAAAAAGCAATAATACCAAAATCAATGTATTAAAAAACTTTAATATGCACGTATGGCGCTGTCAATGATTGTCACCAGCCACTTTATTTATACCTGTTCAACTGTACATTAACGCAGATATCTAATCAGCCAATCACATGGCAGCAACTCAGTGCATTTAGGCATGTAGAATAGGGAAGAAAGGTGATTTAAGTGACTTTGAGCGTTGCATGGTTGTTGGTGCCAGACAGGATGTTTTGAGCATTTCAGAAACTGCTGATCTACTTGGATTTTCACGCACAATGAGTGAGTCTTGATTTCTGCTGCGACATTCAGATTGCAGGGTCAGAATTTGGCATAAATAACATGAAGGAAAGGAGGAACGCACACTGATGTTGAAGAGGTGCCGGCCACAATGAAAATACAGGTGTGGAGGAAGATAGTCGTGCACTAGGATACAAGAAAAGTTTTAAATATAGAGAGTAAACAAAATGAAAACATGGATCCATCCTGCCTTGTATCAACGGTTCAGGCTTGTGGTGGTAGTGGTGGTGTAATGGTGTGGGGTTATTTTCTTGGCACACTTTGGACCCCTTAGTACCAACTGAGCATCGCTTAAATGCCACAACCTACCTGAGTATTGTTGCGGACCATGTCCAACCCTTTATGATCACAGTGTATCGATCTTCTAATTGCTACTTCCAGCAGGATAACGCGCCATGTCACAAAGCTCAAATCATCTCAAACTGGTTTCTTGAACATGACAATGAGTTCACTGTACTCAAATGGCCTCCACAGTCACCAGATCTCAATCCAAAAGACCTTTGGGACGTGGTGGAACGGGAGAGTCGTATCATGGATGTGAAGCCAACAAATCTGCAGCATCTTTGTGATGCTATTTCAATATGGACCAAAATCTCTGAGGAATGTTTCCAGCACCTTGTTGAATCTATGCCACGAAGAATTCAGGCAGTTCTGAATGCAAAAGGGGGGCCAACCCGGTACTAGTAAGGTGTACCTAATAAAGTGGCCGGTGAGATATGCGTGCTATATTGGGAGTTGGGTGCCAGTTTCATTTAAAGGGTTGTTGTGGTCTAAAATAGTTTGGGAACAGCTGGTCTAATATATTGTCAGTCCTGAAATGTCATTAAGATGAACAGTGGATAATATTCTGTGTGTGTGCCTGTGTGTGTCTACTGTATAATATAAGGTTATCCTGCCGACCTGAAACAGATATGAATGGAAAATGTCAAATATGAGTATTTGTTTCTCACTTTGAAAGCTAGATCAACAAACGGAGAGAGAAACTAACATTCACTCCACTGACAGAATGCTGACAGTGAAAATGGGTCATTGCATGTTTAAATCCATGGCCTTTGCTTTCAAACATGGCATCACTGGGCTGAGTCCTCTGTGAGACGGAACCATAAGCTCTTTAGCTTTTTAAAACCAACACTAGTCTACTGGCAATCATTTCTTTGGGCCTGAAGGTTTATCCCATATACTCATAATAATACTCATAATACCTCAAATTGATGATCATAATATGATTTGTAAAATACCTGAGGGTAATGCATTCCCTAAATGTCTGGATGATGTTATTATACTGTAGGTTTATGAGGAGAATCCACCCCTCTCTGTGTCCCTAAAAATGACATTTTGTTTACACAGTGCTTTTTGCAGTTTTGATACATTTTTAAAGTATTTTTATTTGTATACAATTTCCATTGAAAATCATCTTGTAGATACAGTACTTTGAGCTTGCTTAGTTAATCCATTAGAGGGAGTTTGTCTTGTTTTATTTTTGTCAAGAGTTACATTGTCATTGTGTGGAAATGCTGTTAAAAATTTGAGCCTCACTGTGGTTCATCTGCAGAATATTCGTACTACAAATTATTCGGCTGTGACGTGAAAATGAGTAAAATATTGAAATGAAAAGAAAAGAATATGTTTTTCTCGACTGAAATGTTTAGCATGCTGTTCTCAGTGGTGTAGCAGAAAACTGCCAACACAGCTAGCACATCAGGGAACGGTATGGGAATATCCTTTGCTTTGTGTTTGCGTGTATGTCTGTGTGTGCATGAGTGTGTGGACGTGGGTGGGAGGGCACAAATGTGAGTTGGCAGACACATTATGTATAGGTGGGTGTATAACTCCCATTACTACTGCTAAATCGGTACAGAGTATTACAGATCTTGTGATATCAGCAAAAGAACAAATCTGTTTATCTGGTGTCTTTTGACCTAAAACACATGTGGATGTGTGTGTCTACATCCTCAAGGCTGTTTGACTTCATCTCAAAGTAGCTAAATGAAACCCTGCAGCTCACAGCTGCTCCCTTACATAAGATACAAGTAGGAAGAATACACCCATACAGTAAAACTACTCAGCCTTCAGAATGTTCAATAAAAGACCACTTCATTGTCCTCCAACAACACAGGGGGCAACAGAGACTAGCTCTGGCATTGATCGTTGCCCTGAGCTACCTTCCTGTCAGTATTAGTTTTGCTGTCAGTCCACGGGGCTCAAGGGAGAGGCATAATGGCCACAGTGGGATTTCTCTGTGCAAGAAACTGACCTCTCCAGAAGGCTGAGGTCACCCGGTCTTCCGTCTGCCAATCCACCTCCAGCCGGAGACGTTGGGGAAAAAAGCACAGAAGGACTGAATTCTGTTTCATATTCAAAGCAATTTCTGAGCATTTAGCAGCCTAATAAACTGTGCCATAAAGCATAACTGCAAGAACAGCATAGACAAAGTTGCTCAGACCACTTGGACTGTTCTATTGAATACCCCTTGGATTCAAAAGCTGTCTTTTGCACGGCAACCCCTAAAATGGTCCAGTTGTTTTTGGTTGGATACCACAGAAAGAGCAGTGTGCCAGGGCTGGGGAGGGGGTCGGTGAGATGGACAGAGGGACGCTGAGGGAGGAGAAGAGTGACCAAGATGAGGAGGGGGAGGACTGGCCTTCGTAGTACCCCTTTTTGTTCCTTTAGACACCAGCTAAAGTGTTCCCCAGCTAACACTAAAGGGGGTCCATGTGGTGATAAATAATTTATCTGTTCCCAGTGGGTGGACACACACATATACATACTGATGTTACTCTACTTCAGAGGACCCTTTATGACATTTTCTGGCACATAACGCTGACCTTAGCCATCAGCACTGCATCCCTAACCTCGCCCTAATCCTCTTTTAACTTTAACCCAGCTCAGCTATTGTCTCTTAATGTGAACCCTGAAACTGGTCTGGCTTTTTTTGTTGTTTCATGAAAAAGCCATGTATCAAATAATGTGGCTTTTTATCAAAACTCCACATACTCCTTCTCCTCTAAGTGTGAGTGCCTGAAATTTGCTCTTTTGCACATTTGAAGATTTTGAAGATTTGAAAGTCTTGAGTCTTTAGGTCTAAAACTCAGCCCTCACACAAATAAAAGAACAAGAACACACACACACACACACACACAAACACACACACACATTTACATGCTTGTTTCTCTCTAGCAAAGGCTTTATATTTAACCATACTGACGTGAATTCTGTATAATTCAAAGTAGCATTCCAGCTGTGTTAAGTGTGTTTGCAATTACATATCTGCAAACACCCCAATTATGAAGGAGGCCCATGCTGCTCTGATGTGAGGCCCACATATGTGGTTCGGAAAGACGTCTGAAAGCCATTTTCAGAGTGTTTATGGTACAGCTTCTGCTGTTAACTGTAAAGCTGTAAAAACTCATAGCATAAAACGATTCAAGATACGCGTCAAGATATGAAAGCTCTGACAAATCTCAGTGATTTTCCTGTTTCATTTTTATGTGCTTTAAAAGTGATTTAATTTGTCCGATCAAAATAGAAAATGAACATTTGCTGTAGAAAGGCTGTACACATTTACACACACAAATCCAAGCACATCCACAACTGTCTAACTTCTTTACTCGGGCCACCTCGCCCACCATAAATCTTGAGTCTGATTTAGACCACTGGCCATTTGTCAAGCTTAATGTTTACCCGCACGCTCTCTCACAAACACCGACACACAGACAGACACATTAAACTGAGAGCTAAATCGGCATCCTAGCAACCCAAAACCTGCTTTTCTTAAAAAAACACACACACACAACATTTTAGCAGATTAAGAATAGAAAATGCAGAATTAAGCATTTTTGTTTCTTATAGTCACTGTAATTGGAGCAGATAAAATAAAAGAATTAACACAGGGAGAGAAAGTTGTGTGTGAAAGGATCGGGGGTGGGTGGGTGTGGGGGGGTGCAGACAAAAAGTGCGAGGAAAAAAAAAAGGGAGATAGTTGTGAGAAAGCCACAGAAAAGCCTTCACCACAGGAAGACATTCAGATCTCATGAGCTCATTGCCTGTCAGAAAGCTTCCTTACCCTGCTCAGTGTGTGTGTGCGGCTGTCTGTAAATACTGTACTATTCAGATCGGTGTGAAAGGACTGTAGTGTATTTCCAAAAGAGTTGGGAAACTCTTCTTTCCTTCGGGTCACTGCATAAATCGTTCCTCCACTGCAAACGCATTCACACAATCCAGACTCTCATAGAGTAGGTGACTTTCTCACCAAAGTATGACTTGAATTCATTGCGAAACGCGCACAGGGGGAAGCTTTCTTGTGGCTTTTGTTGGCTTAAAGTGTTCATTTTTGGATTCCCCTTTGGGAGTTTGCTGAAATAAAAGAGGACAGAATCATGTGAAATGATTTGTGAACATCCTCGAAAGGAAATAAAGACACACGAGAGAGTGACCATTACCAGCATCCCCTTTCCCCTTCAGCTGAGATTAGGTGCACATCCCATGGAATCTGTGTGTGTGTGTGTGTGTGTGCATTCTGTATAGTCAGGACATAGGATGTGCTTCCTGTTTGTGGGCCTGGAGACAAGGCTTTAAGTGCATTGAGAGAGATGGGGGTTTTACTTTGTATGGGCAAGTGTGTGTGACTGTGTGTAAGGGGTGGTAAAAGTATTTTGTACAGACTATGGTATTCAACACTTACGTGTGAGTAAGATGAGATAATTACTTCTCTTCAAGAATTTTGTAGAAAATTAATTTGCATTTAAGAAAACTCACCCGGTATGTGTTTTTCTATGTATGAAGAAACTGGTAGTAAGCGTCAGTATTAGTAAGAGTTACTCACTCTCCTAGATGGATTGAAACACTGTTTCTATCCTCTCCTTTCCTTCTTAGCAATGGTCCTTTCTCATATTAATTTTTCCCCCTCCATTCCACTAATGCTATACGTATCAGTATGAAATCTCCAATTTGTTCCTTGTCTCCTCTTGTAAATGTTCTTTTTTCCTTCACTCTGTATTATACCTTAAAGCTGCAGCTATCGGTTTTATGGTTTTATGTCTAGATGTTTTTATCTGTCTTTCTTTGTTTTTCTTTCCCACAAGTCTCTCTCTCATTTAAAGGGTCCTAAAACTCCTGTGAGCATTACAAAAGAGTTATAGTGACACAAGAGGCTCTCATCAGGTAGTATCTGGCTTTGGCACATTGAAACAGATCGAATGGCTTGCAGCAGCTGTAAGGATGTTATTTATGTCAGAAAACTGAAGAGAAATAAGTAACAACGATTGAATATTCCCCATTTCTGACTTTTTAGTCCCACAGGTAATATAGAATGCATGTGTGTGTATCTACTGTATATATATATATATATATATTAAGGGTGTCACGATTTTGATTTGAAATCAAAATCCACCGAAATTAAGTCACAATCTCGAACTTCGAATAAAAAAATGGAATGGTCGATGCTGCCACGCCCCCATGTCGCGTCCGGTTGCTTGCCAAGCGGGAAAAAAACACACGTGCAAGTGCTGTGGGTCAACCTCCTCTAACAGCCACTCAAAAGATAGCATGGCAACTGCAGATGCAGGAGACCCATCGACAGAACTCGAACCCGCTCCTCTTTCACTGAAGTCGCTGGTGTGGAAGTATTTTGGATTTCCAGTAAGTTATGTTGACAACGTTCGCACTGTCGACAAAAAAGCCACATTTTGCAAGCTCTGCTATGTGCGTGTACCATATTCTCTCACTGGCAGCATGACTAACATAACATAGATGTATCTGTTAAACCAACAACTGTAACACAAACTACTCTTCCGTCTTCATTTGGAATTAAACTTCCAAGCAACGCAACTCGTGCAAATGCAATTACGCGCACGTTAGGAGTATTCATAGCCGCAGACATGCGACCTTATTCGGTGGTGAAAAACTCCGGTTTTAGGCATTTAATTAGCGTGCTAGAACCACGCTACGAAATCCCAAGTAGAAAGCATCTCACAGCTACGGCGATTCCCTCCATGTACCATAATGGAAAGGAGAAAGTTATTGAAGGTCTGAGCAGTGCACATTTAGTTGCCTTGACAACAGATTACTGGACCTCCAGAGCAACACAGAGCTTCATGACTGTCACAGCACATTACATTAATGATGACTGGGAAAATCCCGTCCTTCCAACTCGCCCCATACATGAAGCCCACACAAGTGAACATTTAACACAGAAGTGCAGAGGGAAGTGGTAGTGGAATAGAAGTTGGACAGACAAAATACAACCATCCCTGTGACTATGGTAATGCTGATAATGCTTGTTAATAAATGTTTTGAATTTGACAATGTAGTGTGGTACATTGCGAACAAAGGTCAGATATTATATTGCATAAAAGTCTAGTCTGAAAAATGGCATAGCAACCTGCGCTTTAAAAAAAATAAATGTAAAAATCGTAAATCAAATCGAACGTGACCTTAGAATCGAAAAGGTAATTGAATCGAGGATTTGGAGAATCGTGACACCCCTACACCAGATGCTGAATTCTATGGTGTTGTACTGACAGTTGTGTCTATTATTTTGTCCACTCCATTTGTATCAATGAGGAGAGGCTAAATACCAGAAACACCTCTCAGCTCTGCGACAGTTCAACAGCACCACAAACTACAGCCTCCAGAATGATCATAAAATTGAATCAACAGCTCTCTAAAACTGTTTTAACAGAAACTGAACATTATAACCTTCATTAAGGGAGGATTTATTGCAGGACTGTTGTTTTAGACTGCATTAGTTTTACCTACATCCCAATAAAGAAGTCAAACGACGCAAGAAACACGTCCAGTAAGTCGATCAGACAGGTTTAAACAAACCCACAGGATAGCTGCACTTATTTTGAATAGAAATCGAAGACAAATGGTAAACTTATGACCCAAGCTGTCCGTTGAAAAAAACATACACAACAGTTTACAGACACTTTTACCTACGGTATTTACTGTAATTGTGTACACACATTATTTTCTCGTGCAGTTAGGGATTACTGGGATTACACTCATGTGCGTTCACTTTGGGTTTACCACCAGATGAGCTGGTACTGTGGCTAATCTGGCAAAAATCTCAGCTTCTTTACAACCTGTTTGAGCGTTTGACTGCTCATGTTGCTTTCTTTTTTTTGCGGCGATGTTGCTGTGTTCACAGATGTCAGAAATTCCTTCAGTACAAATTTATTATAGCCGATATAATGACCATAAGACCCACGTGTTATTAAATTGGAATCTTATCCTTTAATAGTCACAAAGCGAATGAAATGACTCAATACACAGAGCTCTTCTAGGTAAAATTGTGCTGTTTAGTGAACAGAGTCACTGAGAAAGGAATGCACTCTTCATTTCTTTTGAGTATCGCTACAGTTGCACTGCCGAAGCTGCAGTGGTCGATGCATGTCAACTCTGCAGGTCGTTGCAGTGCCACTGCAGTGAGAAACAGGGTGGTCCGTTTTCTCACTGAAACAGTAGCTGCCTAGTTGGGAGGCTTGATGAAGTGTCATGGAATCCACTTACGTAATTGTATTCCACATCACACTCCCAGGCATGAGGCTGACAATAGCAGTGCTGTGTACTGTGCTGTTTTGATTTCTTGCATGCTTATGCAATGTCATCTTACATTAGAGTTATGTTCCATCAGTACTGATGTCTAATGTTTTGTGATTTGTTTGTTTCTCACTCTTGGTATGGTGGTCAGGAATGATGTACTGTGATGTCTTACACTGGTGATAATTATGAACTATGATTATGATTATATCTTTGTGTGCATTATACTGTAGGTAAAACTGTATTATACACTGAATGAGACAGTGCTGAGGAGTCCAATTCAATTCAATTTTATTTATGAAGCACCAGTTCATGACTGAAGTTATCTCTTTGCACTTTTCATATAGAGCAGGTCTAGACTGGACGCTTTATAATATAATTTACAGAGACCCAAGAATTCACATCAGCAAAAACTTCCCTTTAACGGGCAGAAACCTTGAACAAAACCTATAGGCTCAAGGTGGGCAGCCATCTGCCACGACCATGTTGGGTTAGAAAGAGAGAGAGGGGGGAGCAGGAGGAAAGAGAACACACACTTGAACAAGGCAAATTCCACATTGAGATTTAAAATAATAGTAATGGTGGTAGTTGTAATATACCATATAGAGTTGAGTGAACATAAAAGAGCAATGAGCGGGGAGTGGGGCAACGAGGGAGAGCACATCCATGGTGGATGATACCACCACTCACACTCTCTCACACACACACACACACACACACACACACAGACATCCGCACTGGAGTTCATCAGGGTCAAATTCAGCTCTGTATTTCGCCTATGGGCTCTGATAGCAGTGTAAATATAGATATTAGTCTCTCTGCAGCACAACATACTTGTTACAATACATGTTTTCATTTCCTTTCCGCATGTGCCTTCTTTCTTACTTCATGTTTCTACTATTCCCTCTCCTTTATATTGAACATGTTTTTAATAACCATGCTACATAGCTGTGTTACGATCTGTTAAATACTGCTATAAATGAGACACATAAAAATCCATTTTACAGGTAGTTTGTCGTGGTGGTTCACTGTTCTGAACAAACTGATGAGCCAATGTGGAGATCACATGAACCATAATTACATAAGCCTCTTGAAGGCTACAGTATATGGTGAAAGTGTCAGCTCTGAGGCACAGATAAAGCCTGGTATGTCAGCAGCTTTTAGCTGAGTTTGGCCAAAGCAGTTCGTCTTATAAGCAAGGCCTGTTTGAGTTCAATTGACGTTTAAAGAGATCAGGCGCCAGATGGCGCAGGAGGAGAGTTATTGTTGCTGCAGAAACCTGTGTTATATTACATTACGTTACATTTATTTAGCTGAAATCTTTATCCAAAGTGACTTACAATACGTGCATTCAATCATGTAGATTCAACCCAAAAGATGAAAGAATCATGCAAGTACATCAACTTCATCAAATATGATGAACTGCTTCAAGTGCTACATTTAGGGGCAGTCTGAGCAGATGAGTTTTCGGTCTGAGACAGATGATGTGTAGAGTTTCTGCTGCTGCCTGATGTCAATGGGACGCTCGTTCCACCACTGTGAAGCCGGTAAAACAAACTTCTTTCTTACTGGTTCAGTTCAGAGGTCCTTCAGACTTGGGTCTTACCATTGCTTTGTTGGTAAGTATGTAAAAGAGTGCTTTTCTTGCTGCATTAGTGACTCCTAGTGGTTGGTCAGGGTGTCTTGCGGAGGCAACGGGCTCTGGGGCGGATGGTGTAAACAGAACAGCTCTGGTGAGCTAGCAGTTGAAAAGAAGCAGCATGTTGATCATAGGAATCATTTGCCGGTCTACACCCTCTTCAGACCAGCAGAGGAGTTTGTAGCCGTTCCAAAATGGGAGAAAAGACGAAAGAAATGCAAAAGAAAAAGATAAAATGTGATTCTTAAAATCAACCATTCTGCATGTTGATATGTTAAGTATACAGTATAATTGGAAAATCCCTTTATATTTGTGTGTGTAGACAGCGACACAACACTGCATCACTGGGTTTCATTTATACTGGAATTCATTTCACAGAACTACCATCGGATTCTTCCTTCAGAGTTGTTTTCAGATATTTTTCATCCCGGCGGAGAAACGGCAGTATAAATGTCAATCAGTCCTTATTGTTGGAGAATTTGTTTTAAATTCCAGCTGTCTGGATCGCCATTGCGGTAACTATGGTAACACAGTGTGTATGCCTGTCAGTCTAAGAAGCAACAGTCCAACAACAGAGGCGAGAGACAAAGAGCCTTTAGAAATGATTGGACATTAGAATTCATACTTCTCCAGTCGTGTCAAACATGAACTGTATTCTCTATTCACCACAACACTTTTTACTACGCGGTTTTTATGCCAGTAATAAAACATATTGATAAATTCATGCAGAATTCTATTAAAGGTTAATAAAAATACTTGAGGCAACTTTCCAAGGACGTTGTCCTGCTCTCCCTTCTCTCCACTTTGATTAGAAAGCTATACCTCTAATTTCTGACTTTGTTTAAAGTTTTGGCAGAAAAAAAATACTTTAAGCAGACACTTATATAATCTTGGGATGGCTTTGTGATAGAAAGGTCTGGACGCTTTGGATTAGAGGACGTCAAAGCCCGTTACTCAGTTGTTGTACTGTATGCATTTTCTCCGTGTGTTATTGTTTACTGGATGAATTTACCAGCTGAGAGTCATCTCTGCCTGCATTCCAGCCCCTTGGTCCCTCACCGTGGGTGCTGACTGCAGCTGAGAGGGTTAGCTGGGTCTATGCTGATGAGCCAGGGCATTTATTTATGTAGATGGTTCGGGGAAAGAGATGAAGTAGAAAGGAGGCGTGTAACACATGTAGAAAACACAGAGGAAAAGGGAGGGTAATGAAAACATGCAGAGGCCTGATAAAGATTTAGCTCAAATCAAAGCATTGCTAATGCTAGTGCAGCATCTTCTCCTGTCTGTTTCATTGCATTCATCCGCAACAAAATTAATAATGTGACAACAAAAAGATTTGGAAGCTCCATTTTCTTAAATTCACACATGAAAATAACATACCTTGGCCTGTAAAACAACTTTTATTAATGTTGGGTTTAGATTTAGATTGAGTAAGGATATGCAACTAAAGGAAAGTTATAGTTTAGAAAAGGTTTTAAATGGTTAAATAATAAAAAGTTCAAAAAAGAAAAAATTAAATAAAATAAAGCCTTATTAAACAATATTTTTGTCATTAAAGTTGAATATAACAACTCCGTCATGTAAAAGGGTTGCTAGTACTGTCGGTCATAACTGAGAATTGACACCTCATCCTGAGCTTTTTGCAGCTTTTAGCCAAAAAGACACCAAAAAATGTTCTCATGTCTGACCAAATCAGGGATGAAACAGCGCACTTACTTTTGACTGGTGATGAGAAAATACACTCCAAAGGGATGCCCATGTTGTTTTGTTTCTACTGGATGTATAAGGCCCCGAACGCTTTTTGCAGGTTTTGCAGACGCGAGGCCCACTGCGCTGCCTTTTTTGTTGAAGCCTACGATTAAACAAATGTGATTGGATTGGACAAAGGCAAACGACGTTGGGCGCTTTTGTGCTCTGAGTTTAAGCTTTTTCAACTTGAGGAATTCACAGACGCGAGGCATCTGGGGCGCATGAGCAGCGCCCAAAATGCTACCGACAGAAAACAACTGGAAAAAGACACCTTACTGCAAAAACCATGGCCTGTCTGATCGGGGCCTAGAAATTAGTTTACTCTTATTTACACAATTGTAAACATATTGTTACGATGCCAAATTATATTGACCGGCAAGATAACCTAAAACAAACTTGGAACATCTTCCATTTACATCAATTTGGTGCTGTTCACCTTTAAAATGATCAGTTAAGTACACCCGTAGTTAGCCAGCATCATGTAGAGTCATTAAAAGAACTGCTAGCCAGGTTTTTTAGTTATTTTCCTATAAGTCTCTGTATTCCTTGTGTCGGTCATACAAGGTAAGGACCGTAGCTTGGCAATGCTCCTGACAATGAAGAATGAGAGCTGTGAATTCCTGAGCATAGGGTAATAAAGGCTAAAAGACATTATTCCACAGCGTCAGGGGGAAAAAGCTGTTGTGGTTTGGAGTGGAAAGGTGCTGAGAGTAGCAGCCATGAAAGGCGTGCAAAAATAAAGTAGGTCCTTGTGTCGTGAAAGATAGGATGAGAAGCTTTAATGTTAAACTCAGCAAATATATCTTACCCAACCCCCCCCTACAATACCACCCCTATTTTTCTGCTGCTCTAGAGAAGTGCAATGAATTTGCTAGGTGAAGTTTGTATCCCTTGACTTTATGCCACTGTAAAACTGTTAATGGTCTGGACTGGAGAAAATTGTGAAACTGTGTCTTCACATCAGCTCATTCAAATGAAATGAAACAGGAGATTTTGTATGTTTTCCAGTATTTATAATGATATTAGCTATCTTGCTTTTGTAAGGCTAAATAGCTGCAGGATTTCTGTAATTTTGTGGAAAAAAACTGCACAAAATGATTGACTGGGAATAGAAACTGATGGGAGACCTAACTACTGCATGGGCAGGGCCTGGGATTCGAACTAATTCCCCAACATTACATTAATTAGTTGTCAAGCCTCCTATTCGGATGTTAGATTTGTGATTTTCTTTTTCTTTTTGGTAGTCTGTTGGAATTTTCATCTTGGATTTGGTTTTAAATTGTGCTGTATAGTGAGTAATCAACTTCACTAGGTAACTTGAATCCTGTGTGGAGGCTATTTTGTTTAGATAGGAAAGATATGTCATTCATGTATTTGATACATGCATTGAAGTGGTCTGATATAACGTTAACGATTGTAAATGATTGTTGCAAGTCCAAATAGATAAGAAGCTTTGAAATGGAGCCTATACGAGTTTTTATGATGAGGAGACAGAAAAGAGATGTGTGTGTACATTGATTAATTTTGATAAGTGCATTGCAAACATTTGAATATGTGGTTTGTGTGTATGACAGAGCCTCAAATCTAAGCAGATTAACTGAGCAGTACCAGCGCGCATGTTACACTTTTTTACACTACCTTTTTAGAGGACCTGCCTCATTTGGATTCATTACATTTCCCATGCCATGCCACTGCTAATTAGTTGTCTGAATAATAACAAGTGATTCTATTAAAATTAACTTTACCCCTTAACTTTGGGCTATAAGCTATAGCAGTACTTGGGAAGTGAGTAGATCCAGCAGGGAGTAGAGAGATGGTGCCAATAAAGAATCCCTTATGGAATAACAGCCAAAATTAAATATTTGTCCCCATAGAGGATAGTGAAATGAGGTCTGTATTTTACAATTGGCTTTTAAACTGGGACACATATGTAATATACTGTAGAAGTCCAATTGACAGGCTGGCAATAAACAGATCAATGCAACAGACTGGAAAGATGTGCATGAGTGACCATATAATAGATATCCAACATATCGCTAGCTAGCCAAACACTGTCCTGTCATGTGAGTGGCATGCTCTTATATAACTTTATAATAAACCTCTTCAACAATGGAAAAACTATGATAAACATATAGAGGCGCATGGATGTAGAATGGCAGTAGCGTTAGTAGTGTAGTGCTGTGGTTAATTTTCCCTGGGTGATCTCATCAACACAGTGGCTCCTCTGAAATAGGTCAAATTCACAACACATTAACCTTAACCCACATATGGGAATACTGTCATTTCAAATGTGGTTTAACAAGCTCACACTTGGGTGCAGGGTAGGCATGTCATTTTGTTCTTGATTGAAAAACAAAAAGCTGTGAAAGACAATGTTGAAGAGACATTGGAGAAATTATCCCAGACGTGCAGGAGTACATATGGTAATTTTAACCACTGTACATGTCTCGGAGTGTGTGTGTGTGTGTGTGTGTGTGTGTGTGTGTGTGTGTGTGTGTGTGTGTGTGTGTGTGAGAGAGACAGGGTTAAAAGCCTGGGACAGGAAGGTGAAGAGCACTATCTCCTTCTTCATCTCACCTGTCAGATTTTGAACAGTGCACACTCACCATTTCCATTCATGAGTCACACCGGCTTTATTCCTAACCTTGTATTTTTTTTGCCTGTATAAACAGCCATAGGCCGTTGCTATAGTTGTGGTTTAACCTGCTTACTTCGGTAGAAAAACCTTTTCACAGTATTTCCACACAACCCACGCTCTGAATACAGAACATCTGGAGTGTCCCTGCCCCCACTTTAAAGCTGGCAAAGGTGCCAGAATTGCTGCAATCTGTTTGTCTCTCACAGATTGGAGCTTCTTTGTATCCCACCTATGATAATAGACTCTGACATGCCTATCTTTCATTTGGGTTGAAGGAGAATAGGAGAAAAACAATTTGGCCAAATTAACCCTCTTAATATTCTCATGAAGGAACTCTATCTTGATTTATGGAAGCATACAGGGGACATAATCCGAATAATAACGTAAACTTTAAAATAAAAATGTAATCCCATAATAGCATTATAATTTTCCACATATGTAGGTGTTATTTGAGTGAAAATGAAAATGCAATAATCAGAGTCTGAAATGTTTCTTGCATCACATCAGCTGCATTTCCAACATCACAGAGATCATGTTTTATGGAAAACATATTTTCTGGTTTCCGGCTGCTCTGCCTCTGTGATTTACGGAGTTTCCTGATGGACAGATGGCTTTACTTGTTGCTAAAGTACCCACTAACTGCTGCTTAACTTGTTAGCGGTCCTATTAGCTGACCCTCAGGAGAGGGGGTGCAGAGCAATGGCGCAGGGATGTTGTTTACACCGCCAGCACAGGGGCTTTGGACTGCCGAAAGGAGGAAGTTTTCGGGGCCGACATGTAATACAGTGCTGAAGTGATTTGCAGCGGACCGACCAGCTCAAACGTTCTCTGCTCTTTGGAGGGTGCACTTGCTATTATATCATCAATATATCAGTGGCAGAAAATGGTCTTAAAATGACAGCAATATCGCTTAATAACGTTTTCTGGAACAATATTATCGTCCAACAAAGTAGTTAATCGTGGCAGGCCTAATCTTGATATGCTCTCTTTATTCTTTTACTACATTTTTATTCCTGTCCTCCTCTCTGGCTACTCATAGATCCGATTTCTCCTCCAGCATCAGTAAACCTCAACTTACCTTGTCTAAATCATACATTGATTTATAATATGGAGTGCAACTACACATACTATGCCACTTTTTTTCATAGACTGAACATTTCTTATCTATACCATTTCACAGAACCTGTAGTTATTCTATGGACCCACCTTCAATGTGAGGCGACTAGTCCATTCAATTCTGAGTAACCATACAGAGATCTGATGATCTGGTGCACTAATATGATATTGACGTGTATGAGGTTGCTGTACTAGGACACTAGTTATCGCATTCCCCTGGGTAACTGTATCAGACAAATAGCTCTATAATAGCTTTTCAGTAATGGCATCCGCCATCTGCACCTTCAGAGCAAGATATCTCAACAACTGCTGGACAGACTGGCAAGACATTTGCTGTGAAAATTTAAGGTTACCCAAGGATGATCCTGCAAGTTTCTGGTGACTCACTGACTTTTTGTAGAAACCCCACCGTTACACCAAAATGTCCACCTGTACACCAGGAAAAAAAAAAATCTAGAAAGCAACTAGAAAATTACATTTATTCATTCATGTTCCCCAGATGAGATGAATCATTTTAAATGTGTATGCACAATTAAACTTCCTCTAGCTCCACTCTACTGTATCTTATAATCTAATAGGTGTTTAGGTGACTGTAACATTTGCTGAGCACATTCATGGTCACAAAGCGATCAACCCATTCGGCGCCTATATGTTAGGGCGGGTTCATACATAAAGTTCTGGTCGCTGAATCGAACAAACGCGAGCATGATACATTGTTTCAATTTTCAAACTGCTCCGGTTTGCGTTCACCAAGGCAAAACTCAAACAGTCCAGAAATTGTAAACAAAAGCCATGTGGTGGAAATGTCGTTCGATTATTGGTCATACAGTCTGCAGGTAAAAAGACAGCAAACCCCTCCAAATTTCTACCTGGATATCCTACATCACGGAGCACCATCAGGTTCCGTTCATGTTAAAGTTGATCTGGAGTGCATATCAGCAGTCCGGCATTTTGAGGAAGACGCTCTGATATCACACGGCTGGCTCTGATGAGATACTACCATGACTTGTTTTGAATTTGCTAAACAAAGTGGACCGGTGAGGTAATTGCGCCACAACTGCTAACATGCACAAATCACAAGGTTTTTGTCATTTTGTCACCGAAACAGGAAGAGGAAACATTTTGTAACCAACAAAATGACACATACAACGGTACGGTTCCTGTGATTGGTTCGAATGGTGGTCACACCAGAAATGAACCACTCCACGTGACAGTGGTCCGAGACCATGTTGTTCATTCCACATCAGAGAGAGTGCGGCGTTTACACCGAATCAAACAAACCACACTAAGGAGGTAAACACTCCAGGGTTCGGTTCAACCGGCCTAAACAAGACCTGTGTGAACCTGCCCTTAGTGTATTCCTTAGTACAGGAACAGTCCCATTGTTAAGGGCCTAACAATAGAAAATTGACAGTATATTATTTGTTCCTCCAACATACATAACAAACTTGCTTGGCGTGAAAATGATTGTTTGTTGAATTTTGTTTTATACAAGTATCTTAACTTATCTATTAAAAATCAAATTACTATGTCAAAAATTAAAAACTACAGTTTTCTTTATGTAAATGTATTTTTGGCACCAAGATGAATATTGGAAATTGGGTTGATGAATATTACATCTTTCTGCTTTTGTTCCTTCTTGGATTAATTATCATATCCTTCTATGTCTTTCCAAGAAGTATCAAATAAATGATAGCAGATCAGTGATCTAGAAGCACAAGTCCTTGTTGCCAAGGTTCAGAATGGTCACTGTCTGGAATGGAGAAGTCCTTGACCAGGCAGATGGTCTGGCACTTGGCTTGGCCACGTTCTCTATCTAGGTTTGCATTTTCACGCTCTCCATTCACCCATCCAATCCTGTGAATAGAGACAGAGTGAGAGAAAGAGACAGTGAGAGGACAAAGAAGAACGAGATAAGAGAGAGCTAGACAGATAGTGGTAGATTGAGGAGGTAGCGACACCAAAAGGTTGTTCATCTGGTCTCTGACACACTCGAGCAGGATTGCCTGGCATATTGAGTCTCTGTGGTTCTGAACTTCAAAGCTTTGTGTCTCATCCAATTTGGATGAACAAGTAGCGTTTCCCAGACTTGTGAAAAACAGAGCAATGAATATACTGTATGCTTTGTTTGAGAAAAGATCAGATGATATTAACATATTAGAGATGACTCAGTGTTTGACCCAGTAAATGTTTGATTGATGGTTTTAATGGGGAAGGGAAACTTGCTTGGTTGCTTACCCGTTGCTTACCTTTCTTTTTGTTGTTGTAGCCCGTTTCTTTTTAAGAATGTGTTAGAATAACACTGTCAGGATGTATACTTATCACTCGGATCCGGCCTTTTTCACAGCAAACAGTTTTGAGTTGACATAGTAATAAAGCACAGGTGTTGCTAATAACATTAAGTGTGCCAGTAAGCCATGGCAGTGTGACATTGAGTAATACCAGGGCCCTGAACCAGAAGCAGCTAAATGGAATTCGGCCATTATTAATTTTTATTATCTCCACCTGTGCTTTTCATACTGTCACATGTCAAAATGTATTCCATGACAAAGGCAGATTATGCACCAGGAAACTGGAGAGTTTTCCCATGAATTAACTTGCTTAAAGGATCTTTTTGGCTCTCTTAATCAAACTTTGGTGAACGCTTGGTAACCTAGTGTCTGAAGTGTCTTCAGATCTATGTGCATGCAGTGGGACCAGAACTATTCCCTTTTAATCCTGCAGTGAGAAACTGCCTTGTTGGTTCCCTCACTCAGTTATACCACAGACAGCACAGAGACACAAACACTCATAATATCTTATGAAAGAAACAGCTCAGCCGTCTATTGTTTCTTAACATACTTTAGGCTAAAATGTTAACATGCACATCAGACAAAGCTACTCTTTGTATTTGACTTGCAAGACGTGATTTTGATGCCGGCCTCCTGGCAGTCTCCAGGTTCTGGGTTAAATGACCAATGACCTGCAAGTCGACGTGCTCCATCAGCACATCAATTTGCAGTTTTGAAATGCACCTTGAAGTTTTGAAATGCAATATCTTAACAGATCTCAAATAATAACTCACCGACTGATTGATTATTCCACAGGGCTGTTTCTGTGGTCTTACTTCAGTGATGGATTTTAATAATCGGATGAAAGTTCTCCTTCATCTCCTGCTCCTGCGTCTTGGGCTCAGTGCCATTTGGCTTTCTCAATTTGAACCACCGCCAGAGGGATTTCATTTCAGAGTTGATGAGATTTGTGTACTATGACATAAATCAACTATATTCAGTGTTGTTTCTGTAAAAGTCTGCAAGCGTTCTCCTAAAACACAATTTCAATTATCTTTACATGTTATCTCTGGAAACAATAGAAATTGTGTTATTCAAGTTGTCCCCTCAAACTGCAACATCAAATGATTGCAGCCAGTAGGCGATTAGTTAATTTTTAAAAGGGGGGATGGCCCAATGGTATTTAACATGTCCCTTTCTCTCCTTATATTGATAATTATTTATCTACAGGTATGAGGATGCAGTAAATGACAGCGCGCTGGCATTACAAGAAATTTGTCATCTAAGGACATTGCTGTCAGGATATTGTTCATGACAAGATACCGCTTAAATGCTTCTTGGACATTGACATTTTAATCATTTTGATGCTACAGTTGTGAGTTTTGACACACTGAAAAAATGTATATATATTAATATAATAATATATATACTTTTATACTTATACATATGTTATTAAGATAATATATTAATCTCCAGACAGTTTTAGTTGGCTCAGTGTGTGTGCTGCAGAGCGGGCAGGTGGTCTGACAGAGGGGAGTTAATCTCTGTCTGGTATGAGCCTCCTCTGCTCCTCCTCTCTGTCTGCTTTTTTTTTTTGTTTCTTTAAATATTTCATCATTCTTTGTTGGTCTGCCCCTGCCCTTTCGTCCTCTCTTCTCCCTTCTTATCTTGTATTCTCTTTCACCTTGGGTCCTTTATTCTCTCTTTTCGGCGGTGCCCGCCTGCCTTTATCTCCGTCTCTCTTTTGTTTCTCTGTCTTTCCTCTGGACTTTTCCTTCACCTTCAGCCTACAACCCCCCTCTGTCGTTCGAGGTGTGAGGCCCAGCTCGCATCATTATGCTCCAAAAAGCATGTGGCAGATAACTCCTGGGGGAAAAGGAAAGGGGAGCACAGGGGAGATTTAGACCTAATTTAGACCTCTCTTCTGGTTGGTGAAGACTGACCATAACAAGTGGAATGTGTTTCTGATTTGCGTTTGAGTGTAAAATATTCTATGCGATAGTGAAAAGGACACAAAAAAAGACTAGTAAAAAGATGAGTATTTCTGAGCATATCAGAATGTCTAGGAAATACTACAGCATATATCCATAGTAACTATATTACCTAGATGATAACACTGCTGTCAACAAACTCCTTTTGCTCAGCGAGGCGATGGATGGATTCCGGGACACCCACTCCTCCATGTGCTCTGATAAGTGCCCTTCAGCTGGGTTTCTGGGTTTCCTGTCCTTGGGTAGTGTGCACTTTGCACAATTACCGCTGCTTAATGGGGCTGGCTTAAGGCCTAAGAGCTGCCATTAGCTATGCTTCTGCATCTCCTATCATCATGAACGCACACTCCAAACCTCATACAGCACTGGCTGCTGTTTCACCAGGCTCCTAGTTACGACACAAAGACTTTATAAAGAGTAATTCGTAATATAACCTTGTCTACTTTGTTCATTGTTGTTCCTAAGATATTAGTAATGACCACTAGTAGTGCTACTGAGCGATGTTTTGATGAGCAGGTGCCTGTTTTGTTCTATCATGTCACACAAGCGGCAATATTACCACAGACTGTCCGGCTCGTCCTCTGCTCTTCTTCTCCGCTGCACTAGCTATGGCACGCCAAGGCAGTGGCTGGCACAGTCTGTGTGACAGGTCTGCAGCCATGCTAGCAGCTCTGTGAGGCTGTACTTAGGCACAGCGGTGCTCTGAGATAAGTGCTCACATCAGCATGCTAACAAGCTCACACCATGCTGATGTTTGCCGGGTACAATGTGTACCATCTTCAGCATCCTATATTAGCATGTTAGCATGCTACCATTTGCTAATTAGCACTAAGCACAAAGTGCAGCTGAGGCTGATGGGAATGTCATTAGTTTTGCAGGTATTTGGTCATGAACCAAAGTATTGGAGAAACAATGTTGACCTCATTATGGCCCTAGATGAAAAGTCAGTGGATCACTAAAGTTATTACAAATCACCCTGAGGGGACCACAAAAGTCAAATTTCATAGCAGTATGTAGAATACAACAAACATAATAAAAATGATAATAATCTGGGAACTATGAATTGCTGTACAAAATTTGGTGTCAATCCATCAAGTAGATGTTCAGGAATTTCACTGAATAAGTGAAAAATTTGATCTCCTGGTGGATCACTTGTCAAAGTTGTTAAAAAGTCCTGAAATGTATCCTCTACAAACCAGAATATCCATCTGATAGTTGTCAAAATATTTCATTCTGAACCACAATTGTCAAAATCAAGAGCTCACAAAAGTCAGTGTAGTTCATCCTCTGGGGACCATGAATGTCTGACTGGCTGACTGGCATTAACATTCGGAGTTCTGAGGTCACAAATGGGGCTAAGCGCACCGTTAAGCAATACACAAATACATCGAATGGGATTTTTTTAGATTATTTTAATTAACCAAATGAAGCACCTTTACATGTCTGACTCACCATTCAAGCTGTCAAACATAAAACAAATAACCAACTGCTGAAACTACTCTGTGTGCCAGCATTAGTGGGGCAAAAATATGGGGCTTCATTCACTGATAGACTGCATAATTTCCTACACAGCGTACAGTAGAAAAATTGCCCCTCCAGTGCTCCAACGTGACTTTTTAAGAGACATCATGTGGGTATAAGTCCAGTTTAAAGGCTTTGTAATGCAGGGGTATACTGTAGCTTTGCAGATGGGACGTGCAGGTCACATAGCACCACCCCCAACCTCCACTTGAGAACAGCTGACATGAAAAATAGGACAATTTTGCCCTTTCACCTTAAACTTTAATTTGATGTATTACAGTTATGCCTTTTTGGTGGGTTTGTGTGTATTCTTAATTGTTTGTTAAACTCCAGAAATAATATAATAGACATTAATTGGCCAGATAATGCAGAGTGAGAGAGTTCCAAGAGCTCCTGTGACCTCTCTTTTCAACTGATTGAAGTTAATGCAGGCTCAAATAAAAGCTTACCTTTCCAACATTCCTGAACTGGCCATCTGGAAAATCCGACAAAAATCCAGATGAACTGAGTCACTTTGGACTGCTGGAGCAGGTGTGTTTAATGTATTCTGTTTTATTTTATTCCACTTGCTCACAGTTGCTATTGCCTGCAGTTTTGGCTGTGCCTTATACTTTTTTGACTTTTGTGTGTATGTGATGCTTTATGCAAACATTGCATGCATGGCTGATGTTTGACTAGCCTGAGTTGTAACAGTGTATGCTTTGTCTGCATCAGGCATTATGCATCGGTTTCAGCTGATTTTTTATGAAGTAAGATTTGGTCTGTAAGAGTGCTTATTGTCTATTGTCTCATGGAAACTTGTTAGGAAACCTGTAAAAACCTTTATTGACTGCTCATATACTTACAACAGCTGCCTGGTGGAAGTCTTTCGATGTTCAAAGACAAATCAGCATCCACTAAAGCACTTGCTATTAGAAAACCAAACCATTGTCATTTTAAAACAAAGTTAAACAGTGATTACTTTGTCAGCACAGAAGCTCCAAGGCTGAATTTTTAGTAATCAGCAATGTCAAATGTCAATGGGATTTTGAATAAGGTTTACTTACTTCTGGAACAGCACCTGGAAATCCCAGTTTCACATAAGATCTCTAATTTGACTATAGTTAATTAGCCTAATCTCAATCCTTTGCAATACATGCAATGCATTTGTAGGGTTGTAAGCAAGCTCAGGAAAGCTCTATCTTGTAAAATATTCTATTAAAATACACTGTCAGTATTTACTTTCATAAGGGAAGACTACACTGATGTTAATAGACTGACAGATTGATTTTTTTTTCTTTAAAAATAGATGCTCAGATTGCTATGTTCCCATTATTTAAAATCCTGGCACTATGTTTGTGTCCATAAGGTCTTACCCAGTCTCATGAACTGCTGTAAAACAAACAAAAGAACCTTTCATTAATGCAGATTTAGAAAATGCATGTTTAATATTTGATAATGAAATAAAGTTCAATTGTGAACTTATCTGTATGAGATAGGGTTAGGCTCTGCATTGCTGCTCTGAAGACTATTAACAACCAGCCAGTGACGTTGAGTGTCAGCTGATAGCTAGTAAAATGCAAATACTTTCCTCTAATAATCTGCTACTTCACAGCACACAAAAAAAGCCTTTTATAACCACAATTGTCCCATCAGGCATTGGCAGAGCAGTGTATAAAATATTCCAGCGCTTTCAGCCAAGCTGTGACACTTCCTGTGTGACTGCGAAATAAAGATCCTACTTCACGTTGAGAGAAAATTTGGTCAAAAGAGCCAGAAGGATATCTCTCTTTTTGTGATATTTACTCCTCGCAGAGATGGGAAGTCATCATAAATGACTGTACAGAGTCACTGCCAAGGGAGAGGAGGAAAAGACAGAACAGGGCATGGTGGCTTGACAGGGTTTTACTATGTGTGAGTGACAAGACATGCAGTCGCCCTGTGGATTTCCCCTTTTGTTGCTATTGAATGTGAACTCAGTTGGCCCTACTTCCTTATTTGGCACCAACGTTGAGAAAATCTTGATTGGAATAATTTAACCCATTGATTTGATTTGGGGGTGTTTGAATGGCCTTTTATGGTTCATAATGAGACTGTATGCTGCCATTGACTGTGTATAATTTGAGAAGATAGTGGACATTTGACTACAGCTGGGATGATGGAAAAGTACAGCTAAGTGATGGTACTAATAACTATCTAAAGGTGGATTTTTGTTGTATTTTGTAGCAGTTCAACAGTTATATTTTAGTGATTTTTTTTATCCGAGAAACAAAGATTTGCTGCTTTTAGGATATCGGAAAGAGCCTTTAAAAACTCAAAGAGAGAGGGGGAAAGACAAAGATTGAGTGTGCACGGAGCTGCAGCAGTGGCTTGAAGCAAGATGTAAAAAAATAAAAATAAAAACTCAATAAACATACTCTGCTCTCTGGAGTGGTCTGCCTTGCAGCCATGAACACTACAGTAAATGTATACTGGTGCAAATAGACAACACATGGTCAAACATGGACGCGGGCACAGAAACTGATAAAAAATCCTGGACGCGGGCACAGAAACTGACACACATGTACAACAAATAATACAGGCAAAAGACAAGTATACTACACACAGAGACACACACCAAGCCAAGAAGCCAAGGCAGACCTCCTTCACAGTGAACCTGCAGGGCTCCGCCCTCATTTCAAACAAACAGACAATCATCTGGGGATGCAATTTTCACTATAACACCTGCCTCTGTATATCGACCTGACCAGGGGTCGTTTCAGAAAGTGTTTGTAGTGAAAGAGCCTTCGGGGTTCGTCAGTGAGGAACCGGCAGTGATTTAGGAGCTGGAGTCATTCACACAATTATCTCCAGCTCCATTAAATCTTTAAATATGCATTTGAATAGGATGCGAAACACATTTTTAGGATTTACAGGCTTCCTCATACTATTTTGTCAATGGAAAAACAAAATCACATATTCCTTTTCAAGGAGGCTTAGTAAGTGTTCTTTATGAAATGTAATTATTGTTCCTAATGGAGTCATCTATTTAAGCAGAAACAAACACTGATGCTCAAATTAACTTCAGCTATTTCAAGTGTTGCTTCCACCTTGATAAATTTCAGACCGTGGTAACACAATGATTGTAATATGTGGGTCAAAGAACTTGTTAAGCATAAATCAGACTTAAGTCACACACTAAGTGTTAAAGTATCTATAACAGTACAAATGCCAAAACCAGAGTTTGACGATGAAGTTGAATTAAGATTAATGTTCATACATTGTTGGTAGTGCTTCATTGGAGAGCAGGATTAACTCATTTAAATCAATAACAGAACATGAAATCATAGCCTTGTTTTATTTGGTTAAGTGTAAGATTAAGATGTTTTTTTTCTCACACTGAGCAAAATGTGACAATGTGGAAACAAAATATGAAATGTGAAAGCATTACTTCCCCTAAAAATATGATGGTTTCGATTGATTACCAGCTAAATTTATGCCATTAAATTCTAGGAATTTTTTTTTAATCCGCCTTCTTTCGTACTGTTAATTTTTTACATTTACTATTTTTATGTTCTCATTACATAGCAACAAAGTGAAAACTGAGTCAAAGAAAAGTTATTGAGTTTCTGATTATAGCTACAGTACATAAGCTCTATGTATAAAATACAGGTACAGAAGAATTAGAGCAATTGTTTTTTAGCTTTGACACAATTGTGGATTGTATCGGGTCGTCTACATCCCTTGTCTATAAATGCTTAAAGTTCTTAAACAGCAGCAGTCTGACATGCTTTAATGCATTGTACTATTTTCTGAAAATGTTACTTGTTATCTTGCCTTTGGCACTGCTGCAGTTACCAACGAGGTCCACAGTTGCAGACATTCCCTCTGGTGTCCACCTGTCATTACACGTATTAGGTCGGTTTCATATCTGTGGAGTGAAGGATTAGAGTAAAAAGAGGAGAGATGAGAGATTAAAAGAGGGAGATGGGGATGGAGGGAGTGAAAAACTGCTGGTGGTGCTGGGAATCAGCCAAAAGGACCTTGTGATTCCAAACAAGCAGTAGGTGGGAGAGGAAAAAGGATGAATGCCTGCTACCCTCATGTCTGCTTGGGCTGGACCATGAACTGTGCGAGAGACAGAGGGCTGACTGAGTGGCAGGATGGGAGAGGAGGGTAAGAGGAGGAAGGGGGGAGTGCTAGCCCTCCAGCTATCAGTACCAGTAGGAGGAGAAGAGCGAGTTTAAAGGGGAGGGGGGAGGAAAAACATGAGAGAGAAGGAGGTAGAGCCGACACAGGCTGCCTGCTTGGATTTGAAGGGGAAGGAAGGAAGAGAGGAGATCCTGACGGCTCGCTTAGAAAGGAGGGTGGATGTTTGCAGTCTGAGAAGGCCGCAGGAACTCTGTGACTGTGGTGTCACTGTTAGGACACTCGTAAGGTAAGGTGACATTTTCAATATCCGAGAACGTTACTGTGGTATCCAGATATGTAATTGTATTAAATGCGAAGGAGGGTTTAGTTGAATCCAACTTGGTATGAAACATTTTTATGGTGAAAATATCCAAAACTATTTGCAAAGTTAAGAAGGCCTCACACTGTTTAACCCTAGAGGGAATCATGTTCACAACACACAAGTCTTGTGATCTTGTCTTGATAAATACAAAGTCATTTCTTCTCTTGAGTTGCTGTGTTTTTGTGTATGTGCATGCCTCTGCTCTTGATCTGTGTGTGTGTGTGTGTGTGTGTGTGTGTGTTCCTATGCTGCAAACCCTCGTGAGATAAGAAAGACACAAACACACACAAACATCCTCTCTGTGCCATACCCCGGTGACCAATGATACATTCATTGGAGCTCTTCTGAAAGATCTCAAAGCAGGCGAGTCTCCTCTTTCCCCTCTCCTCTAACTGTCCCTCAGGCCACTCTCTGCTGCTCTTCTGTTCTACATTAATTCTTTAACAAGCTGCCATTATGCTGCTCATACTGACATGGCTTCAGAGCAGTCGATCTGGGTGTGAATGGGACGAAGGTGAGACGTGTATATACTCACAGTAGAATCACATATGTAGGGCTGCAACTAACGGTTATGCTCATTATCGATTGACAATGAGGGATGAGCCTAGAGGGATGTTTTCACATTGCTTGTTTTGTCTGACCAGCAGTGTAAAACCCAAAGATATTCAATATACAATTATGTAAAACAGAGAGAGAAGCAGCAACACCTCACATTTGAGCAGTGGTGGACGAAGTATTCCGATCCTTTACTTAAGTAAAGCTAGCAATACATCAATGTAAAAATATTCCGTAACAAGTAAAAGTCTCACCTTGAAAATTTTACCAAGTAGACGTACACATGTGGTTTCGGTAAAATGTACTTAAAGTATCCAAATTTAAAGCAATTGTTGTACAGAATTGTATTATATATATGATATAATTATTTTATTATCATTGATGCATGCGCATGTAAGCATTTCAATGTTGTAGATGGTCGAGTTGGAGCTAATTTTAATTACTTTAATTAAATTCAAAAACACAAAGTGTTACTGCAATACTGCTGCAGGGTCAGTACAGCTGCCACATTTGCGTGCTGGAGTGAGGTTAAAGTGATCACCCACACTACTGTAGCCTGCTGGATGCCATTTCTCCAGTCTGCTCTGAGACGGAAAGCGACAGGGAAAGACAATGGCAGCAGCATGGTCTGAGGATGTTTCTATTTGCATGTGTACACCACTCCCACCAGTTCCCCTCCACATCCCAAGAACAATGCTGAATAGAGGATTGCCTGATGTCATCCGGCATTGCTGCTACTGATCTGAGAAGAGCCATAAATCCTCTCCCCCTAGTTCCAGTTGTGAACTGATATGCTCCATCAATAGTGTCACTGGAATTTAGACTCATAAACAGATCCGGTTTCCGAAAATTTCTCAAAATGTAGCTAGCCTATATTCATTAGCAAGAAATTCCACCAACTTCTTTCCTTAGGTGACAAAGGGTTTTTGACGTCCACTTCCTGCGGCTGGCTCAACTTTTGAGTCCTTACGCAGAGCCAGCTCATGCCAAAAAATCAAGAGCTCCGTCGGTGCATTGATGTGGTGGAGTGACGAACAAAAGAAGCGTCTTGAGTCAAACATAACCACTTCTCCTTTGTTGTGTGCAGTGGCTGCAAACAATGGCTGCTTTTCTGCTGTACGAGATCCACGTGAACCAAAATGAAGTGACAAACATCAGGACATACTGTAATCTGTTGTGCACGACAGAGATAAATCATTTTGGTTTATACAACTTTCTGGTTTGTGATTAAGTTATTTGGAAGAAATGTCTTTACTATTGTTTTTTCCTTCTTGACACGTTAATAACTGGCTCTATGGCAACATGAAATAGTGTAAAAACAGTTTTCACCCAGTTTTCACCCTTCAAAAGTCTCACACCCATGTCCAATCTGGACGATTCCCCACAACAGCATGTGTGACTGTTATCATGTCTGCACAGATGGGACAGCCCACCCTGCGACTGTGGGTTTGGTAGATGAGAATTCGACATTAGGCTTCTCTGATTCTTTCTGTATAATCATCATCATGTCAAGTTCCAAACAAAACGTAAAGGATAAAGATAGCTGTCCCTTACAGTGTTGTTCTCTTTTTTTAATGATATTTCAGAATTTGGCTAATTTGGCTAAATGTTCATTTATTCTGCCCACGCTCACACGATTCGCCGCACTGGACGCACCAGATGGTTGAAAAGCAGAAGCCTCATCTAAAGCACACCTATAGTTTAACCATAATAAACTGAATTTACTAGATGTTTTTTCTAGATCCCATTTCAGGTCAAAGCCATTATCCTTTATTGATTTTGCTAAGTAAAACTGTATACTGTACATGTTTTAAAGGAGTAGATTTTGAATGTAAAGTCTTTGGGTTTGGGGCTGTTGGTCAGACAAGACAAGCAATACATCAGCTTGGGCAGTGGGAAATTGCATTTTTCACTATTTTCTGGCATTTTATTGACGATTACAAATTCAAAACAGCAAGACATAGTCATCAATAATACATAATTATCAGTTGCAGCCCTAATAAAGAAGCTCAAGTAATCTATCAGGATGTTCTTTCAAAACCAAAACATATTTATGTATTTATTTATTTTCCTCAGATGTCATGGCGTCCGACCTACCGAAGCTCCAAGTTTCGAAATGTCTACGGAAAAGTAGGCAACCGGGAGAACTGCTTCGACGGTATCCCCATCACCAAGAACGTCCATGACAACCAGTTCTGTGCCGTCAACTCCAAGTTCGTGGCAGTCGTCACAGAGAGTGCCGGCGGGGGCTCTTTCATTGTTATTCCAGTATCCCAGGTAACTGGCACTGTTCCACTCTTGATTTGTTGCTATACGGACCAAGGTCCCCTCTTTCCTACTTTACTGTACACTTCAGTGTCAGAGGAGCTATGTGATGTCTTATTATTGTGTGTTAAAATGCTCAGTTGTTTTTGTTTCTGAAAAAAATGCATCACTTTGAGAGTATTTGGAAATTGGTACATTATTCCAAATATACATTATGTTTAGTTAACTATCATAGCTTGAGTGATGACTGTGACTCAAAGCATTAAGGATGTTGAGGTCTGTGATACTGTACATTTGTTAACGGTTGTGACCATTATCTTTTTCTGTAGATTTATCAGATTACTGTGGTTTCAGCTACTAAGACCTGTTTTCACTCAAATTCAGCACAGACCATCCCTGCTATTGCAGAGCATGCCAGCCTTAAATCCTTAAGCCAGAATTTAAAGCCAATGTTGTAACAGGGTAGAATTGCCAATAGGATCACATAAAGGCATACTGGTATTGCCCATAAACAAGACAAAAGGGCGCTGTTGTAATGGAAAGCGTGAAATTCTTTTTCTTTTTATTGGAAAAGGGGATGTGTTTCTTCTTACTGAGAATTCTCTTCACATTCAGCAAATACATTCTGCTTCACTGCTCGTGCTGGATTATTGATTATACAACGGTATTGCAGATTTTAATATGGAAGATAAGCCTTAAAGTCGCACATTTCAGAGGTATTACGCAGATAGTAAAGTGATAAATCGTCCAAGACTTAATTTGAAAGTAATTTTTCCAAGAACTGCATTTAACTGAAAACTTGCCTGCTTACATTTTATGTGTGGTGGGGATGTTGGGTTTGATATGGAGAGTATAGAATTGTTTCTAAATGTTACTATTTTGCTATTATGCCTATTAATAATTCAGCGGCAGCAGCTTAAGCATTCAGAAAGACAAGTGTCTCTTGGGCGATGTTGACTGTTGGTGTTGTTTTTTATGTATCACTGTAATAAGAACAGTGCAGTATAAATATGAGTGTTATTTTCCCATGAGGCTTTAATGTCGTTTGGAATCTCACTCCACTTTATAGAAAACATTGTAGGCCTGAGAAACAGTAAAGTGCTTTGCCTCTTTAAGAGAGACTCTGCCAAGGTACTTGAAAACCCCTTGGCTGCCAGGAAGGGTCGAGCGAAGCTGTTATCAGGCAGAAGAAGTATTCAGTAAGCTGAGCAGTTCTGCTGTCTGAAGCAGGGAGACAACAGCTACATTTTATATCATCATGAGCTATGGTGTTCAGTCATGGAAAAAGACTACACCCTGTCTGTGAGTGTGTGTCTGTGTGTGCGTGTGTGTGCCCTGCCAATTAGGTGATTAGGTAGTTGGTGTGAAGCGCTGCAATGATGCCAGCCTTTATTTATTATTTTCTTTAGATCTGAAGTCACAAACTAACAGCGGTGCTCACTGTCAGATCAGCAAGCTGTCCACTGTTGCCATGCCATATCATTTTATATACAGCACAACAGAGTAAATAATCAGGGCTCACATCATCACTTCATATAACCTTTCATGAATTCATTTAAGAAAAGGGGTTTTTCATTTTGTCTACCTACACCTGCTTGACTCAGATATGCCTTGACTCAGGGATCTTTGGGCAGTTAAGATGCAGCGCTCTTTGTTTATGAAACTCACTTGTCCTGAGCTTTTGAATAAGAAGAAGAGCTGCACAGCATCACATAATGAAAGTATCGCTTGCTGGCATCATGTTAATTCAAAAAAGGTGGCTTGCATAGGTAGAAAGAGATGGTCATATTGGCTGATTTCACATGGGACTACTAGATGGCTTAGTTATAACTCCAATAATATCTTTATTTACAGTACATAGTATAGTTCAATTTGTTTAGACAGGATTCACTCCGGAAAAAAATTAACAGATGATATGTGTCATTGAGGAAACGAGTTCAGTCAGTCCAGTCATGAAGAAGAAGGTCTTGTGAGTGAGGAAATTCACAAACAGTGAGTATGAAGAAAAAAGCTGATATTAGTAGTAGTTTTATTTCTGACTATTTGCTGATAGTAAAAAGGCAATTTAGCTGGTCATTTTCTGAATTTCAGCTGGGTGTTTTGATTAATTTATCTCAGGACTCACTTAGGTGCATATTCTCAACCTGTTTCACGTTATCATCTACAGTAAGTCATCGTTCCTGAACTGAAACTCATGTTTTACTGTGGTGTTTTTCATGCTGTGTAATGACTCTATCCATGATATCCCCGTCGAGAGACCATAACTTGAACGATTTCCTCCTCGTCAGAGTTTTGCGCTCAAGCATTTCCTCTGGTTTATGCTGAGTTGACCAGTTCAGAAATGGCATGTATCATATTCAGCAGCAGCACAGATGACAGCTTCTGTGGGAAGAAGGCTGCTGTTTCACGCAGCATCCTCTGGCCAAAACAACAAATCAGCAAACTTAAAGGCCATTAACATTTAGGAGGGGATGTTGGCAGTAATGGAAAATAATATTTATGTGCATGTTATCATTAGTGTATAATCACCTGAAAATAAGAATCGTTGAGTTTTCATTACCTTAGAATGAGCTTTTTTTATTTCCTGAGGGAGTGCGTCCCCTCCATGGAGGTCGCCATGTTGTACCGCCATGTTTCTACAGTAGCCCAGACGGACAAACCAAACACTGGCTCTTGATAGGGCCGTTCGCGTTTTTCACGAGTGTCGTAGTTTCTCCTACATTCTTGGAAGGGGAGGGTGAGGCGAGCGGCATTCAAATGGTTGCAATCTGCAGTTCCACTGCAAGATGCCACTAAATCCTACACACTGGACCTTTACGTGACAGACAGTTAACATAAAGATGAATAGTAAAAACATATTTCTTATATTCTTGTATTTTACATTTTTGAGATGACCTCATACTGCATGAGGCTTCAAACGTTGCATTATTTACATTAACATACAGAAGAGGACCTGCGTTACTGTTAATGCTGAAAGGATGGTGTTGAATAGTTATGATGCGCAGACGATTTGTTTTTCTCCTACATGAGGAAATTATTGCTTCTTTTTGTTGTAAAAATTTTAATTATCAATCAGCTCCAAACACAGAAATGTAATGGCGTGCATATACAGTGTATTTGTTAAAGTATACAAGGCAGATTCTGCTAAATAAAAAATATGTGATGTGAAGGTTACAGTTGTGGAATGCAAAGCAGTTTATCAAAACTAAACCAAAGTGCCTAATCAATGAACGCAGCTGAATTTTAATTAGAAGGGGGTATGGTCTGCAGAGGGATGTCACCAGTCAAACTTTAACCAAAATCAATAGCCTGCCCTGTTTAGTAGTAGACGTCATCAGAAGCAGTCTGTGGAGTGCAGTGTGTTCGAGCTCACTCAAAGCAGGTAGAAAAATGACAAAATGGCTTTGGACGTGCCTATTTCCAAACAAAGTTGAAAAGATAAGCACTAAGGGAAATCAAACTCCTTTCAGTTTTGTTTTCTTTACAGAAGGCACCCTTACACTTGTGAAGATGCAAAATGAGCTCCTCCTGCTTAATTAGTACAAATACAAACGAATCTGCGGTGGGTTTGGCTCATGGCAAGGTATGAGCGTGGCAGTGATATTACGATGACAGCCGGCGAGACAGCCATATGGTTGCTCCCAGACAATGTCACTAGCAAGTCGAGGGACTACCGCTGCCACCATCTGGCACACAGACCGGCCCAGAAATTGTCACATAAGGTCACAAACACCTCTTCATCAGCTCAGACAAAGAAAGAGAGTGCAGTGGGTGTGGTACCTTTCTAATCACTACTGCTACAGCTACTACTATACTATACTGTTACTGCTATATTACCACTACTATTACTGCGTATGATGCAGTGTGGTACATAAGGTCATTTTTCAAGCAAAAATACCATGTAATTTTAGGTCTCAGCTTCTCTTATGTGATAGTAAACTACATTTCTTTTCTTTTGTTTGGGCAAAACTAGGAATTTGTAGACATGACCTTGTGCTCTATGATATTGTGATGGGCATTTTTCACTATTTTCTGACTTTTTATAGGCCAAACAAGCAATCGATTATTTGATAATGCAATCAGCAGTCAGAATAGTTGCAGCTCTATTCTACTCTACTGAGCCAGCTAATACCTCTTACCTTAAATAAACCTACTGTTGATTTTTCCTGCTGGTTTTGCTTTGTTTTCGGCTCACCAGCTGGACTTAATGTAATATGTTATTATGATATATGTGTAGATGCCTGTTGTAAAGTATATAGTTTACACTGTATTTTAATGGCATATACTGTATATACTGTAGAAAGGGGAATTTCCGAACATATTGTGCACAATGCTCATATTCATTATTACGGATGTTATTTTTCTACAGTTTATTATGACCATTAAGTTAAACTATCACTGTAAGGCCATTATAAGCAAAGCTCTTCTGTGGAGTCAAAAACATGGCACCAGTGATTTAATGGCAGCGACCAGACCACCTGACTGTCCGAATACTGCAGACCATACTGGTGCATATGACAGCATGCGTTGGGCCCATTTACATGGAATAAACCACTGCAGCAGAATATGAATTCAACTTAATAAGCATGACTCCTCGTGTTCTTTTTAGGCTAACGAGTGGCCGGCTATATGCAAGGATATGCCACAGGATATTTTTTACCTCCTCTGCTAAGATTTCTAGTCTATTGAATCAGCATGCGGCAACATTGATGCGTCGCTGCAACAACAGTGAATTGTTTAGAAAAGAAAGTGACAATGACAGCTGGACAGAAAAGACACAATTGCAAATGTTTAACTTGCATTACTGAATCATCATTAGTCACTCATTCCCTCCTGTTCTGTAACTCATTCATTCACATTATTGCATTTTATAGCTGGAGGAGTCATATTATATTTTTCAAATATTAATCTCCACAAACGCTGCTGTTAGAATAGGATGTACTTCAATAATACGGTAACCACAGAACAGCTGTGGAACGCCTCGTTAATAAGGATTTATTGGGAATTACAGATCAATAAGAGTTAGTAGCAATCACAGTGTGGTGCCTCTGGCGTATGGGAGCCATTAGTACCTGGCCTGCACATCTGTGCGTCAGTGCTCATCTGAACCACAGCTTCAGGAAATGAGCAGCAGAAAGACAATAAGGTTTTAATTCTAGATTGTGAAGGAGAGATAGCTGTGAAACCCAAATATGTGAAATCTAAGCTCTAAATACCATATCTTTTATTATCCCTGTCTGATTTGCTCTTAATGCCTTACGGACCCCCTGAACCCTGTGGTTCCCAACAGACATGATTCCTTTGCAGGTAATTAGTATTACCTAAATAAGGAGTCCCTTAGATCCCATGTTATTAATGTTTTGAGGCCATGTTAAAACCTCCCAGTCACTGTAATATTTATAGAAAAAAGCTAATGCATCATCAAAACGTGTATTAGCCTGGCTTGATGTTTTTTTACAGTTTCCAATGAAGAGGGAGAGAGTTTTTTTTCTTACTTTCTTGAAATATACATCCGTACATGTACATGTATGAGCCAATTTGAGATTCCACGTGAGCGTAGCGAGAACCTGTTGTGGTCCGAATGTTACTAGAGCCTTCAACGTTTATGATCATTTTGTCTTGCTTAGTCACACTGTCTCCTCTTATATTGACTGAATTGATGTCTCACTTCACTGTTGTCAACTTTTGGCAGACATTGGTTTCTATTGGTTCTGGCGCATGTCTCTTATCTTGTTAGCAAAGCCTTCAGTATCTTTGGCAATGTGTTAACCTTCTGTGGGCAGACTTCCTCCTTGCTGCTTTTTAGTTGCCTAACTAAACATTCAAAAAGTATTTATTGATCCGCTTTCTTTTTGTGCATAAGTTTCTATATACTGTATCTATTATGTATGCTACTGAGAAAATATTGATATGAAATCGTGGCTCATATTTTGAAACCCACTTTGTGTCCTCTTACTGCTAGCTATCTAACTTTTCAGCTAGGTGTCAGTAGCAAGCCAATATTGATCAATATGTGTAAACACTAGCTGACGACTAAATATACTCAAAATTCTTTTAACCCCAAGTCTTACTGAGGCTGTATGATTTTATTATGCCTCCTGCTGTTATAAAAAAGAAATATATTGTTTTCAGTTTGGAGCAGGAGTACACTGAAAAAAAGGATTATTTAATTCTCCCTTTGAAGATTCAGGGGCCGAGATACTGCTAGTCCTTTTTCAAGACCTTACTGAAAGTAGTAAACCATTTATTATTCAATGTAGGGTTTGTTCAGGCTCGATAATGTATCTGGAGTGAGTCTTCAGGGTCCCGTGAGGACAGTGCACGTAAACACACACACACACACACGCACAGGATTTCACTGAGGCATGACCCGACGCTCCTAAACAAATCTCTGAGGAAATAGAAAAGAGGTCAGTGGACTGAAGTGACATCAAACATTCATGACATCATGACTGACATTAAGAGGTTTCTGTCATCTGTTGCTATGAGCCACTGCCCCTCTGTGGACTCTGTGGGTTATTGCAATAACAGTAATGTTGCCCTAGATGTCCCTGTACGGTAACCAGGTCTGTTTTGTTCTGTTGTTCTGTTCAGGATCATCTCACCGATGTGATTTAACTTTTATTATGTTATATTATTCTTTCATGTTTACATCAATAAAAGCTGAGCATGGCGTTGGTCAGTAATGTTCTTAACGGATGAAAACAGATGATTCATTACTTGCATCCAGTAGCAAATATGATTTAATAAATTACATTTTCTTATCAGTTTTATCACTGCTTATTAGCTCTTTGAAATTTATGTCGTTTATTTTATCGTTTGTGTTCTTTTGTGACACATGTTGTTTTACCACAGATACACACCTTTAATAAGTGCAAGATACAAAATAAACGCGCAACATGCATCTATTCTATTCTATTTTACTCAATTTAATTCCTACTAACATTATTTTATGCTCTCTTATTTGTGGTATAGCACACAGTAAAACAGATCTTAACATATGCTGATATTTTCATTTCTGTCACCTACATGCTAGGTATCCTTAAACAGAAAAAGAAAATGTAAAATAATCTACTTCTGTTGCTCTGTTTTAGTCTGGCCGCCTGGACTCTCATTACCCAAAAGTGTGTGGCCACCAAGGCAATGTACTGGATATCAAGTGGAATCCCTTCTTTGAAAACATTGTAGCGTCCTGCTCTGAGGACACCTCGGTAAGTGACCCACAATTTCTTTTTTAATTTCTGCTTTCTACGAAAAAACAAGTTAGCTTTAGGATAATTATAGTGGATAATGGATGACTCTGGCCCATGTTGTTGTTGTTGTTGTTGGTCTGAAAATGGCAAAGGACAGATGCGAAATGCCTTTGAGCAAGGCACAACTCCGCTAGCTGTTCAGTGACTGACTACATAAATGACATTAGATACAATTAGACTTAAATCTCAATCACTATTACTCTTACTCTCAGATGTTACATGACATATACTAAGACCGTGTAGGCCTTTTTTTCCAGTAGGTACGTTCACCTGTTACTACACTGATCATAGTAAAGACATGGTAGCACTGTGTCCTGTAGCACTTTTCACTCGTTGAAGGATAATCTCCTCCAACACAGAGCCTCTAGCATAGCTGTAATCCAGATTAATCCTAATGCAATGGGCTACATTGATACCAAGTGCTATTTTTGATCAGAGTGATCTCTAGCTGTGTTATACTGATTGTATTTTGGAGTTCCTATTAAAGCGTTATGGAAAAACATGAAGTGGCCTTTGACAAAAACATAATACTTATAAACCTGTTCTATAAAAAAACGCCTGTAGGTGTGTTTGTGTGTGTGCTTTATGATGATGCACTGTGTATTCATTTCTATTTTCTGTGCTTACGTGAACACGGCAGGTGCGAGTATGGGAGATCCCAGAGGGCGGTCTGAGGCGCAACATGACGGAGGCAGTGCTGGAGCTGTACGGCCACAGCAGACGGGTGGGTCTGATCGAGTGGCACCCCACCAGCAGCGGCATCCTCTTCAGTGCTGGCTACGACTACAAGGTACCACATCAGTATCTCCCAACACCACAAGCTCAAACTCAAAACAGTATATAAAGACAGCACTTTGTGTATCAATGATTTAACTGACATTAAACGTAGGTTAAAAGAAATATTCCCTCATAGATACTCAAATGATGTTAGATATTGTCAATTTGTGTTCATTAGCTCATTTCAGGAGTTACTTTGTGATGGGGAAAGTATTTTGTTAGAGATGCCATAATGAAAATTATCATTTGTTGTGGCCCTTTCCCTCAACAGGCCTATGTACCTAAATCAGTGATTTCCAAAGAACAGAGTTGGGACATTTAGAGCACAGTACTGCAAACATGAGACATTCTTCTTATTTCACTTTGGGCATCAGCCGAGACTAGTGTCTGCGGTGTTAGCAGTATCGCACAAAAACAAAGTCAAATTCCCTCCACAAGCGCTCAACATAATCACATCATTGATTCAAGCACCGCAGCCATCTAACAGCTTCACCCAAACAATCCTCTCTGACTGTGTCAGATCCTGATCTGGAACCTGGAGATCGGAGAGCCGGTGAAAATGATTGACTGCCACACTGACGTCATCCTCAGCATGTCCTTCAACACAGACGGCAGCCTGCTTGCCACCAGCTGCAAAGACAAGAAGCTGCGTGTCATTGAGCCGCGCTCCGGGGCAGTTCTTCAGGTTAGGTGCATGCACAATGAGGGGACAACTGTTTATGTTAAAAACAATCTTTATTGCGACTGATGCTAATGAGGATTTTTTTTTTCCTTATATACACAATATCAAATTTGAATAATAATAATAATATGTTTCACCTCTACTGAACCACACATTCACCACATGATTTTAAAATTATAGTGTCAATGTATTAGATCTGACAAGTTCATTATATGGCCAAAAGTATATGGACACTCCGTTTGTGTACTTTTCCTCTGGAGCTGGTTTTCGTGGTTTGGGCGAAGTCCATAAAGAAATTACTTTCCCAGCTTGGTGTGGAAGAACTTGACTGACCTAAACAGAGCCCCGACCTCAATCCTATCACACATTTGGTATGAACTGGATTGCCAACAGCGAGCCAGGCCTTTTCGCCCAACATCAGTGGCCGACCTCACCAATGCGCTTGCAGCTGAATTGGAGAAAATCCTGCAGTCGGGTTTCAAAATCTTGCAGAGAGCCTGAAACCAGAAGAGTGGGGGCTGTTATAGCAACATTGTAATGCTCATGGTTTTGAAATGAGATGCTTAACTATCACATGTTGTGAAACATTTTGGGAATATTGTCTCTTTGGTTCTTCAGCCTCCCTAGAGGTCATTGGAGAAATTGCAGCTCAAGAAAATGTTCTCAAATTCTATTCTTAAAGTCAAAATTTTCATCAAATTAATATATATTTTGAGACTGTAGATTACTTTTACATCTCATGTTGAATAAGACAAAAACAAATTCTGCATCTGGTCCACACAACCTGTCAACCACTTAAATGTTTGACCGTGGCGATCTAGCTGTCTGACCGCCATGAAGTGCTTTCTGATTAGACCCATGTGCTGCTGCACCCCTGCCGCTCCAAGTGGAGGTGATCAAGACCAGGCACCAGAAAAAGGGACAAATCATGGAAAGGTTTTCAGAACCTGAAATACATATTTACTTCCAAAGATTACAGTAGAGGACAACAAATGCGTGTTGTCAGCTGTGGTATTTCATTTAAAAAGCAAAATGAGATATAATTATATTCATGCTGGTTTGAGCTTGTTGATTAACTGTATAAAAACTGCATGGAATTATTTAAATCTTACTTCATGTTACTAAGATATTAAAGGGATTCCTGTTATAGCGGCTATGCCACCTGGGTGGTCCCCTGCTCTAAATAACCATAGAAATGTATTTGTATCCTTTCTCTGCATTGTCACAACAATATCATAGTCACAAGAATAAATACTGGCAATATATAAGTGAATGAACTTTCCTAGCAGGTGCATGTCCCATTAAAGCCTCCCTCTATCCGTGTGTATTGCTCCACCAGCAAGCCAGTTGCAAGAACCACCGTGTAAACCGAGTGGTGTTCCTGGGCAACATGAAGCGACTGCTCACCACAGGGGTTTCTCGCTGGAACACCCGGCAGATCGCTCTCTGGGATCAGGTCAGACAACACCTCCATATGGCTCATGCCTGTAATGCCGGAGTGGGCGGAGCAAGCGTGTGTGTTCAAGTCCCTGTGTGTGTTGCTCTTCCCAGGAGGATTTGTCCATGCCAATTGTGGAGGAGGACATAGATGGCCTCTCAGGACTGTTGTTTCCCTTCTATGATGCTGACACACACATGTTGTACCTGGCAGGCAAGGTCAGGAAATGATTTTTCATGATTTACCACATTCGGATCCACATTTAACCCCGACATTTTGGCTTTTTTTTTCCTACCATAAAGCCTGCAGATTGAACAAAACTGTACAGTACACTGAGGTTTTCATATGAATAATAATAATAAATGAAAATATGTTTGTACACCGATGGTGTGTAGGAGAGGTACAGGCAGAAATCCCACACGTTACATTTGTTTAACTGACGCTTTTATCCAACATACAATAAGTGAATTCAACCATGTGAATACAAATCAAACATTTTCAAGAATCATGCAAGTACATCAGCTTCATCAAATATGCTGAATTGCTTCAAGTGCTACATTTAGAAACAATAAGAGATAGCGAGAGAGTTACTTTTTATTTTTGGTTTTGAAAAACGAGTTGTTTATTCAGGTCCTGTTTCAGTCTATGTCAGATGACTGAATGCAATATCAGTAATAATGTTGCAGAATGTCATTCACATTCTGAAAGTTCTTAAAAAATATTTAAGATTTCACACTTTTAAACATCTTTCAAAAATCTGTCATCACTTTGAAGACACAAAGTCTCACGTTTAAACAACATACTACTCTGAGAAGTGCTGCAAGGATTTGAGATTTTATTTTGTCTTTTGAACTGGCAAGACGGTTGCTCTACAAGAGATACATTTTTACTTTCCTCATCTTCAATCCTCTCCTTTAATTTGAAACTAATGTCAAAGATTTAATATATATATATATATATAGTGGGTAAACTTTTAAAGAAGCAAAATCTAAGACAGCACAGTTTGTTCTGGTAATCGAAGCATGGCACCAAATAAGATGAGGCTGTACTAAACATGACGTGGTTGAAACTTTCAAGAGCTACTTCTTGCACTGTTATGTAATGGCCACACTCTGGTGCACCGACAGGGGGACGGCAACATCCGTTACTTTGAGATTACCACAGAGAAGCCGTACTTACAATACCTGATGGAGTTCCGGTCCCCGGCCCCACAGAAAGGACTAGGTAAGTCATTTGTTGATCAGTGATATATGATCTCTCCTGCTGAAAGCAGATCCTAACCACTTCATTAGCAGTCTTTAGAGATTGAAGGGGGGGTGGATCACAGTGGTGATGGGCTCGGCCTCAATGCTGCTCTGAAAGTGGCGTTGCATGGCTTAAAGGATCAAATTCACCGAAGAAAAAAAGAGCCAGATGAATTGAAATATTCCCTTGGTGTAGTTTTACGAGCTCCTCTAACTTGTCCAGTGCTGTCAGGCAGGTTGATATGTTTCTGTTGTTGCTGTGACTCCAATTCGCCATGAATTCTGGGAAGAGATTTCATGTTGTCAAAACGATTCTGTCACCACACGCTTCTGTTCTTGTCTGCAGGTGTGATGCCAAAGCACGGGCTGGATGTGGGAGCTTGCGAGGTGTACCGCTTCTACAAGCTAGTCACCCTGAAGGGTTTGATAGAGCCCATTTCGATGATTGTGCCAAGAAGGGTGAGTGTGGGAATGAAATCATGGAATGAATGGATTTCCTCTTTCCTCTCACTGGTGTGGATAAAGAATGTTTTCAAACCCACGCAGAGAGGTCACATTGTTTGCTTAGAGACAAATAAATCTTGTTGAAGACACCATGATTTGCCCTTTTTTTCAACTATGCAAAATCCAGTCAATAAGATGAGAATGTATGTGGTGTTTCCTGGTTTACAGTCAGACACATACCAGGAGGACATCTACCCCATGACAGCAGGAACAGAACCTGCGCTGTCTGCCAGTGAATGGCTGAGCGGCATTAATAGAGGTAAACAACACTTTCCACCCTTGATTGGTTGATGGTGGTTTAAGATACAACATTTTAACAGAAGCCACTTTTTGCCAAATATAAACATGTTAAGCACAGAACATATCCTGCATTTGCCGATGTGAATAGTATTTCAAAACACAGCTCCAGTAAAGTATGGTGATGAAATACAGTCACCTTCCATCACTGTGTCTTTATTTTTGTTTTGTTCTTTGCTGCCAATGCTCCACATGCTGTCACTGAACATATGGTTTGTATTGTCACCAACATGGTGCAAACTCCCACAGATAGTTCCTGTTAATCAAGATCATACAACTTGAACCGGGCTCTGATTTGCATCTCACGGGGTCTTTAGATTACAACATCAGACATTTGAACATTAAATCCAGGAGGTAGGCGGTAGGAAGTGATTTTCTTTTTTCTTTTCATCGTCTCCACTCTTCGTGGTGTGTCTGCTCTCAACATCAGTACGCTGCAAAACAAAAGCCTTGAAGTGAGCGTTGCCTCTGTGGAAATCATTTAATGCTTACCAAACCTTTTTTGAGAAAGCTACAGATTCTAGCATGCGTACCAGTTTGTAGATGACCAAAAGACTTGCACATATGGATGTCCGCGTGCTCAAAAGCCGTCACAATTACAGGAATTAGACACACCAAGCTGGAAACCAACACAGAGCAAACACAGATTCCCTGTGGTGATCTGTGAAGGACTTAAGCCTCTTTGTGCTTTGTGTTGGTTTTCACATGTTTAGAAGTGTTTTTGCCCCTTTGTTTAAACAGACCCAGTCTTGATGTCCCTGAAGGACGGTTACCACCGGCCGAACCAGTTAGTGTTCAAGGCCCCGGTGAAGGAAAAGAGGAGTATGGTAGTGAATGGGATCGACCTGCTGGAAAATGTACCACCCAGGACAGAGAACGAGGTATGTGAAGAACTAATGCTGTGAATCACTCTACTCTGCTGTTCTTCTGTTATAAAAATACCTAATAAAATGGAAATGAAAATAGTTTCAGGGGCTCTAAAGGAGTCAGACCATTGCAACTAGCTATGCAGCAAACAAAGAACAGTAGCAAGCTGAATGATGGTGTTGTGGTTTTGATGGCATGGAGGATTGGCATTAGTTTGTATTGCAGTGTTTCTTTGATTCTTTGATGTGATGGGTGGAGTTGATTGTACTGCATGTTATGTACATTACGTCATGCTTCTTCGACCCAACAAAGATGAGCTTTTACAACTTATAGGGATCCGAATTCAATAAACAAATAGATAAATGAGGCACTCGTGAGCTGGACTGATTCTTTGACTGGGTTGATGCTGTTACAAGTGATTGCGTGGAGAAGCTGATAGTGGATTAGAAGTGTGAAAGAAAAGAGAAGCCCTGGAAAAAGCTAGTGAGTTGACCTTGAAACAAGATAATCTTGTTAAATTAACAGACTAATTGAGTTTCAGAGTTCATTCTTGACCTTGGAAACAGCAGTTGACAAAACAGTTTCACCCCAATGTCCATTTAGTAACCGTTCTAGAGCTAAATCTTATGTGTTATATGTTGTTAAACATAATTATCAGTATAACATCATCTATAACCTGACAGACCTTGGGGTGGGATTGTTTCATCAAGTAACAGGCTATGGTTTTGAAAAATGCAGAATAAATTGATCTATACAGTAGGTGCGGCGCAGCTTTGGGAATAATGCAAATCTGCCACAACTTCCTGTAGTGACTTCAAAATGTTTTTTCCACCACTGCACCGTCTCCAAATTTCCTCCATTAACATTATATTTTCATACTGGTATGTTAAAGTGTATTTGTCACATGCGTGAGTTTTTGTTTTTCTCTACGTAGCTCCTGCGGATGTTCTTCCGGCAGCAGGATGAACTGCGGCGGCTGAAGGAGGAGCTGACCACGAAGGACGTGCGAATACGCCAGCTGGAGCTGGAGCTCAACAACCTGAAGAACGTTAGCCCCAACAACGTCTGACCTCTCAGCCTCCCGGACTGGCAAAGTTGCCTCCTTTGCCCCCAGTTCTGACCTCCAGCGAGCTTCTGAGCCCTCCCACCCCTCTTTTTTGATATATCACACTATATCATAACTTCATTCCTGCTGCCCTGCATAGTGCACACAATAATATGATAACTGTTGGATAATGACTTAGCTGGCACAATTACTGGAATATTGTAATAATGACAAATATGATAAGTAATAGAGGCATGGCCGTGTTCCTGGATTGCCACCTTATGATAGGGCAGGTTTGACAGCCAGTCAATTGAGGTATGATGTATGTTTTTACAACTTCACAACTACACACACCAAGTGTTACGATCAGTTTTTGCATATTTTCTGCCAGACCTCCTGTGTGTTTGTCTCACCATGCCTACCCTGTCGTTCACGTGGCAATACCTTGATCACCGTGCAGAGGAGCCCCGACACTCATGCTCCTGTAATGACCAAACCATCATCTACGTCTCGTTTTTTGCTGAGGCAAAACTGGAGGATAAAAAGACTGTCACTGGCTCCGATTTTTCTTCCCTGAGGCCTTAGACCCTGCTGCAGACACAGATCGCAGCGAGCTGCAGCATCCTCTCAAAATGGCTGACGTGAAGCGGTTTTGCAACTGACAGACGAGCTTTTGCAGACGTGGATCATGTTTTTCACAGAGCTGCTTTTCCCGTAACGTCTTTTCTCACCAACAAATGTTGTTGGCTATACCTTTACTTCACAATACTGACATATAGCTACCCAAACGCAGTCTTTCATCGTCAAGTATTTTTTATTCTTTATTTAAATAGTGGAAAAGCAGCAGGGGAGACATGGATCCAGAGGTGGTGGACTTGCGTATCTATTTGAATATAACTGGCTGTTACTGGTTTTAAGGGCAAATTTTGAGGATGGGGGGTGATGTATATTTGCTTCTATTTATTTGTGACATTTTATCTTTTTAGCTAATAACATGTATATTTGTTAATCCCATTGTTTTTGAATGGTGTGGTTGTGGAAGTAATGATTGTGATGCTTGCTAGATTTTGCTGATTGTTTCTGGGTGAAACGGTGCAAGATTTGTGTGAAACTGTACCTTAAATAGTATTAGTTCTTTAACTCCAACAGCATAACCTTCAGATAAGGTATACAAATATATTCTTGCCTAATCCTAACAGTACAGGAAACTGTAATAATAACCATCCTTTTACATTTAAACTAAGTATATCACTATAACTGAGATGTTTTCACTTGTAGTCGTGTAATTTTGGTCTCGAGACTTCAGGACATCTGCCTATCCTTCTCCACTTGTACCATTAACAGACTAAGGCTATATTGCCTTTAAATGTTTAAATGGCTCTGTTTTATCATTCAACAGTTTTTTTCCCCCTTGAATCTGAAATTTAAAGAAAGGTGTGCACTGGATGTAACATTTGATTTTCTCTATTATGCCAGCCAGGTTCAAGCAGTTACCAAAAATATTCTGCCATGTGTCTTTTAATCCAGGCCCAATCACAGTCAGCCTTGTCTTGTTACCGATTCTGCTCTTGATGGACTAAGAAAAAGATGAATCGGCCGCATGCATAGCAAGAATGGAATTTACAACCTGAGTAAGTAAAAAGCAAGTTAAGGACTGAAGGTCACAAGTCATCCCTGATGACATCATAGTGGGGACATAAAGGGTCCAGAGCTTTATAGCTTCAGTTTAAACAATCGGGGGGGTGAAACCCATAGGAACCCTTTAAATGCAGACTGGAACTGCTGACACATTATGGTAAATGCGTATGTTTCTTGCAGGAAAAATAAAAGGCGACAGTGAAAGTAGACAGTGGGGAAAAGGATCTACCAGAGACGGATCAGCTACAGTGGAGAGACAGGGGAAGCTGCTGCCGGAGTTGTGCTACGTCAGGGCCTTTCATGTAGGTGTACTGTGGACTAAAATCAAACACTTAACTGTTTTCATTTTTGTGAAGGTAGGCTAACAGGACAGAAAGGCTTTTATGCTTTTAAAATGACTGAAACTCTCTGTACAATTGTTGAATGGAATTTTGGCTTACGCAAACACGTATTACCACGGCAGTTTCTCCTAATTTGTTTGGGCCTGAACTTGATTGGAAACAAGTAAAACCCAGCTTAAATTTGCTTAGTTTGGTCTTTGGTAGTACCGTAAGTGCAACCCTCAGTATAGAGGTAGCAGTAGGAGATCTCAGTCTAGTGCCAAATGCATCCCGCATAAATTTGCATGTGGAGAAAAGAAATGAAGACTCATTAATACCCGATGACGTAAAACTGGAATTCTGTTGACTTTGTCGTACAAGGACCACAAACTGCAAAACATATATAAAAAAGGGATTTATTGAAGTGAATGGGAGGACAAAAGAAACAATTTGGCTGATGACAGTGAATTTAACATAGAGTGAAAAATCACTGAGGTAGGCCAATTTGACCATTACGTATAATAGTGAAAAACAAAGTCTGTTTTCCAGAGTTTACACTTTGAAACAATAAATTCAATGCACATGAGTTGCGGATGTAACCTCCATTTATATATCAGGTACTTCTCTACTCTACCACCACAAATTTAAACATTGCCACCTGTGTGTCACAGAAAAGAACATGGAAAAAGCGATCATGAGTTCTGATGTTGAACATTTCTCTTTATGGAAAAATGATGCATACAAAGTTCTGTTCAAATTCAAGAAATTTCACACTGCGTACTTTAGATAAAGCAGCATACATATTTAATATCTTATTACAATTCATAGTTTCACCTCAGTTGTCTGTTCAATGTCTGCCGTCATCAAAGAGAATACAAAAAAATAGATTTGGTCATTATTTACAAGAACACGTAATTTCCGAACTATCAAAGCTGAGGGTTTAAGGAGGAGGAGCAGCTTTGACAAGGGCAGACATTTTTTTGCTATGATTTAAAAATATGCCCTGTGAGGGTCACACTGTGCATGTTCAGACACAAGTTTCACACCAGGACAGCAGAGAGTATTGGCATACTGGTGACACTACAAATACATAACTTACATTTAAAAAAAAAAAAAAAAAAAAAAAGGTACAATGCAAAAATAAGTTTAAGACGAGGAGAGGACAGCCATACATGAAATCCAGTAGTTGACTTTAAAATGTATTAGACATGCACTCTTTTTTAGTTTCATTTTGTTTTTTTTCTTTTGAAGGGGGGAGGGGGGTCTTAAAATACATAAGTCATCAGAAACTGGTCTTACACAAACGGTGAGAAAACAAACATTTCTTAAAAAGGCTTATCTTTGCTATTATTTGAGATTAGAAAATCGGTGTCCACAAAGCAGTTAAAAGTGGACTGTAAAGACTGGAACACGAGAGCATCAAAGGTACATAAATTTAACTTATTTCTCCAGACAACCCCGTCTACCTGACTGGCCAATAACAAAAACCACTCCTACTGCAATATGAAACTGGGGGGAAAAATACATGGGGTTGTTGGGAAGTGACGAGTGGGCGATACACGTTTAAAACAGTTCACAACTTAGCTTCAAGAGGACTCTCAATCGTCTTCATCCTCCTCCACTTCTTCCTCCAGTTCCCTTTTTCTCTTCTGACCTCGCTCTTCTTCTAGAAAATAAGCGTCACAGTTAAAAGCCACAAACACCAGAATCCAGCAGATAAATGTTTCCTGTTTAAACTTCTCTTTCAGGTTTCACATTACAAGACAAATTTACATCGCTTTGTGATGGACAATAAAGAATTTCTGAATGAGCCGAGTCCCGAATCTGTACTCTGTACTAATTCAAAGCCGGTACTGAGTGTGTAGCGTGTTTGAAATTCAGTGATCTCAAAGCAAAACAATTATTCTACCACAACGGAATGCGGAAAGAACGGAAAATAAGGAGCTTCCAAAACTGTGGCTTGCTGTGAAACAGCTCCACTTCACTTCAGAAGACAAAAATATATATCTATTAATATGTTGGAAAAACACTTTGTTGTCTCTGTCTCGGTTTAATTGGCAGTGTCATTCTAAAGTCGCGGTTCGATTGCCTTTGCACGGCGCACGTATCACATAATTTCCTTTTAGTGTAAAAAAAAATAGCTAAAGGTCTCCTGTTGAGTTTTTGACTACTAGTAGCGCTCTAGAGCAACGTTTTCACAAGTGGGTCCCCGTTTTTTTTTGTACCGTGCCCACTCATGACGACACGCATGGGCGGCGCGATACAAATTCCTTTTGTCCTCTTTTCAGTTAGGAAGAGAAAATTCTTCCTGACGAGAGTTTAATGTGACGCGATACAAATTCCTGTCGCTGCTTTCACGGCGCGATTTGAAATATTTGGAAAAACTCGCATCTGCTAATGTCTTCTGTGGTGGCAAATGCATTCAACGTGCTTGTTAGGCCTCGAGGATACACACGGTGCGTTTTGGTGAGTAACACTGAATGCAGAAAACATAACTTTGTTTACAAGAAAACTCCGCAGGGCCCCTTTTAGTCTGTTGATTTCTTGTATACTAACCGCAAAAATAATTACTATTTCAAAGATTAGTAAATAGCATATACTCTATTTACTTAGCTCCTAGTAGGGGATTGGGAGACAGCTTCTGAGTTTAAGTCAAGACACCGTTTTACTCACCCTCATCATCCTCATCGTCAACCTCTTTGTCATTCACGTCTTCCTCCTCTTCCTCCTTTTTGAAAAAGACAAGGCAAAGTTAATGTGGTTATGTCAGACTGAACATTTGTAACCGTTCCAGAATGCACACCTCATTTATTCTCGTCCCACCTCTCCACTGAGGTCCTCCTCCTCCTCTTCTTCATTCTCCTCTTCGTCTTCCTCTCCCTCTTCCTCCTCCTCATCTCCTGGTGCCGTGTCTTCGTCATACTGCTCCTCGTCTACATCTGGGCGAAACCGGTTGGCGGGCCATGATTAGCCAAATGTTCAAACACCAATGTTAGCAACTTTAAGAGGCGCAAGAAAGACCACAGCTGAGGGTGTTTTTGCGCAGCACTTTGGCTGTAGCCTCAAACCTACCGTCTTCGTCGTCCTCGTCATCGTCCAAGCCCTCTGCGTAAACCTCAGCGTCCGAATCTGGGGCCTCTTTGTCGTCTTTGTCGTACCCATCCAGGTACGTGAGCTGGGGTAGTAGCTTGAATACGTTGTCTCTGTATTCGTTCAGGTTTGTCACTTCACAGTTAAACAGATCTAGGCTTTTCAGGGTCCCCAGTTCTTTCTGTCAAAAGGAAAATCAAGTGTGATGAATAATACAGCCAGCTGCTTTGTATACTGTGCTTTATAGTATAAGTACTTTAGGGTCTCACTTACCAAAGGTTCTATTGTGCTGAGGTCTTTAATCTTGTTGCCGCTGAGGTTGAGATGTGTGAGGTTGGGGCATTTGTCTGCCAGAACGTCCAACCCTCCTGAGATCCTGTTATCGCTGAGTTCAAGCTGTTGATCAATGAAACAATCAAAATATGCAAAACCTTAAAGCCTTAAGTCATACACTTGTTTTGTGTGGAAAAGCACCCACCTTTTTGAGTTTATTTAGCTTCGGCAAGTGGGCAACTGTCGTCAGTCCAACATTGATCGTGCTTAGAAATTCCAGCTCCTTAAATTGGTCTGTTAGACCCTCGAGCTTGCCTTCGTTTGAGCGACAGTTGTCTAGCACAAGTTCTTTGACCTGTAGAACAAACAAAATCATTTGGTCAGCATTTGTCAAATTAAAATTAGTTAAAAATATGTCAAATGTGAAATACAGAGTGCATAAAATTTGTGAAGTATGTGTACATTTTCTGTCTGGATAGAAATTGAAGTTGAAGCTATTTCAAGGATATAAATCTTATGATAAACACTTTGTTATATTTGGGAGGAATGCTCTTATTCCCACTGAGGTTGAATTTGACTTGAGTTATTGTACGTCGCTTTGTCTGCCAAATAAATGTATTGTGAAAATGTTATGTAGTATTTGGAACATTCAGCCTTTGGGAAGCTGCTGCTCCATTCAAGTACTTTTCCTGACAAGGCTTCTTATTTTAACGAGTTAAAGTGTTTATATAAAAGGAGCAAGCTAACAAGATGATTTACACTAATTCAACCATTAAAACCATATCTACAGTCAATGTAGCTCATGGTCAGTACACAATACATTTACTCAAGTACTTGTACTTTACTTCAGCATTACCATTTTTGCCACTTTATACTTCTGCTCCTCTCAGAGGGAGGTATTCTAGTTTTTACTCCATTTACATTTATTTGACCACTAGAGTTACTATTTACTTTGCAGTTTAAGTTTTTTTTCCTATACAAAATATATAAATCAGCTTGTAAAATATGATCCATTACTATATATTACTGCCCAGCAGTATATAAATACATCATTCAAATTCTGCTTGAAAGTAAACACATCAGGAACAACATTCTGATGAATGAGTACTTTTATTTTTGATACTTAAGTACATTTTTGAAAGCAGGTCGTTTAATGGTAAGGCAGTGTTCGTATTCTGTGGTATGGCTATTTCTTACTCAAGTAAAGGATTTATACTTCTCCCACCACTGCACAAGACTGATTACACACCACTTTAAGTTGTTGTTGTTTTTTTAAAGAACACAGATGTTAAGTGAGCTCGAACAGGTAATAAAATGTTCTTCCATCCTTGAGAAATAGCTAAACAAAGTGGGTGCCACATTACATACTGGTCCATGAGCGTTGACGTTGGCTCGGCGCATTGATATTTAAATAGTCCTGCGGTCACAGGTGTACCGTTAACGGATATTTTGCCGCGGCCAATCAGCGCCGAGGACCGGAACTATAAAACAATATTGTACATCAATATCCCGTAGACAGCGAACATTTCAACGCTCTAGCTATCGCGATGCGTCAGCGCTCCATCCATTACGTAAATATCACCTTTAGCTAGCGTTTTCAGCAGAAACAGACGTAGCGCGGCGGTTTGTCGGCATTTAATTTGACTGATTACCGAGTTAAAATGCAATAAGAGCTGTGTGTGAAGGGTTATGAGCGGCGCAGAAGCACACTAGCCAAAACAAGTCGGAGCGAGAGAGACCTACGAGTCGTGCACAGGGTCATTTGTTGAGTAGGAGGGGCACCTGAAGCAGATTAAGATTGCTGCCAGGCAAACGTTGTCATTGTTGCTTGTGCTAAACAGTTACGGGTTGGACTGACGGCGTGTAATAGACCTCTGTTAATGAGAAGGTATGAAGAGTCGTTCCGTCGTTCGTGTCGAGTGAGCGGGATGTTCAGTGTGTTTCGAATTGCCTTTGTTTCTCAGTAAAATGGCGGCGTGTCCTAGTTCTAGAAAACTAGAGCAACAGCGCGGCGCGACAGTTTGTTCCTCGTCGTGGCTGGACCTCAAGTCGAAAAACGAGAGACGGCCCCGACGAAACGGCTGAACGAACACCCAGCAGTTGTGTTTGATGGCTCCGTGTTTTCGCCCTGTCTGGCGGCCGGTAAACGGTCCGTGCTAACACCGCTTTCTCGCGGCCGTCTGCGCGCTGTGGCTCCGGTAACGGTAGCCGGCTGCCGCCGCTCCACCGTGAGCTGCTGCGTGTTTGAACGCACCTCCTGCAGAAAGAAACGCGTCCATCTGTGCAGTCGGAGTAACTATAGGCGTAGCACACGGCTGTGGGCAGATAACTCGAGGCTGTGCTCTTTATGCATCACTGATAATGTCATGACTTTGACTATCCGCATCCTTCACGCGCCGAGTGCTCGGCTTCAAATGTTCGAGGTAAAACGCATTTCCCGGTCGAAGCGTGCCGCTCGCACACCGTAACTACGCGTAGATCACAATAACACGGGTTTTGAACGAGAAGGGCTGCGTTCGTAGATCTAAAAGTTACAAATATGGCTTCTCATGCTGCTTGGCTTGTTTATACCGCTGGCATGAAAAAAAAGAAGAAGCGGTGCTGCATTCTCAAAACTGCACATCAAAAACGTGATGTTAGAGCCGCACAAAAGTTCACCCAGCGTCCCCGCAGCGCCCGGCGACTGCAAACATGCTCGCAACAATGTGACCCGACGTCTCCATCATCTTTTAACTTGTAAGAAACTTTGTATCCCCACGCCAAGACATCGCACGAAAGATTCTCCATTAGCTGGTTTGTGAAGCATCGCCGAGCGAGACGCGAGACCAACTTACATCTGACGGAGTGCGGTTCCGCAACTCGAGGTGAATTCTTTTCTTCATGTCCATCCTTGGTCGGCGCGGCCGCGATATGATACACACTTTTAATAATTACTGCTAATGCAAGTGGCACCTCCAGAGCAGACTGCTGTTGTTCATTCAAACTTGATCCGCTCGGTGGGCGGGAGCCCGTCTCGGGATTGTCGTCACCGCCGACCAATGGCAGGAGCCAAATAGAGAGGGAACGGATTTACAGACACGCCGGCCAATGAAGACGCCCCTTTAAAACCGGGTGGGGTTTTGTTGTCGAAGTTTGGTTGTTTTGTTAGCTGAAGTTTACATGGATATTGTAATAATGTTTTACACTGAATGCGTGCAGTGGGGAAGGGATGCCACACGTGTGCCACTGCATATTTGTCACCATTAAAGCTCCGCCTCACTTGCAGCAACTAATTAGGGAGATCTCTTGGGTTTTTTTTGATTTTCATAAAACAACGTGCACATAATACATTTGTCTTAATATTCACAAAACAAGAACAACAACAAAAAGTCACAGATTCAACCCCCATTGGGACATGCAAAGGAGGGGAAAAAAGAAAATGAAATTAAATGGGGGGGGACAGTGAATAGTCTGTAACAAACCATACACAAAATACAGATTTACTCTTTTTTTTTTTTTTTTTTCCTAGAAAAGGGCTGATAACTGCTGTAGCATTGGCACTATTTAATGGAGCCAAACCAACTGTAGTTACATAGTTATTATAGAACAGGTTTGGGGGGGAGTCTATATTTAATTTGCCAACTCAAACATGTTGATTTAGTGTTAGGTTCCTCTTTTAAGATGGAACAATTCATTTCCAGGTGTCTTTTCTGCCCAAAATCTTAACAAAAACAGCTGTACCTTCAGCTTCATTACAGAGTCAAATTAAAGTTTTGACATGTAGATTTAATTGTTGATAGTATTACATTCCCCATTCTGATAGTATTACATTACATATTCATATTGTTGATAGTATTACATGATGTATTACATATTCAAATTGGACATAAATTCACACGTATTTATATATATATATATATATATGGACACACACAAACACAATCAATAAAAAACAATACAACTTTACTGTCACTGTCTTTGCATTAAAACATAAGAACATTACAAACAACATGTATCACAATAAAAACAAGTGTTATTGATTTTTAATCTGTGGGGGGGGTCTCCAACAAAAGTAGCAGTTCATATGAGTGGGGGAGCAAGCAAATATAAAAATATTAAAATGAAATAAGATGACGATAAACTACACATATTTGATAAACTAATATGCATTTTGATTCATTTGAATACTAAATATATTGCTTCTCAAGTTTTTTTGTCATATAGAATCAAAAGCTTAAGTAAACTAGCTTTTTTGTGTGGCTCAAAACTTGCACAAAAAGAAACGGATCCCGTGATCATTCATTTGGACAGTCAGACCTCCACTGAGTGGCCTTCTCACATAAGGTACGCTAGTATTTCCCTCTGCAGGATTGATTGGTAGGACAGCTGTAAAGAATTTAGCCACAAGGGGGCAGCAAAGCCACTAATCTGGAGGGTGTGTTTAAATTGCCATTTTCAGTTGAACTCTTGGTATAAGTTTTTAAAAATACATAAATAAAGGTTGAAGGCGAGGGGCTCTATTCGCATTCCTAGCACAATCCCCTTTGTGATGAACAGTAACGGGTCTAAGCCACAAGCGTGTCTAAGTAAATTAAAACCTAATTTGAAGAGAAAATTATGAAATATATTAGTGGAGCATTCTCCTGCCAAATAGAAATACATGGCCGTGGTTATCGCGAGGGAGTATGTCTCTCACTGAGTCGCTGTCTCACTCCTTGTCCATGTAACTTCATTAGTGAGATAAATAACGTGCATGTTCATGATAAGGAGTAAAGTGAGTAACTGCCAGTAACGACATTGTTTCTGTTTTGAATACAGACCGAGCTCCTCAATTCTAGCCATTCCTGTTTAACCTCTTAAAGTCCAATTATTTTATTATTGTGAGTAGTTTTGTGTGGGAATTATTTTCTTTACCAATTTTAGAGGGGATATGTTGAATTTTTGAGCTGGAATGAAAATAGACCTTTTATATGTGGAACGTGCACTGTTTTTGCACCGATATGACTATGCAAAGGCACTCAGGAGGCTGCTTCCGTAAAAAAAATAACCTAGAAGAATATTTTAGTTAAATATTCTTTAACAAGTTAAATCATTTAATATGTAACATCAAACAATTCCAGAAATGAACACTGAGAAAATAAAGAATAAAAATTAAATAAATTGCTAAATTAACTTCAGTATTCTATTTTCATTATCAGTCAATTGCGAGCCATTTATAAATAAAGAAGAAATAAGATCAAATAAATAGCTAAATAAACACCAGCACTGTTCAATATCAGTCAATTGCTTAAGCAGTAGAAAATGCCATGAAAATACTCAAGTAAAGTACAAGTACCTCGACATTGTACTATAGTATATGTATATTAATGTAACTTAACGGTCACAAACATTAACTCGTGGTTCGCTGCTGCCGAGCCAAGAGATAAACAGCGCCTTTGCTATAAACGCTTCATTTACTTTCCAGCGTTGCGTCTCAGCAACTAGGTAACAACGCAGCGTGAGGCCAACACTCAACAGACTCAAACCACCGCTGAGCTGCAGCGTGATGACGAGATGCAGCGTGATGACGAGATGCTCTGACTAAACGTAGCTGGCTAGCTGCCTCGCTAACACAGCTAACAGTTGAGATAAGCCTGAGTGACGCGGCGGTTGTCAGGGACAGGGTTACATTTTAGTTATATTGAAAGGGGGAAATGATGGGTACAATTTAGTAATTTTACAGAAATGTATTTCCTAAACTAGTCAGCAGCTTTCCGTGAACACACGGCTTTGATTCCACCACGGCCTTCTCCTACACCCCACTACTACTAACGTTACATGTGCTGCCGCGCTGTACTGAGTACTGTAGCCATAGTGACGGCCCACATTTCCCAGCATGCCCACCTGATGCAGTGCTGAAAGCAGTTTGTTAAGTTAGCTGACTTATGTTCCAAAATGCAAATGTTACTTTTCGTTTACGTTTGTAAAGTCTTGTCACTTTTGAGCTGGTTTATAACCATTGGTTTTTTTAACCATTAGTGAGGTGGCTGTTACATTAACTGTATTTTACTGGTATGAAAAGCATAATTGTGTGCAGTCTCTGCTTTAAAACCATGCTGCGTGGTGTTATAGTGACAGCGGCATCTGGTGGATAAACATTGTAGTGACACCAATAAACTGACATGACACCTTTCTGTCTCTCTAATATACTGAAAATAACACGATTTTATATGGGCAAGCAAATATGCCGATACAGCGATTGGCAGGTATATCAGTCGGGCTGTACTACAGGTAAGAGTGAAAATATGTATTTTGTATTTTAGGGTTAGCTGTCCATTTAACACCGAATGTAACATTCAAACCCATTTTAAATTGAAATTATCTTGATGGTTTGTGCATCATTTTATAAACACAAACTTAAGCCCAATTTATCTGGTGTCTTTGGAAACTTTGGGATCCGCACTAGAATTTCGAATAAATCTCTGCGGTTTGAGCAAACTTTGACTGCACAAGCATGTGTTTGTACTGACCGACCCACCGGTGGGGTAGTGGGATGAAGAGGTTTAAGGTGGGAACACGACCAGCAGAGGGCGGCTCTGTCGTTTTTTCACCGTGAGAGTTCACTCTGGAAAACATCCATTGAGAATTGATCTGGGCCAGGGTGACTCTGCTTCTCGCAATTCCTGAACCTCATGAATAACTACTCAAATGATAGGTGTTGTCCCTGAAAAATGAGCCATACAGTGCAGCTGCGTGATGTGTTTTTACCCCTAGATTTTATTTTCAGAGACCTATGTTGATGGGTTATTTAGGAAAAACTTCACAATGTTTCGGAAGAAACCACCGCGACTGAGAGGGCAGGTGTCGCAGGGCTTTATGTTGATTACCAGGCCATAACGGGTGAAGCGCTTACCTGTGAAATGGTCATCATCAGTGTCACGCTGCTCCTGCTGCTACCAAAGATCTTGTCTCACATTGACAGACCAGCGGTGGTGGAAGAAGTACTCAGATCTTTTATTTAAGGAAAAGTAATAAATTATGTTATTACAAGTAAAAGGCCTGCATTACATTTGTTTAAATTAATAATCATCGTTTATCAGTTGATTTATATTTTGTATTAATAATCTCAATCTGCAAAGGAACTAAAGACACGACAGACATGTTGCGAGATATGATGATCGTTTTTTCCTTGGCGCGGAGGTTTATGAGGAGGTGGCTTGAATAACCAGTCTGACGGACAACTTTTGAGATCAGTTGCGTGTTTTCACTTGGCAGGTAGCTGTTAGAGTTTTCTGGCTGCAGTTTGTACACTTCCCTGGACGAAAAAAACAGGATTGTTTGTATAAATCTTTGTTAACTAGCCAGAAAGGCAAACATGATATGAGATATCATTTATGTGTTTATGCTGCCTGGAATCATGTTAGGACACACATTAGAGTGGTCTGGCTCAAACTAAGGAACTTATCTTGAATACTGGAACACTAGAAATGCCTCTTTAACCTCATTACTCCGTGACACATAACAGAAATCCACTGATATCTGATTGCTTTGTTTGTAATATCAGTTGACTCACCACTGCCACTGGTGTCTTATTATGTCAGAAATTGTATCTGTGAAATCATTTAAAAAATGTTTTAATATGCGCGGGCTGTTCATTGTCACACGAGAGTCATTCTTGTTTAGACTGTTAGCACAATATGTGTCTCCTCCAAATCCAAATAATCCCAAATGTATTTAACTCACTGGCGTTGGTGTTGCTGGAGAACACAGAAACTAAAAGTAGCGCCTGCACATACAGTCTTTATGAAGATATGTTTCTATAATTCTGTTTCAGATCAATCTTTTTGATTTTCTATGCAGGCGTCCTCTTGCCTTTTGGACTTTGAATTCAGATCCCCCTCCATCAAAACAAACTTGTTTAAGACCGAATCTTGAGACTTGTATTTTCCGGAAATGCCGGCAAGGCAAAGAATTTTTCATTCGATTTTGGATCTTTTGAGCTAATTCTATTGAGGCATCAGCCACTGCTTTATCTAATCACATGTTTTCTAAACGGCTGCCGTGGCCCTGTGATTTGTGGAACAATAAGATTCACTATATTGGAAATACATATACATGATTTAGATGAATAATATACATTAGATTTAAAATTATTTGTGAATTCGCTATGTTTGATGTTTCACACTGGGGTGTTTAGATCATGCTACATGTGTCTCATGTGCGGATGGTGTAGCTCATATTTATATTTATTTGTTAGTTTATTAACACGGGAACAATACAGCTAGGCATGGGGAGAAGGAATACAACAGATGTAATGTACACAGGTTCAGGTTGAAACAACTAAAATAAGTGGATAAAAAAACGATTCAGGATAAAAACAACAGAATCGATAAAACTGTGTGCATGTGTTTTTATGTGTGTACCGCATGTATTATACATGTACATATGGGTGTGAGTGTGTGTGTGTGTGTGTGTAAGTATAGGTGCACATACAACACATATAAGTGAAGCCATTTAATCATTCTGTGTTTACATCTTTGCTGTCATTTAAACCACTGTTTAGTTTGTTTGTGCCTTGGTCATACAGCAAGTTATGCATCAGCCACAGCGCTGTCGATTAAGGTTTCGATGCAGAGCTACTTCTAGTGTCTTTTACCAGAAAACCACAGAGTACAGCACACACAAGTGCAATATGAGGCGAATCCTGAAAAGAATAAGGATGTGTGCACTCTATTTATTTTGGTTAGTTTTCATTTAAAGGCCATCCACTGAAGAGTTTACAACACGCATGTGTAACAAATCTCTTTCAGTCAACCTTCAGTCCCTGAGTCACCTTATACTGGAGGGGGGGGGGGTACCAAAATAATTTTAATTATTCTTACAATGTGGTTTAGTGCAAAAATAACAAGGGCAACAGGCGTAAATGTAATTGTGCATACCAGATGTGAGAAATGAAGGAGGATGATCCAAACAAAACATTCCTTCAGTTGAGTTTTGCAGTGTCCTCCACAAAAATAGCTCTGAAGGCTTGTTGAAAATGTGCTTGTGAAAGAGTTCATGTACCACAAGAGGGTGATATTTGTTAAGAAGAGATACCATCAACAGGCCGGGTTGAGCAGCTTTTGGAAATAATGGAGATTAATGATATCTATTGTTAATATGTGGATTAACATCGTGGATTAAAAGAGCAAAAACTGCAATATAAACTGCTGGCAAAAACTGGAAAAACGAAAGCACGTGTGTAGTAAAGATAATTCATGTATTGAAATCATCAGTATTTTTATTCCACCTTCAGTTATCTTCAGAAGATCACAAAAAGCCTTCTTTTCGATAAGTTAAAGGTGAACACGTTGTTGTTTTAATGGCACAGTGATGACGGGGAGGAACAGTTACTGAAGAAGTAGTCAGACGCTCTTCCACTTTTCTCCACATGGCAGCACTTTATGCCTGTGGTAACCCACAACTTAAGTGCTCACACATGGTAGATTTTGCATTAAATCGTTCTCATAATGTTACTTTGTGTCGGTTCTAATTAACTCCTCTGCCACCAGCAGCTGCTTGCAAATAAAAAAAAAAAAAACCTGAACAGACTCGATTAGAGTGAAGTACCTCTGTTGGAGTTTGATATAATTTGGCAGCTTTTCTGGGCGGAAAACCAGGTTTTTGATGCAGAATTCAGGCAGGTGTTCTTATACACTGTGTAACGTCAAAATAGCAGCTGTACTGTCTAGACATAATTTGAAAGACTTCTACTATATGAAGCATAACAAGTCCTTCAAGTGCATCAGGACGTAGAAATAGTAAAATAATGAATTTATGTTGTAAGCTAAGTGGAAAATAACTGTGTACATTGTTGGTCTGTTGGTGTATAAGATATATATTCTGAGAGCAGAATGTGTATCCCAATGAGTAATATAAGTAATAAACTTTTTATTAGTACGTTTTCTTCAGATAACAGGCGAGTTGTTTTGGATTTGGATCTGGCCTTGATTTTGGGCTGATTTTGATAACAATGCTCCTTTTCCGTGCTTAAATCTTCTGAGAGCCTTCCCATGTCCACTGTAAAATTTCCTTATGCACCCTAATACAGCTCGTGCTTTTGTGGAGCTCTTGGTTTAGCCTGCTGTTGGGGAGAATTAATCACCAACCCGTTAATTGCTCATTGACATAAAAGTCAATAATGCAAATGCAGGGAGATCAATTTAACTATAACCTGCAGAGCTGCAATAACAAAGCAGTATATTGCCCCAACTAATCAATTTAAATGTAGCAGTAACAGCGCAGTTCACATGTTTAAACAAGCTACGAAGTACTACTAATTTGGGAATAAAATGCATATCAACCCTTTCAGTCAAAGAACAAATATTTAGTTTAGTTTCTCTACAACCAAGTATCTGCATCTGACAGTCATGTGTTGCACATTTTCTTTTTCAGGATAAACATTGCGTTTTGAAAATAATAATACATTTGATATGGTTGTATTTAGGTTTGTCTACAAAAAGCCAGTTACAAAATGCATTTATTAGAATTGCGAAGGTGTCCAATATGGCAGCTCGTTACAAAACAGTATAAGTCATTTGTTTAATCTGTGAGGTTTTTTTCTGTAAATGACAGCAGCTGTGGGGTTAACAGCATCATAACCAATAAATAACACAGGCGAAAGTTGCAAAAAAGTGCAACGGCAAACCTTAGCTGGATGTCATTTTTACTTAAATCAAACCAGGCCACTAACTTTACTGACTTCACGGGGTCAACACCCTGAATGTCAAACTATTTACAACTGAATGATAACCACTCACTCACGACTAACATCAATTGCCTATTAATTAATTAAACCTGCTTAACATCAGCATGTTAGCATTGTAATTGTGTGCATGTTATCATGCTTATATTAGCATTTAGCTAAAAGCACTGCTTTGCCAAAGTGGAGCCTCACATAGGCCTTCTCCACCAAGGCCGAGCTGGTGCTGGTTCGGAGCCAGAGCCTAGTTTCTAATCGGTTCTTTGTCTTTCCACACCCAAAGCACCAACTCCGAGCCAGGAAAGGTGGTTCTGAAGTGGCACCAACTCGTTGCAGGTCTAGAAGTAAGAACCGCTGACGTCAGCGGCTGGGGGCGGGGTTACCGTGACCAACAAGACCAACAGTTTTCACTTCTGCTTCTTACACCAACTTAATACATTTTTATTTAACTGCAATGCAATGTAATCTCCGTCTGTACAAACTACGGCAAACATCAATAGCAACGCAACGTCCGTGATTGTTGACGGTGTTTGTGTTTGGCGCTGCCGTGCTAGCGTTGCCAGGAAAGATGTGACGTATACAGTCACGTAAGGCCTGGCTCTGTGCTGCTCTGTAGCCAGTGGAAACACAAGCCGGTTCTTAGAAGGCTCGTCAGTCGAACCAACTCCTTCTGGCTCTAGCACTGGCTCTGAACCAGCACCCGGTTCATTCTGGTGGAAAAAGGGGCAACAGAGGCACTAGCATAACTGTCGACTCTACTTTGCCTTGACCTGAAGTTTCCTTTCTTTCCATTCTTAGATTTGTCACTTTGCTCTTTACATATAATGATTTGCTTTATAAGGCTTTCCATTTGCAGTATTTACTTACTTACTGAATCCTCGGACTGGATAAGACCCGTGTCTGCTGGTGGTTGGTGACCACTGGTTAGTGCCTGCTGAAATGTCTAATTGCCGAAGTGTGTAAAATAATCTTAGTAATGTGCGTAATCCCATCGATGTGTCTTGATTTAACTGGTGTCAGTCCATAATATATGGGCTGAGATCCCCTTTTTAAGAGCCAGGATAGTTCATGTTTAGCTATTGTTGTGCAGGGGAGTACAGTTTGTGGTGCGAGGCTTGTTGGGGACATGTGGTGCATTTTAACCTGACAAGGACCTGCTTTTATCTATAAAAGAATTAGCTTCTTGTACCTCCTGCAAAATTAAACCGCTCTGCATGCACGAGAACAGTAGGAGCTGGAACACAATGAGGCCTCACAACCAACAGAGTCAGTATGCATTCATTATTCATATTAATTGATTCTGGCAGTTTGGAGACAATACCTTGTAATGCAACACCCATCTAGGACAGGAAGACGATAAACACGCACTAAGCTCCTCAAGCATGAATACTGAACAAGCTGCTTCCTGCTCACGTGACTCTGGCACTGTGAGGAACCGTGCGACTCAGGGTTTAATGGTGGGATTTGTATTGTTAGAGCATCGTGGTGTTTATTGTGTATATACAAGCGGGAAATTGTTCATATTGTAACACTCACTAGGCAGTTAAAAGGAATTGGACCCTTTTGTGAAGATCTTGGGTGCAGTTTTTCACATGATATATCTAGTTGCACACGTTTTTCATATCTCAAGCAGACTGGTCCCATTTTTGTAACTTACTGCAATGCTATATACAGGGTTTCTCTTGTCACACACATGTGCAACAGTTTCCATGATGGTGCAAAAGATGCGCAAATCCACAAACAGAATAAAATTAAAAGCAGATTATTCTTGTGGGATTCTGAATATCTTTGAGTGTTTGTTATTTTAAAAATCTAAATTGCGAAAATGAAGTCAGTGTTTTCTCTGATGTCCTTTTTATGTAATCACAAGGCTGCTAAGCTGACAAGGGGACAGATGAGATGTAAACACTAATTTTGTAGAAGTGAAAGGAGAAAAAAGAAGGTCACATGCATCTTGATGTGAATGGCAATGCACTCAGCATTGTGCTGCAATTAAAATTTAATGAGGCCTCTCTATTCTGCTCAACCAGAGCAGTCATTTGCTACTGTGCAGACTCTGCTCTTCAGCCTCTCCCTTCCCGGAACCTTTTTTCCACTGGCATGCAATTTCAAAACAAACCACATGAAAAATCAAATTCAGGCTTCTTTAAAAAGAATTCCTGCTCAGATTTGTCTTGATCTTTGGAGATGGTGCTTGCGTTTCATCTGGCGGAGGATGGGATTTCTTTAAATTATCAATGTGAGATCTAGTTCACGTAACAATGGAAGGTCTAAGCTCTGCTTCTCTTTGGTTTACTGTAGCTGAGACACACGAGACAGGAGTGTTAATCGAGGAAAGAACATCCTTTATGGTACTGAAACAGCACCTGATGCAGTCGTCTGTGCTTCTTTAACCCCAAATACACGTAAATATCTAACGTTTACACTCTGTCACTACAGCCATCTCTCGCTGTCTATCTCTCTGTCTCTCTCACACACACACACATTCACACATATTTGCTGAGTGCTAATCTGCACCAGTGTCCTCGTGTTTATTATGAGGTGGAGGAGCATTAGACACAGATCTGATAATCTGTACAGTATGCTAGAATCAGGCAAAGAAGCTCCATTGCAGCTGATGAGGCGTGTTTTCATAGAGCAAGTGATTTCTGCAAGGCTCTGTAGTTACTGTAATGTTTTTGAATGGCAATGTCAGCGGATCAGTTGGTCCACCTCTATGGTCCAGACTGAAATATCTCAACAACTGTACAGAAAGACAGGTGAAGGTTATTGATTTTGGTGATCCACTGACCTTTCCTTTTGCGCCACTATGAGGTTGACATTTCGGATTTTTTGTGAAATGTCTTGACAACTACTGCATGGATTGCCATGAAATTTGGTACAGATATCTATAGCGCTGAGAGGATGAATCCTACTGACTTTGATGATCCCCTGACTTTTTATTTAGCTCCGCTTACCTCTTCTACAAAAGCCTTTCCTCATAGCGTGACCTAGAATAGTTTGCAATGCGAGTGCAAGTGTAAACCATGACTATATAATACATCACACGAACTTGACACAACGAGGCTGTAAAGGCAGACTAGAGGGTGGATGAGTGTTCGCGTTCGGTGTGATGACATTTAATGTCCCCGACAACCTCTGTAGTCTCATTTAGCCACTTGTTAGCGACCACCTTTTTTAAGACATGTAAAAGCATAGAAATGCAAGAGCGGGGTATTCACTGATGTATTTTATGGCGTAGAACAATACATGAAAATCTCTTAAGCTTGTGTCATTCACAGACCTTACTTCAGGCATCTAACCCAAAACCTGTTCAAAAAACCCACTGACTGCTAGACGAGGGAACGGGAAGTGATAAAGTCCTAACTAATTTCTGGGTTTTAGACTCATTCCTGCAAAACTAACAAAATTCCCATCAGCATCAGCTGTACTTTGTGTTTACAGCTAATTAGCAAATATTAGCATCCTAACACTAAGATGGTGAACGTGGTAAACAGGGTAAACGCAGGCACGTGTACCTTGCCTGTAGTTCCCTATCTAAAATAAGGAATAGAATACTAAATATATGTAGTTACCATTAAATAAGTTATAACAATCATCTCAATAAACAAATTAACCAAATATGACTATCTAAAAAATAAATCTTCACAAAAATAAATCTTATCTTTCCAAGCACGGCTGTAGACGGTGTCTCTTGTTTACAATTCAGTCTTTGTCCTCCACTGTAATGGCCTTCACTAACTCTTATTTCTTTCTGGAATGTTTTGTCAAAGTCTTGCCACAGCAGCAGCAGCCTTAGGAACACGTTTGACATTCATGAAGGCAACCACTTTTCCTCTCAGAAAGAAGCATCATGTCTCAGTCATGTCATCTCAGTCTGCTGAGACAAGAATATTCCAAGTTTCAGTTGAACTACTCCTAAAACTCTCTGCAGCAAAAGAGAAAAGCTGTGGAGATAAATGAAAGTATAATTTATCTGGTATAAAGAACTTTTGTAATTTGCATGACTTCTCCCTGTGTTAATGTTTTTTAAAGTCCGGACCTCATTTGCATAATTCCCATTATCCCATAAATTGTGGTCCCGGCGTCATAAAGCTGCTCTCTTTTTTCACTTGTACGCATTAGTTTCTATTTTCCTCTTGTAGGAAAATGGTCTCCTCACTTAATTTTAACGAGGAAACACGTAGTTGTAATGTTCATGAGGAAAAAAATCCATATTTGTCAAAACTTAACAGCTCAGGATTTATGGAGCAAACTTGTTGTCTGTCCTTATTGTCTATTATTTTGCAATTTTACACCCCTCTCAAACCTTTTCATGGAGAGATACTACAGTGAATGTGATGTGCTGCTTCCCTTTTAACAGGCAGTGCTTTGTTGTCAACAAGCTGTTTCATGGTTCTCCAAGGTCATTTCTGTGGCAATTGTAATCTTAAAAAACTATCCCATTTTAAAGATTTCAACAGTAAAAAACTTTAGTGGATTGTATTTGAGTCATCAAGGAAAGCTACAGTATACTGATGATGGACAGAATATAGAAACAGTAGATTTCATTGTCAGCCGTCTAAAAAAGCTTATTCTGTCCTGAAACCATTTCTATTTACAGTCTTTAATTTTTGGTCCTGTGTCTGCATAGTTGTAACAATGGCAGCAGATTTGCCAACGCAATACAGCTGTGCTCTCCTACGCTCTCATTTTGACTCCTCCTTACCTTTTTCTGTCTTTTGACTTCTCGCCTGTAAGACATAAAGAAAGAGACAGAAATATGGGAACACTGACTGTTTTCTCACTGCTTAATTAGCTGTCTTTTTTGTTTGGCCCTGTACAAAGAAATTGTCTGCTAATTGCCAAATGAGCAATGAGCAGAGTGTGAGTCAGTCTGTCTATAAGGAATAGTTCAACATTTTGGGAAATATGCTTGTTTGCTTTCTTACCAAAAGTGTGATTAGAAAATCAAAACCACTCTGGTTTTGTCCATTAAATATGAACCAGCAGCCAGATAGCTTAGCTTAGGATAGAGACTGGAAGCTGAAGTAATTACTGTAACTCCCCATAAAACCTCAACTGTTCATTTTTACAGCACACCTTATGTGTGGATTTAAAAACGAGATATAACGTCAATCTGTGAGCTTTAGAGGTGCTGGTAGGCAGATTTTGTTTCCTTTGGACAGAGTCGGGCTAGCTGTTTCCCCCTGCTTCCAGTCTCTATGCTAAGCTAAGCTAACCAGCTGCTTGGTGTAGCCTTAGATAAAACCTTGGACAAATATGACTTCTTATCTAACTCTTGACAATAAAGAAAATAAATGGATTTGCCAAAATGTCAAACTATTCCTTTAATATACAGTAGGTATTAAAAGAGTACCGCTCTGATTTTGCATTGCACTCCTATAACATTAGCAGTCTCATGATGGACACTTGAAAAAAAACTAAATCAAAATTGATGCACGAGAGATGTCGTCTTTCTTACTATTCTTCTACCTTGAAAAAAGGTGCCTACATTACCCACAAAGCAACTCGACCCCAGACAGTTCTGTCAGAGATATGGGTGTGTTATGTTAGTGGTGGCTACTGTAAACTTGAGCCCCTAGCTTCCAGCAGAGATGAGGAGCAGGCTACAGAGGTCTGGCAAGCTCACTTCTTCAGCTTTCTCGTCTCTCACCTCTCTCCTAATGTAGCTTTCAGCAGGTATTTCTGCATCCAGAGCTGGAGATCATTAGTATTAGTCTTATTACTATTATTATCATTATTTTTCCTATCATTCTTATTACTATTATTATTTTATTAATATTAACACTACCATTACATTACTATTATTTTAAAATTCTATGTGGAATTTGCATTGTGCAACCTAATGCGCTCTCTCTCTCTCTCTCTCTCTCTCTCTCTCTCTCTCTCTCTCACTCTCTTGAATTGAATTGAACTGAATTGAATTGAACTTTCAAACGTCACACCCCCGATTTATCAGATTTCACACAGCTCCCTCCGGAGACGCAAAAATCAACTTTTTTCACATAATGCAGTCGAACTTGGTACTTTCCTTTAAACTGGAAGGAAACCAAAAGCTCGTCCATGAACAACTACCGTTCCCCTACTGGTGAAAATGAAAAGCACCTGAGGAAAACGTGATATGCATACACATGAATGATTCAAGTAACTGTGTGTCTTTGGCTCTGTATACCGCGAGAAAGGCAGTTTATCGTCCAGCTCACTGGTGTGTATCGACTGGTCTGTGAGGAGGCCCGGCGACAATGAGCCATGGGCTGTAGTTACCCCGCTGCCTCAATAACCAAAGCATAACCTTAAGATCTTTGGCAGCTGTTTTAATGTGCAGAACCTCCATTCGCTTCTCTGTTTGTCAGATTATTTTAATTTAGTGCTGCAGTAAGATGACACGGTGAGCAGAGTGGTTGGCCTCATAGACATAACAGGTGTCTTCAAAACAAGTTGTCTTCGCTGACTGTAGATTAGCTCTTATAACAAATCACAACAGGTTTCCTTTCGGTGAAACTGTGGCTGGTACAACATATGCATCCACTGCATAAAAGTGCACAGACTCAAATTTGTCAAAGCACACTTTAGCTCAGTGATGGATTGCAACTGAAAAAGCTGAGCTTTCATTCGGCTGTCAGGAGGAGCTGCCTGCTTCAGCAGTTCTATAACCTCTTTAAAAATGAGCAGCTCTATAGTAATTGCCACAGATGTAGTAATATATAACAAATGTTTTTTTTTTTTTTGGGGGGGGGGGGTTCATGTGTTTTAACAAAGAAGAAGAAATCATATTCATTTTAGTTGGGTTGACAGCTTTGTCACATTAGTGTTATTGATTTTTGCCTTGATATTAATTACTGTATTATCAAATGAGCTGGGATTGTGACAGTGTTTAACATGCCTATGGTAAAGTATTACCATTGTGAGCTGCTTTCTGTTTGCATTTTTATTATTATACCAGCTAACCAATATGTATTTTTCACAAAATATGTCATCACATTTCATTTCAGATTTAAACATATGATTAAAACTCTAATCTATAATATCTGAACCTGTAGTGTGGTCAGCTGCACTGGAGATGCTGAGAAATACAGTCTGTAGTGGCGTTCCGTTTGGATATAAGCCACTAATAAACTGTGGCCAAAGTAACTTAAGTCTGGCGCGAATGACACAATGTTATCTGGTTCATAAACGTTTACTTAAAAAACAGGTTTATAATACATTGTCACTCGGTAGAAAAACTCCCATGCTCTCTGCTCGACTCAACTGCACAAAGTCACTCATTATATTATTAAAGGGAGCGTCAACAATCAACATTCAGGAAAACATGCATTGGTTTTTGTACATTTTATACATTACATATGTCTTATACAACGACTAGAAATTATGAACTAGGAAATTTGCATGACATTTACATGAACTTAAAGTCTCCCATTGTGGCTCTTACACATCTTCACAACGAGTGAGTTTGTTTGCGATAACTGAAAGTAAGAGCAGAGGGCGTAGGAGTAGATTTGCATAAAGAAAACTGTGATGGCTCCTTGGATACTTTGGATTAAAGAGCTTGTTTTCCTCACGCATCTGCCATCTTTCTTTCAATTTGTTCTCTGGTTAAACAGAACTTTCTTCGGGTACGGAGGAGGGCTTAGGAAATATTTATAAAATCAACACACCAATGTTCGCTCATGGTGTCTCTCTGCGATGCTCTACTTAAAGTATATTTAACAAAAACACTGCAAGCCGTAGCACATGAATCTTTTATGAACTTGAGGGGGCCGAGAAAGTGAAAGACAAATCATTGAGATAGTGCACTCTGGACGCTCAGTTCAGTCATATGTCGGTCAGACAGACTCATCTCATCTGTGGAATCTTGGCGTCTGTGACTCAGCCAGGCTCTTCAAAGAGAGCATCAAGTGCAGTTGTTACATGTAAATGGACAGTAAGGACATGCTGGTATTATAAGTTGCTGAGCTGCAGAAATGTAGAGATATTATTCAGCTAAAGCTTTGTTTAACTGACACTACGCTGCAACATGGAGTCTTGCTACCATGTTGTATAAATAAAGTGGTGGAGATCCATTAAGATCCAAAAAAATGTAATGACATGAAGTCAACATAAATTATATTTAAGCATATAGTCACAGATATATGTGACATGATTTGACTTTGGAGCAGACTTGTGAATGTGTCTGAAACGCGGCTCACTTTTGTATGATTAATTTATTTTTATTTTTCAAAACAGGTCACAGTGTAATATTAATGACGCTCAGTATAAATTGTTTCTGATGTACAAGGAAAGATGGTGTTTGTCTGCTGACGTTCGGTACAAACTGAAATTACGAACAAATGTCTCATGAAAGACAATTATATCAAAGTGCCTTATATGGAGCAGAATTTGACAAAAAGTCAAAGATTTCTGCGCCCAGACATATTTTAGCATCAGCTGTAGATAGATACCGGTAGGTTTACTGGTCTCCCTTAATAAATGATGATTTAAGGGCTACACTTTTTAGTAAAATGTCCTTCATGATGCGTTCTTCTGGTTAACAATATACAAAACTTGAACTGTGTCTTAGATTTCATTTGTAGAACTTGGGACAGAAGACAGAGATCTTTGTTTTGTTATATGTAAGAAATCATGTTCTTGTCTGACAAATGTTGAGGCTGGGCACTTGTATGTGCATGACACAATAAATAACATACTTGACTAACTATAGTCACATAGATCCTGTAGATCACATCTTTCTCAGTCTAACTTGAGCATATGTACCCTGTCACATTCACTTTTCCAACTGTAACTATGTCCCTCAGTCGCACTTTTTTACTTGCTGTTGATAAATCAATTTCAATGCACCACTTAGAAATATTATAAAACAGGACAGCTTGCAGGGAATTCATTTTCAAAAGCCAAATGCATCCAGGCCGGTATCAGTTATGTCCCATGGTGCCCTGTGTGAAAATTAGCATTTGATTATTTCCCTTTGCTCTCCTTCTTCTTCCATTAGCAACACAACATTATTGTTCTCAAGGACTGAGAATGTAAATTAGCAATCTAACTAACAAAGTATTATCAATCTGAATGGTCTCTGTGGGTTTTTTGTGTATTTTATGAGGCAGTGAAACCACTCTTCATTAGTGCAAATTATATTACACTCAGCAAAGCTTAGTCTGGTGCATAATGTTGCAAACACATCCTCAATATTAAGCACACAAATCACTAAGTGACATTCCAAGGCTCTGGAAAAGAAATGGTTAGATGTTGTCACTTTGATATAGCTGTGTAAGATGGAAGTTTATTTTGAATGTCTCCATCCACAGTGAGACCTCCCCTCTCTCCCTCTATCTCTCTCCACATAGCACTGTCAGTCAGTTCATTTTTCTTTCTTGGGCTTGAGGTTGATGTCAGATACGGAGAGCAGTACATTAAAGTGCCACACCTGCTCTCTTTTTCCAAAAGTTAAAATGAGGAACAGACTTAGAATACCAATAGCCATAGATCAAATGAATGGTAGGGATTTTGAGCGCCTTATCTCAGTGAGTCAGTCAGTTTGGATTTGGCGCCTGCTACAAAGACCCAGAGAGAGGACTATGGGCTCAGCGATTCTCCCAGCTATCCCTCTGAGTGCAGGTACATCTGCACACACATATTGCAATCAGTATTTTACTATATTTTGATACCTTTTTATAATAATTTTTCTATTTTCTACTCACACTGCATTTTGCCAATCCTCTGCTGTCAGACATTTTTGAGAAAAGTTCATCCGACTCCAGTTTGTGCAACATTTTTAAGGAGGGAATTTGATTTTTGAGACAGAGCATTAAGCTCGCTAATCCCTATTTTCTACCGCTGTCGCTCTGCAGTGATTTCTGACAGGTATTAAAAGTAGGACCGGTGTCTGAAGTTTTTTTTAAATAGCTTCAGTGAGTCCACATTTTGAACTTGGAGCTAAGTATAGACTTTGATAGTCTGAGCTGCAAAAAAACACCCAGAAATCTCTTCAGCTATGATGTGTTTAATCAGCCTTTGAATGTAAATTTCTTTTAAAGAGCCTGTTAAATTTCCATGAAATTCCTCAGTTATTCCTCAGTGAGAGGGGTTCGATGGAGCGGGCTGCTACTGCTTGACAACCAGAAATGTGATTAAGCTCTGAAATATTCTCTGTCAACTGAAGAACACTTGTTGAGTCTTCACCAAAAAGCGACTCACATATTCCCTCTCTCGTTATGTGTTCTACAGTAAAAGAAATGAAAAGGGAAAATTATCTGCTTTAAATTGCTTCTATTTAATCCCAAATTTAAATTCTTGGGACTGTACTTTTGCTAGTAGTACATCTTCCTTTCAACAGTGATAGTGGAGAATATCACTCTGCTCAAAGGGAATGACTGGATTTGTACGCTGTATGCATGTTGAGTGGAGAAATTAACTGTGAAGCTACATTTCCTTTACATTTCAATCTGTGACCATCCCCATTACCCTCACACCTGTTATCACTTGCAATTATATTATAGAGTTATAACAGTTAATAGTGTTATGTCCCTATAAGTTTCTTGCTTTGGATCATCATATAGATGTACAGCTCACGTAAATCACAGTGTAATGTCACAAATACACAGTACAAAATCAAATTACCTTCACCTTGAATCTCTACTGTCACAATTGAATATTCTGTTGAAGACTTTCTACACTGATTTGGGAACATAATCTCATTAAAAACACTCCAGTGGCTTTGGTTTCTTGTCCCTGTCAGGTAATTCCACTAAAAACTGTAAAGAACTTAAAAAAAAAACTAACATAATATTTCAAACTGAAAATAAAGCTCCACATAACATTGTGCTCCCACAGTGAGTTTCACACAGTGCTTTAGGATTAAAGATATAACCAGGAGTTTCCTTGTTTTTGTAATAGAGGAATATTAGAAGACTTGCGCAGGACCAACATATTAAAAAGAAGAGTGGAAAATAATCGGAATCTAGCATAAAACATTTTTTTCGGCTTTTAGAAGTACATGAACTCCTCATTGAAAATAATATCATTCCTGTCTCCTTGATAAATTTTGATGATCATCATATTCAATATTAATCAAATTTGTACAGATGCATTGAGTATATGTTGAAATATTTCACCGAATAAGTAAAAACTTTGACCAGCTGGTACCGCTAGACAGGAAAGTCAGGGGATCACAAAAGTCTCTAGGATTCATCCTCTGGGGACGATTAACGACTACTAGAAAATGTATTGGCAATGCATCCAACACAAATAAGAATAGAAGCTTTAATTCTTTCAAAGTCCACATGCGACCATAAACTATTTCTAAAAGAACACCAGTAGACTCGTGAGTCTATACTTATTGGTTCTAATGAGCATCCTAGAGTAGGACCTCTAGGGCTTCCATGACAACATTACTTCCATGGAGATATAAGACACAGTGAAAGTCTGGGAGCACTTACACAGTTATTTCAAAGACGAGATGTTGCGGTCTTGCATCATCCACATGCTGCACCCTGAGTACTTTTTTTCCTGTAATGATATCCTCTTCCTTTATTCCTTCTCATGGTGTATTTCATAAGCTTTAGGATCAGCATATATATGAAGAGAGGGGGATGTCTCATTTGCTGAAATGCCCTCATGCAGCCTCATGCAAAAGACATTAGAGCCCAGAGCAAAGCTTGAAATTGCACTTTGTGTAACACATTTGAACCTTTCAACAGTGTTTCCTCATTCTCGTCAAAAATACTGCAGCACACTCTGCCTTAATCATTCAAAATAATGTGGGACAGGTGCATTTATTTCCTGTATTCTTTTTCAGGGTTGCAGGGAGGCGTGGGAAAGACGGAAAAGAAAGCAAAAGAGATTCTGGGCTGGTCACCAGTCTGTCACACATGTGGTTGATTCCACATTTAAAATCATAACTAAGAATAAATTATACTCCAAGCTACTCTTTGAAATCACAGTAAGAATCAGAGTCAGCCTTATGGGCCAGTTTCCATTGGTTCTCAGTGTTCTTGCACACAGTGCTAGGAACAATTGTACAGGAGGTTACACAAAGAAATACAGCTAAAACATGGGCGACAAAGCTAAAGAAAGACAAGCAAGCATGAGTGTATCGTCTGTTGGAGGAGAAAACAAAACACTGTGAGGACACCCACACAAACATGTGGACAAGATGGAAACTCCACAAAGAAATGCACTTCCAAATGAAGGATAATAAATTAAAGGGATGAACAGGATGGCAGGAAATACGCTGCAAGACAGGAATCAAAATCACACATCATCTGGGGGGCAGGAAGAATATTGGAAGCCAGGATCGATCTACAGTATTTCGCGCCTACTTTTGCAACAATAGCAATTTAGAAAAGGAAAAGTCACGGTGATGGTCACTAAATTAATAGAATGTCCTCACAATTATTCCCTACTGAAGCAAAAAAAGAAGCAATGCTGCAACTTGACAGAAGTGTTTTTGTGAGGATCTTAAACAATTTCTGCCACGGGTCTCTCCTCCCTTTGCAAGATTTACAATTATGCTGTGTGGTGTCATGAACAACCTTGGTTTATCACCACAGGTTGACACTTCCTTGCCACTAAGCTTTACATGGTGAGTGGTTTCAACTGCAGAGATACAATGAGCAAGGCTTGGCCTGAACAAAGTGAATAATGCATTACAGAAGAGAGAGCGAGAGAGAGGGAGAGAAGTGAGATGTACAGCAATACATGAAATAAAATCTGAACACTTTGCAAGATATGTGATGCCTCCCAAAGTGCTGTAAGAAAGTGAATGACTCATTTAGAATTGAATTGAATATAATTGATTCACTAATTAAATATGATTCTCTATGTTTGCCACCAAAGGCTGTTTTTGTTCTTACAGACTGTTCATATGATTACATAGTCTAGTCTGTACAACCAGTTTCATTAAGATTCATCACTGAACCGGGCACAAGCTCACGCACACATATGCACGTGCACATGTGGAAGCGCAACACTATTGTGATCCTTAATTATGTACAAACTTTGAAACCATAAGTCATTATGCTCTTGACTAATACTACATACTTACAACTTATGTTTTTATTCTAATCACAATGATGTGCATGATTATATTCTTGGTTATCTTAATTTCTTTTGAATACTGCTTTGTACCTTTTTTTTAAGATTTAAAGATTTGTTTATGATTTAAACTCGGCACACTTGTAAAATAAGGCTTCTGTTCCCATGTGTTGTTTCCTAATGTAAAAAAAATGGCAAGCGCAGTACAGGTTTATTTAGTTTTATTTCAGGGTGCTCAGAGGAGAGCCTCTACAAATGCTTGGCTCCAGCCGGCTAATTTGATTGGTCCGCGGACATCCCCGAGCTCTCGTCCTATCTCGCGATACTGAAGATCCTTCCCAGTGAGAAGCAGATCCTGAACTGTGTCCAGTCGCTGTTGTGGCTGGGGGAAGGCACAGTCAGCCAGTCTCTCTGGTTGAGCCGTGATTCAACCTGAGGCAAAGCAAGAGTCTTTTAAACTAGCCGACCAGCCGAAAACAACTACTACTGGCGTCCCCGAACCAACTCCGGCCCCGCACGACACCTTTAATCCTGCAGGTAAGGTTGCTAACGTTATGTCTTGTTGGCTCCCTCTGTCCAGACATTCATATATGCAGTGCTAGCTGATATTTCCACAGTTCAGTTTCACATCAGCAGGGCAACATTTTAATCCCACCAGTTTGAGTTTCCTCTTCTGTCACGTCTTACCCTCGTGAAACACTTTCCCGTCCAGTGTTTGGCACGAGCTTCGGCGTGTCGGCTTGTCGTTGCGGAAGCAGCGGGGGGATGCAGGAACTTCAGAGCTCACAGTGGACTCAGGAATGCTTAACCCCCGTTAGCTTGGATGCTAACCATACATCTGCTTAGTATAAAGTAGCGGTTGGCTGGCTTACTAGCTAGCTGGCTAGGTCGACTGCCAGCTCAACACAAAACTATCAGCGTTTGGTTTTTGTTTTGCACCACCGTCCTGTTGGAGAGGTTGTGATGAGGCGGCTGCGCGAGGAAGCACACGCCAGGCTTTTTGTTCCCTTTTTTTGTTGTTGTTGTTGTTTTGTGAATGGACCAGAAACTGCCAAACTTAACTTGTGCCACCGGTTAGCTAACGTCCAGTCATCTTCGGTTTTAACGGCAGCTTGGTGTCGCTTTCCAGTCAAGGTAGGTTTTCACTACGTGTCATTGCTAGTTTAATCTGGGACTCCTCGGTGTCTAACTGATAGTGTCTCTTACTAATGTGCAGTAACTTCTCCTTCCCCAAAGCGCCCCCCCCCCATCCAAGATATTTCCACTAACAAGCGCCACACATTTCTGCAGCTGTCCTGTTATTACAGACTGAAGGTAAAATGCCACTTATGTGCAGTTGTGCTCCTGGGAATCCAGCAATCAGAGATGCAATAACACTAACTTGGCTTTATAGTGATCAGTACTATCCTTGAACTGTCTCTCCATACTAGTCCTTTATAGTCGAGTCCCTTAAAGCTTTGGTAACTACGCAGCTGTTCGACAGTGGGCATTGTTAAGGATCTGCCACAGTTGACTTTAGGCTATTTCCAGGATACTGACGTTTTTAGTTATGTGCCCATATCCCCCTGAACGTTGACCAGAGAAGATGAGATTGAACTGTATTCATGTCGATATACGTTTTTGTGTCCATGATGCTTGGTATACCTGGTTAAAAGTAGAAGAATAAAGGGAGGTGCAATGTTCAAATGAGGGCGCAATGCATTAATGAAAGTGTGGGTTTTGTTGGTTTCCATGAAATTACGAGCAAGGAGGAAACTGTACAGAGAGGTGCAATGGTATATAGTATCATTGTGGAAATGAAAAAGGAAGGATATCTCGAAGCAATAAGTGGTGCAGCTTGTTTGTGTCTATTGCTGAAGGTGCTCCTATGTTCATCCAGAAAGGCGTAAAGGAGGTGATGAGGAAAAAGCCAAAGCAGGGTAATAAACAATTTGCTTAGATGTTTCAAAAAATCTACATCATCAAACTTTTGAACTGAGGAAATTACTTTAACATTTGCCCCTACTTAACATTCTCTAGATAAACACAGGAGGACTTATTTAACGCCTGCTCAAACACTGGATTGTTGAGACCGATGTATTTCATTTCATTTTATTTATTATACAGGAAAAGATTAAAAGTGAGACCACAGTTATTCGGGCCTGACTTTTCCAGCAGGTTCCTGTTCTGCAGCATAAGGACAGATGCGTTCAGATCAAGAGCACATACACAAAACCACACAATTTACAAGCCACATTTTCTCACACATTCACTCCATTGATCGGTGGTTACAAGTGTAGCTGTCAAAAAGACATTTTCTATAAGTTTGAATTGTGACTCAGACTCCGCTGTCCTGATGTGACGAGGATTCCAGTGTTCGTGAGGAAGAATGACCTCTGACCAAAGTTATTTCTGAAAGCGGGCACTGGGAGCTGCTCTTGAGAGCTCGATCTGGTGCTCCGTCTTGTGTTGACTGCTGGCAGTAAGGCCATTAGTGCAGGTGACAGTTGTTTTTTATCTGGAAATAAAACTCGTGGGCTACACTAGATATCGATATATAGATATTGTAATTTGGGAGTTTAAAAAAAGCTGATAACAATAGACTGGCAGATAGTTGGGTTTCTTTTTTAACATAAACACATAACACAGGCAAACAATTTTAACACTTTGATCCCTTTGTTGTTTATTTTTTTAACTGTGTCCATGATATGTACTGCGTGGGACATTTTATAATTGTAAAATCAACTTGTCACTGTTTCTAAATTAGCTCAAACCAACTTTGGCAATTCTGTGCTGCAATGTACGCAGGCCACATAACCCATTTCCCATAACGTTTTTTTGTCATTAAGGCTACGTAGCTGAAAACATTTGGTTGAAATACCTTATTTAATTTTTTCCCCAATGGACTCACAGTGCTTATATCTCAGCTGGTCTGCACCTCGAGTGTGCGGTCTCTGAATCTGTGAGTTCCTCTCAAGAGACATTATTAAACACAACAATAACACCATGTCTCTGCTAATAAATTGCCAGTTGAATGAAAGCCGTGAGTAGAACAGCTTCACCTTTATTGTTGGTTTAGGGAGGTCAAGTTTCACATTGTTATGATGAATGTTGTACACTAGGTCATTCTGCAAACTGCTATGATTTAGATTTCATGTCATACTACACCACAGGCTAAACACAGTCGTTTTTTATTACAGTGTTTGACTAAAAAATATCCTTAAATGTTTTACATTTTGCTCAAGAGCCAGCTGAAACATGTTTAAATGTTTTCTTAAATTCCATTTCACTAATGACATGCCCCTTACCCATGCCTCAGTGTGTGTACATGCACAGTAATAATTTTAATTATAATCATTTGAGATAAGTAAATACTCGAACTATGGAAATTGTCATGTACACACATAGTCTGGTTACATAGCTGAGCTGTGTTGCATTCATAATCTCTGTGAGCACAACCCGATTAACCCACCTGGTTTCTGCTTAGTCACTGAGTTTTTGTCTGGCAGGGGTCAAGACTAACCGTTGCCAGATTTAGACCACATCAATCATTTGGTTTAGTCGGATTCATGCTGTTGACGGCCACTTTTTGTGTGTTTTTAAAAAATCCCTTTGAATCTCGCAGGTTGGGCGTGGAATCCTCTACCCAGACGAATAAAAGTATCGTGTTACGCTGATTACCTCTGTCAGATTTAGTGAATCTCAAAGTATGTGTGGGGTCAACAGTAGTCAGAGTAGTATCAACACTGAGGCAGCTCCGCAAATATACAAGAACAAAAGCTTGACAAGCAAAGCTAATAAAGCAGATGGCAGCTGGGAAAATGAAAGGCAGGTATGTTCACAAGAGTGGACAGTGGACACCACACTTGAGAATATGTACATGGCATGTCAGACAAACCTGGCAAACCCATTTACTATTGACATGTCTGAGATGCTATTGAAACTCCAGATAATTCTAGTAAGTTTTTAGTGGGCTTTAGTTAAAAGTAATCTTGAAATATGGGATGTAGTTTCCCAGAAACATTATTGCTCCAGTTCTAATCTATAAAATGATGGCAGCCATTCTGTCAACTTTGGCAACCAACATTGATCCCTGGCAGCCAGCCTGGCTACCAATTTCTAAGACTTGCCGTTGGGTGCTGTCTGGTTTCATTTCACTGAATTTACACATGAACCAGAATGGCAGTGGAGGGAAGCGGATGCAAAGCAGTTTTTCCCTACTGGAAAGTAAAGTGGAAGTCACTCTCGATTTTAAAGGTGGATGTGAAGAGAGGTAGTTTTCATGTTATGACTAAGAAATGTATTTATGTTTTTAATATTGCTCTTCATATTTTGATGTGCTATTAATGTTTTACAGCCATCTTTACATAAACACAATGATCAAATCAATTAAAGTCATCGATGGATTGTGTCATCGTGAACCGTGTAAATGAGCAGTTTCTTTTCAGATACATTTATTTTATTCAGACCTCACAGGGTAGTCAAGGTGTGTGTAGTAATGAGGGGTTTTGAATAAAACCATTTACCTTGATAGCGTACGAGAGAGAGCGATACCTGTCTCCTATACACAGAATCTTCATCACACTTTATTCAATCTTCTCACTTGGAGTTACACATATAAAATGCAATCCTATACACACATTCTTCAAATAAATGAAACGCTTGTTCGTTTATGTGAAACAACCGCATTAATGTTTTTGTGTGTATTCACGTTGATAATGAGAAAGATACCGTTTATGCGACATTTTAAGTGTGTGTGGTAATATGATGCCTTCTTTTACTGTTTTACGTCACTGTAGAGCATGTTTTTGTACTGGCATAGTAGTTTTTCCCAGTAAATAATTTGACATTTAGTGCTATTTTAATGTTATGAGGTACATCTAAAAATAATGTGGTGCTTTATTTTAAGCAGTAAAAGTTTTGTTTTAATGAATCTTTTTTCCCTGGTTTGCGTGCTTCGAAGCTCTGTTTTTCAGAATTACTGCTTTAAACTACTTACTGACTAAAGCTGCTTAAACCAGATGATGCACTGATTTGTGCCAGCTGGCTGGTGAGAACAAGTGGGGGGGAAATAAATGTATAAAATGAAGAAACCAGAATTAGTGACAATTCATAGAAATAAGAAGTTTGTTTATGATTTGGTGTATATATGGTTTCATTGGCAGGGACGGCGTCCAGAAATGTGCTAACAAAGACTTACACATAAAACCTTGTTCCATAGAGTGTGTATTTGTACTATTTTTGAGTGGTGGCAGATTGCATTAACACTGGCAGAAGTTGGCAGCTTGCTATCAGGCAGTCAGCTAACCAGAGAGTTGATAGAAATGCCTAGAGACGACAGAATACAGTACATCACTCTGCAAAATATTATATAGGTGAACCCCGTGGAATAGATAATACGGTAATACTTGATTAGAAAGAGAGGAGATTGTGAATGAAACTTGAAATACCAACAACCAATTTAGACCCTAACAAAGACCTTTTTAAATCCATAAATCTCAGCACCTGGCAAAGTAATCCCTTAGTCACTGGTATTGATCAACAGCTCTATCCGCCCCTCTTGGATGTATTAAGGCCATTTCCTGCTGTGGTGCAAAATGCACCTTTTTCAAAAGTTACGGTTCCAGCAGAAAACACCATACAGCAAGATGCTGTTTTTATCCACTTTCACTCTGCACAATTTAGTCTTACAGAGTCTCCCACGTAAAGAGTTGATGACTGTGCCTCTGACATTTTGACTTCATCATTCCATAACACCTTATATATGGACTTTCTTTCACATACATTTTGTCAATTATGCATACTCTCATATGGACATAGGCCTACTCAACAGCCCTGTAGATGCAGCTCTGTCTCCGTCTTTCTGTTTTTTTTATAGTTATTTCAATGGCAGGTTCCACTTGCACAACAAATCCTAATGATTCTGTGGTATTTAACGTGTCACAGTTGTAGTCTTAAACCCACATTCCCCCATTCAGTTTTTCATCTCCAGTCAATAATTAATCATAGGACCTTATCTATATCTAGAGCTATCTGCGGATTTTGGCAGAGTGCAGTTTTATGTTTCTCTGTGCTTTGATTTATTGTTGATATATGTCCTTCCAAAGCAATTCCTGTCTCTTCTCTGAGTGGCCTTAATCAGCACATTTCACCACACTGCATGAAACAGTCAAGTGTCCTTGTGCCTGAAGTTGTCTTTTCTTGTTTCCCATTTCCTGGTCTGTTTGAAGAAGCGCAGGACACAAAGCTGTCGAATGCGAACAGTGTTTTGTATTGAACTCTACACATTTTTACCCATTTTCTGTGGTACTTGAACTGCAGAGTGGAAGCAAAGTAGAAACCAGATATGCAACTTGTAGCATGTCCAGTCCTTTCCTGTGTAGACAGTTGTAATTAAGTACTACCCTTAAACATGAGACCGTTGCTATTTGTCTTTGAGCCTACTTGATGAATTATGCAATTTTCTATAAAATAATTGAATCCATTATTATTATTATTATTATTAATCATTATAATGAGTCATATTATTATTATTATTACTGCACTGTTATGCCTAAAGTTTTGGCCAAGTCTAAACTTATCTGTGCCAACAAGAATCAACATCAGAAAGATCTAAATTAGGCCTGATTAGATATTAATGTGTCTGTAGTTTGAATTTCTAAAACATTAGTAACTGTGTCACTTAGGTCAAAACCCGTGTCTTCTGGGCAACAATTGATTCCAGGGTGGTAAATCCAGATTCTATATGAATCCTCCCCTGCTTCAGCCAGCTGATGGTATCCGTGTAGTAATTCTTATCATATTTTGTGCTCGGCTCTACCAACTACCAGTGTGATAAGAGGCCACCCGAAAGGTACTTTCTACCCCCTTATTATGTAAGATTGTGTATATTTCTAATTGTGCTACAGGCCTTTAAAAATAAATAAATAAATAGTGTAATTTTCTGTCCATTATAATCAAATACTTTTTAAACTAAAATTTGGATGATGAAGCAGATTTGTGTTTATCTCATCTGAACATAGAAAGCAAATGTAACATTTATTTTTCATCCATGTTTACAAAGACCTCTTTTTTGAGTGTGTTTATCATCTTAATTAAGCTTTAAAGGAAAGGTCTGTGTGAGGCTGAGTCGTTTCTCACACTCTTGAGGCTTTCCCATCTGTTTTCTACCATCAGCCCAAAAAGAGATAATGCTGACTGATTATTAGCAGAAGATATTTAAATGTCTTGCATTATGCTTCTTTTATTGTTCTGTGGTGTCCTCAGTATTCATTTTTGACTGTTGTAAAAAAGCAACCATCCTTAGTGTGTCCTTTTGAGATCTGTATGCTTATATTTGCCGCCCCACACTGACGATATAATCGTAACTAAAACTTGCTCGCTTTTTCTTTCTTCCAGTTTGTTCATGATGGGTTGGGAGAGATTTACTGAAATGTTTAGATGGCAGATAGTGCTGGGCAAAAATACCATACCATTTCAACCAGTACAGATTTTAATATAAATTTCCACCAAAGTAGTTATCCCATTTTAATATATTTTTATTAGGCCATTGTGAGCAATGTTGCAAACCACAGAGCAGGACTGCTTTATTGCAGTATTGGGTTTAGGGGGATTTCTGTATCATTGATGATGATTTTGTCAGGTACTTAATTCACAGGATTAGCCAAAAATCATTTCCCCAATCGCATTTCCAGAATATGTCCTGAACACTATATGTCCTGATGTACAGTATATTACTATTGTGATATAAATCACATTTGACCAACAGAATTGATCCATATTGACCACACCTAGTGGCAGAAGGGAGATTATCAGGTGTGGGTTGTTTGTGACCAAGTTGGCAGATGGCAGTTCTACTGTTGATGCTGCTTTTCTTGTTGAAGTTGACCAGAAAATCCTCTTTAAATTAACCATTTTTTTCCCCGTTGCTTCTTCAATCCCACCATCTAACAAGGAAGCATTCAAACATGCTTTCTCGTGTATGTTGGTCCTTTGAGACCCTTTTATTGCCGTGATTCGCTTGTACTCTTCAATAGCCTGCTGAGTGGATGTTGGATATTGATAAAAAAGGCTAGTTTTATATCCACTTTACACCAAGGACCTGTGTTTTTTTCCCCAGCAGGGAGCTGATCCCTCTGGTACTCTTTAGTCCTCCTGATGTTCCTGTGCAGGCAGTTTTTGAGTAGCCGGTCGGATGAGGAAAATGATCATCTACAGGATGTTTGCAGTACCAAGACAGATTCAAGTGATGTCATGTTTTGTTTTTTTTTACCAAATTAATTTTTAAAAGGTTGTGAAAATGACAATTATAAAAGCATGAATAAAGATTTCATTCTTTTATTTTATATATAAAATCATCTCAGAGTAGCTCTACTGCAAACAGTAATATTGTTCAGAATTTGCCTAAATTTAGTGATGTCATATGTAAATCATTTAAATGAAATTGCAAACTAAGGATAAAACAATAAGTGTCAATATCAAGTTGTTCAACTCTCTTTTAGAGTCTGTGCTGTCATTGTCTGTACTATCCACAGCCTATAATAAGAAGTGCCTGATGTTTTCTCTCTCATGGGGCACTACACCACTCCCAACTTGGACCTGCTGGGTGAAATGTAATTCACCACATATAGCCTCACCAATCCTACAGAGTAAATCGTTTAATGTGCTGAGGAATAAATGTTGAGAGCACAAAGGCACATGAAGTGAGAAAGAAAGAAGAACGCTGTATTTGTTGGTCAAGTTGCTTTCCATCAGAATAGCACCTATTTCAAAGAATAGTTAAGAGCTATTGTGGACCTATGTTGCTGACCCTCAAGCTGTTGAACCAGATTTCTTTCAGCTCGCTTAAATGTCATTATGTCTCTCCTACAGGAGGGCAGTAGTATTTCTGTCTGCCCCACTGCTGTAGCTGCTTGAGCTTGCTCATGCTGAGATTTCTATCTCTAATGCAGCCAAAAGCCAGTTTGTCCCATTGCTTAATAATGGGCTAAAGGACAAAGGGCTGCTCTGTTTTGGCTGCATGCATGATACTTCCTAAAGCCTAAATTCCTGAAGCACAAGGTCCCAGATCACAGGAATTTTTACAGTGCCTCATCACTCCATATTGGTGATAATGAGCAGGCAAGTGGAGGATCATTTGTCCTCTCTATGAAGTTCAGGGTCGATCTCAAGAGTTCAACATTATAAACAAAGGAAGTAGTTGTCAGGTGATGTTTTGACTGCATTATGCCAGGATCAGACTACACGACATTTTCACCTTTTGAGACCATCACTGTGTCAGATTAGGTGATCACAGTCATAAATTCTTGCTGTGGCTTGGCCGAGGGACATGGCAGACCACACGATGGACCTTGACCAATCACAGCTTCCTTTTTTGCTCCACCATAATAACACGGGTGCATGGAAGCTGCGTGACGCTCCGTGTTGCTTTGGGTCAACATCATGAAACGTGTCGTAGAATTTGTCGAACCAGGCGAGAGAAGGCAAAAACTTTTTCTCGGGACGTTGTGAGGCGTCCAGATGCTGCTTCATGTTGTATGTCTTCCACTATGACACACAGCGTGATTTGAAAATGATCAATTCAAAAATAATTCCCGTTACAAAGTTTTGTTTCCTGACGCCCCACATCAGGTTAGGCGATTATCGGGCTGATATCACATAGTCTGGTCCTGGCATTAGATTGCAGGTGTCATTGATATAGTGTTGTCCCCTGTATAAGTGTGTTACAGGGTTTGCGGATAGAATTTTCTTTTTTCTCCAGCAAGCAACAGCTTGATGATGGTGTACGGACATTGTCACCACCTCCCAGAACATCCTTATGTTTTAGCGCACAGTTGCTCTACCATTACAAACATTGCATTTGGCGCAGTTTCTGAAGACTTAGAAGTTCACAACCGAACAAGCATGTCATAATGGCTGCTTTTGTTAACAATCTACATGTTACTATTCTTTCTAGCCTACATTGTTAATTCTTGGCAGCGGGTTGAGGCGGGTTGGACGAGTCCAGGCTCTCTGTGGGACGCTGCTGTTGTAAACCCTAGCCCTGTGACCCTCAGTACAACCAACTGTAGCTTGCTTCAAAGGCAACACGCAGAAAGCTTATGTCTGCATTCTTTGGAGCCATAACCCTACCCCAGGCACGTTCCCCTCTACCCCTCCTCCATGCTAAGTACCAGCCATCCCATACAACAAAAGAAAGTTGCCCTCAGGCACACAGACATCTGATATGTGCCTATGTGCCCGTCTCGTTATTTACCGTCAGTGAATGTCTTATAGAAAAATGTGTCTAACACTGATTTTGTATTGTGCATGTAGTCAGGATTAGGAGCTTTCCAAGTAATTGTAACACTCTACGGGGAGTGAGATGCTCGGGTTGGCTGGCTCATGGTCATGTGTGGAGCGCTTGTCCCTTTGCCGTCTGTCCTATCTGTCACAGTGTCAGTACTCTAACCCAAGAACCCCACCACGCTGTGCCTTCATTATACGTGGGTTAACCACACATTTGAATGTAGTGCTGTTCTTCTCAGTATAGTTGGGCTGATGCCATCGTCTATCGCCGATGGCCGACAGTCATTGACCACAGAGCCTTCACCATCGTAACATTGTGATATAAAAAGTAAGAAAAGGCCGGGTGAGGATGGGCTTAAACATGCAAAAAATAGAAATCGTAATTAATATCCAAATAAATTAAGTAGGGCTGCAACGAACGATTATTTTTATCGATTATTCAGTTTTTTTTATTACTTAATACAAAAATTAACTTTCCCAAAATAAATATCAAAAACGGGTGTCACTAATATTTCAATATTTTTTTTCCAATCATTTTCTTTTAAAAACAACACATTAATATACTACCCTATTTCTAGTAGGTAATTTCTTATGTCACCATTTTAATTCTACTGAATTCTCCCCCATTAATAGCAGGTGAGCCGTGTGGAGGAGGGTTGTTGTTAATGACGTCGAAACGATCGACACCAACGTGGCACTTATTGGCATCCACACCAACCAGTGCACTTACGAGCTTTTACAAACCAACGGCTTAAGTAGGCGTACATAAACCGGAGACTGACTCTCTCTCTCTCTGTGTTTCTCTGCAGAGCATGTGCGACTGTCAGTAGACTGCGAGGGGAGACTGATACTCATTGCAACGTGTCGATGCATGATATGCAAATTGCCGTATTTCTGTAATCGATTATGTCAATTAGGATGAATCGCCCTAGCCCTAAGAAAATGTATAAAAGAAAGTATATGAAAAATGGAAAGTTCCTTTAATAGTATTAGCCCATAAACTTGCCCTACACTCTGATCGGTTGACTGTGATATCAGTACAGCTCAGTTGAGGGCGGTCGCAGGCATGCTTTGGCCCTGCTCCCAAGCAGAACGTAAAAGTGTGTGTTTTTTCCCCCTTTTTTTTTTTTTTTTTTTTTTCAAAGCAGGAAAGTAGTTGGCCAGAAGAATAATTTAAGCCTACAAATTATGTTTTCTATATGGAGGAGTTATTTTCCATCCAGTTTGATAATTGAAGGGCTCAGTGAATGAAACTTGTAAAAATGTCTCTGGCATTTTACAGTCACTCTCATAAGAGCCATCCACTATAACTACCCAACGTGGCTAAAGGATTTCTTAGTTAATTGTTTTAATAGCCATCTTTACAACCTCCAGCACTGCAAAACTTGGAGACCCTGAAGCTCTCTCATCTTCCCTGAATAAAATTAATCTTCCACGGCCCTCTTTTGCTGTGTCTCTGTGACATTCACACTTGATTAGCCTTGCAAATTAAGTTTTCTTTCTTTTAAGGTAGGAGATGTGACCTTGGCCCCAGAGACCTGTTAAGTCTTTATTGGATTGCCTGGACATATTAAGCTAGGAGGATCTCCTAGCAGTGTTTTGCTGCAGCCACTGTATCAGCCCTTGTTTCAGCTTGTCTTCATGGCTCTTTTGTAGCCTCATGTCTGGACACTTGGTAGCATCCAATGCTTGAGATAAAAGAAACTACTTGGGGTCAAATGTAATTCACAGTAAACCTACCCAATCTTTCAGCCACTTCAATTTATATAGCTTACTGGAACAACTCAATTTAACAGAGCCATCATTAACTTTATTAATTACACCTGTGCTTGCACTGGTATGACAAGTCCAAATGCCCACAGTGAGAGAGGTCTGTTTTTTTTACGTAAGGCTTAAACTACCAGTAACGAGAGAGGCTGACATTGATTTTTTTTTCTCATGTTTATCCAATATTTTGCAAGAACTTGAAAGTGTACTTTGCACACTAGACTCAGTTCCTGATATCGTATAAAAAAAAAGGTGAGAGTCCAATGATCTCCTATAATAACGTTTATAGTCATTTGAATGTAAGAAAGGAGTTGGCTCTAATCTGCCTTTTTCACAGCAAACGTTTAGACCTTTGGAACTAACGATGGATATGTTACTTAAATCACAAAAGGTGCCAGGGGGTGTTTTTATATAATTTTATCTAATTATTTGGTGTAAATGTCTAGAGTAAATTTATTTACTTTTCTGCAATAGAGCATTAGCTGTACTCCCACCTACAGATGAGCAGGACATTTTTTGTAATTTCAGCAGCCTGTCTGCTAATGAGCTTCTGCTCAGACTGGCAGGTCAAAGAGGATTTAAGTTGGTGCTAACTGGTCAAAATCAGACAACTTTGTTCAAATATTACTTATTACATATATTATCTGCTGGCCTTTCAGTGTGGCGCTTGCTTGTCCTCCCCATGAGTTGGTCTCCTCTGGGTGCTCTGGTTTCCTTCCACAGTTCAAAGACATGCAAGTTAGGTGAACTGCCCCTCACAGGAATCAAACAAGTGTTATTCTACTTGTGCCGTAAGTCTCGGCAGGGTCCCAGATAAATGCTGTAAATCAGTGCTGGCTGGTAGAGGAGATCAGGTCTGGGTGAGAGTTGAGATGTAAAAGTTGCCTTCGACCTCAAAGGTTTGAGCAGTTTTATTTGCCTGAGTTGACCAGGCAAACACAAAGAGACTGGATTCAAAAGAGATGAACAAAGGTTTTCTTCTACGGCAGAATTTGGATGGCTGAGAATGATTCCTCATGTGAATGGGCAAAATCATGTCTCTTCTCGAACTTCACTTTTCTTCAGTTAAGTAGTTGTTAAAAATAATAAACTCAAAATTCAGTCACTTGTAATGTTTTGGCCAATAGAACCTACAAGTCGAAGTTCTACTTGTGGAAGTAGAAGCCACAAGTAGTAGACGTTTGTACAGTTTCTGTCAGATAGCATGTAGCACCTCTCTTTGCCCTTATGCTATGCCCTTATGCTAGACTGTGTTGTTCATTTGAGTGCCGAGCAAGAAGACTGAGCTGTTCTTGATCACTTATGTTTGCATGATTTGTTTTATGATTCCTGGTTTGTCTTTAACATTTTTTTTATTTTATTTTTACTGGTGCCTTGCTTTCTCATTATGAATGCTGCTGAAATCTATAAGCCCCAGGAATGCTGACTGCAGAAAAGGGAGTGACTTTGCTGTCTCTGTGGAGCGCCACATATAAAGAAGTGCAGCTGAATAAGTTTGCTGTACCGTCAAAGTACAGGCATGTCTCATCTCTTCCGCTTCTCCACACTGTATTGTATACCCGTACTCATGCCTGAGTAGCACGTTTTTTCATTCAGCTCAACACTGACAGCCCTGTTAGCAATGGTGAATTTGATGGACCATGGCTATCTCAATGTCATATCTCCAACCAGCTTTATCCATCTAATGTAAAAGGGACCATGTGATTGTGCAACCAAGGGAAGAGCCTTGTTTGTATGGGATGATACTGTACATATATGGCGCTTTTCCACTACACAGTACCAGCTCGCCTCGACTTGACTCGCCTTTGTTTGTTTTCCACTGTGTAAAAGTTGTACCTGTACCTGCTTCCAGGTACTTTTTTTCGTATCACCTCCGGCGAGGTTCTGAGGGAGCTGAGGCGATACTAAAATGTGACGTTAAAACACGGCAGACTGCTGATTGGTCAGAGAGAATCGTCACCATTGCACGCGTCAGACCGAGTATCCTGAATAACCCCGCCATTTTTAAATAGTTTGGCCAGAGATTGTGTGATATACCTGTTACTACTATGGCAAATCGGAAGAATACGCCATGGTCAAACGAAACAACGTTTGTCATAATTATTTTTGCATAATTACTGAGAGGTGTAGTGTTGCATGACTATAAATTTTGCATCGAATACAATGCATTGCATTTTAGTAGATGGTAGTGTATATGCCATGGACACTACATTGAGCACCATGTTGAGACTGAGAGATGTAATTCTTTGTCCTCCCTATTTACATAAATGAGGGGCGCAGAATATTAGAAAGTAGGGCTAAATCGAGTAACTTCGGTGCAAATTATTTGCATCAAAGCTATGTTTAATCCATATAATTACGTACAGCGCACTGTGTTTTGCACGGATGATTATTACTGTCGTACAGTGCGCTTACTGTGCCCTCAATGCGAAACAACATTATAGGCATCATGAAAGTAGACTTGATGGCAGACCAGTTGTATTAGATTGTTCAGGAGGAGTGTATACGAGCCTGTCATTTTGTTTTTCACATTAGGTCTGTCTTCTTAAATCGCACGATGAAGAATGCTGTTTATTCTTTGGCTAGTACTAAAGGGTCCAACCTGAAATGAAGTCGTTAACAGTCCTATCCAATGTCTCAGTGCCCACCAACCACGAGAATGGAGAAAAGAGCTACGCCTGAGCCGTGAGCGACACATGCTTGGGGCCAGGTGTATAAACGATTGCATATGCACAAAAAACATGCGTACCCCATTTCCAACACATGAAGTAGTATTTTTAAAAACAGTCTGTGCATTGGGTCTGTGAGTATCTCACACATACTTCAGGCAATATGTACAAGTGTGAGCCACAGGTGAAATGAAGAAGTGGAAATAAACTATGAAGCACTTTGTAAAACATGTATTGATAAGAGCACTGTAAACCAAATCATCAATTACCTTTTTTATGTTGTTTTTTTTTTGTTAGAGAACCTCACCAAGGCGACACAATTGGTGAAATTGCACTTGTTTTTACGTTCTTTTTCATTTATTAAAAGACTGGTGGAGCAGGCTGACGTGTTGATGTGTGATGTGATTAAGATTGTGTCTACATCCATTTATGGCTTAAAGTAGGAGAGGAAATCTGGCTCCCACGCAGACGACCAGTTCCACGATGACTGATATTGATAAAACATAAACATGCGTACAGCTTTATAAATCTCACCGGTTTTAGTCATGAACCTACACAGAGTTGTATGCATCTTGCCGTCATGTATTTTTGCCGGACTGGCTCACATCTCTCAATTATTCATGGTTAACACGAAACGAAAATTTCATCATGCATTTCATATGTATGATTACATTATCGGGAACCAATTATGGTGTTATCATACTCGGAGAGAGAGACTTCTTCAAACTCTACTTCTGAAATGCTTCCAGTGGCCGTTTGGACTGTGGCAGAGGTGTTGCAGCTAAGCCACATGGACGTTCTGGGTTCCAAACTGAGTTAGAAGCTGATAGACTTGTGCACAGTGTCAAAAAATTGGCATGGCCTTGTTGTGCAATCTGTGAAACTAGAAGATTACATTTCTGAATCACCAAAATTACAAGTGAACAGTAGTATAATATCCTTAATGCTTTTACTTATTCCTGTGTGGCCGCACACATATGATGCAAGGATAGACTGAAAGGGAAGGAAATGGCTTTCAGAGAGAGGTTGAAGAGATTTACCCGAAAGCAATTACAGGGAAGAGAGACAACAGAAGATTGACAGGACACTGCCACCCTGACTGGAGTAATAATTTGCTTGGAAAGGCCACTTATGAGTAACCCTGCAGAATACAGGAAAGACATGGTCTGCTAGAAAGAGCCTTTTTTTTTTTTACATCCCCTTAAGGCTTTTACCTTTCCCGTTGCAAGACTTGTTCAACCTTGTCGCTGGATGGCCTACAGACTCTTTACATTTCTTGTAAATTCTTTAGCTTGGTGAGCCATGGTGCTTCACATATTAAGTCCCACAACATTCTTTTGAATATGTCTTCTTTAGGTCTTGACTTGTATTTCTCAAGTTGAATGTGGAGGTCTGAGAGGTTTTAACCAAAGACTGGGTTTAAGCCTCCCTCAAGGTCAACAACCTATTCTTTCTGTGACTGAAGGAAGGGCGTACTGCAAGAGACATGTTATCAGGCAAAATCTAATCTCTTTACAAAGTGCTGGTTAATTTTCTCACTGCAACAAGAGCGCCGTTATTAAATAAACTTGTTTGTCTAAGAGTCGCACCAAGAAAAAGTCTTTCAGCGAGAACTTGCTGTGTCTGTAATTATTCCTGCAAAGATTGCCGGTGATCTAATCATTTCATTAGGTACCTGACCTTAGATTCCTCTGGAGAGAATTTAATGAAACGCTTCCTCTTCCACACAGAAATCATAACAAGGATTTCTACTGTCTCTCTCCCCTTCTTTTTCCTCTTAAGGAAACAGCATCTTTCCACCCCCACACCCTTATTACTGTCCCCCTCCCAGCAGAGGAGAGACCTCGAAACAGAAAATGGATCTTGAATCTTCCAACATTTCAGTACATTTGGGTTTCCAGACAGCGTAAAGGAGCCAGGCGTGATAGCAAGGACATGTAACTTGCTTATTCATGCTGTAAATGTGCTCTGCAAATCACTAGAAGTGAGACTATGCTTTCCTTACTTGAGCGTGCCAGTTATGATAAATGACCTGAAACATTTGGTGTCCCACTTTCCTCTCTTTTTCTATTTCTGTCTCTCTCCTGCTATCCGTCTTTTCAGTCAAAAGTCTTGACATTTTATGAGCAACACGCTCTGATTGAGGAATAATGATATATGCATATACAGAATTCTGAGAGGAGAACAATAACCACTGCCACCCTGCTCTCTCAGAAGCCCTTTGTTCCCCTGTCTTTATTTCTTCATTCCGTCATATCTGCTGGAGATTGAGCGATATATATCATCAAAGCCTTTTTGAAGCATCCCACTCTCTTCCAAAATCCTTTTGATTTCCGACAGCATGAGCTGCTTAATATTCCAAACTAGTCGGTGGCCTTTTCAGAGAACTAACAAGGTTCTGAAGATGCGAGACTTGTCTTCACGTGAAAGGCAGCTGGGGCGCGGCCCTCTGCTTTTTCAGAGCTCACGCCGAGGTGTCTGTGCTGCTAACAAGTTCAAAGCTGTTCATCAGATACGCAGAGGCCGGTAAGGGCATGCTCTCGGGTCAGTGGCCTCTCTGTACTTTGTCTGCAAGAGTGCTTGCAGTGTTTTTGTTTTATGGTTTAGGCGAGTCAGAAATGATCAGAATTTGTGTTGGTTTTGATTTGTTAAAAAATTTTGGTTTATACGGATCTGCTCCATTTTAGAGCTGCAAAGTGTTGTTGATTAGGTCAATCCATGATATGATAAACGGTAAATAAATTGGTCGCTATGTTGAAATTTCAAAAAATTTCATTTTTCAAGCAAAAGTGTTTCACATTCGCTGGTTCCAGTTTCTGAAATTTGAGGACGTGCTGCTTTTTTTCTGTTTTTATATAACCGTAAACTGAATCCCTCTGGTTTTTGGACTACTGGTCGGACAAAACAAGCAATTTGAAGACCTCTTCTTGGGCACTTTTTTGACATTTCTAGACTAAACGATTAATCAATTATGCAAGACACTGATCTGCAGATTAATCGATAAAGAAAATAATCGTTAGTTGCAGCCCTACTGTTTAAAAAAACAAAACAAGGTAAAACCAGAGACGACACGATGAGCTTCAACTTCAGGCTAGCAGCAAAATAAAATATCTGTGGTAAACTTAACTGGTTTATTGCTGTTGCTAAAGGTTGCCTGTGTGTGTGTGTGTGTGTGTGTGTATATTTATTTGCTGCTTCTGTGACTTATTGCTGGAATCTGATGGTATAGTCTTTCCATCGCCAGCTTTTGCCTACGAGCATGAAAGCAGAGTTCACTGCAGAGAGCACCGCGGAGTCTTGACAGGCACCAAGGGTATTTACTCGGCTTCCAAAAACTTCCAAACTCTTATTTACTTTCATCTTGGCTTCCTCTTGCAAGCTTGCCTTTGCTGCCTCCCACTCCAAGTCTTATCCTCTCATCCTGTTTCTTCAGTTTAGAGTTGGAGTGCAAAGCAGGAGTGGCTCTCAGAGACACTTTAGTTTCTCTGTTTTGAACTGTGTTTGCGCACTGATTCCACCTGCCTCCCCAGAGCCTGTTTGTGCTTGTTGCCTCAGCCTTCAACTGTGTTACTCTAACACTGATATTACCGTGATCTAATGACTGGGAAAAAGTAGCTTAGAGTGTATGTTTATTTAAAGAGTAACTAACTTCGGATGCTACGGGTAAAGTGTGGAAGTATGTAGTTTTTTGGGGAATTCACAAATGTAAAATCGTTTCTGGTTGGGAAAGAAGAGAGCAAACTGTGGGTGAACAGCTGCACCCAGTCTGGGTGTAAGGCGCTGCAACAGACCCACATTTCTTCACAGGCACAAAAAGGGAGCAACAGAGCCCCTAAATGTATGCAAAGCACCACAAAATAACATCAGAATTTACTGTCTATATTGCTGAACACTTGTGACAACCACAACGCATCTCTCAGAATGTGGTGCAGGCCCTCTGAAAACCTCTTTGTTCGCTAAATCCAGTGTGAAAATTACCCTAATGTTTTGAGAGTTGGGAGAGGTTGGCATGGGGCCCGTGCTTTGGGAGAATATGCCTAGCATTGGCGACTAGCTTGGGCCTCCAGGTCTGTGGCTTTTAAAGTTTGCTTATTGATTGAACTCTGGTAAAATGAATCACGTTAGCTTCGATAAGAGGTTCGTAAAGCACTGTTTGGGTGTGTGTCTGGGGGGGGGGGGTGAAATAAAGATCTTTGTTTTGGCAATGTCTTGATTTTTGGCCTATTGAAATTTCTTTGATTTAATTAGACCACTATTAATGTAGAAGCATTGTGTTCTTTCATTGCAGTCCATAAGATGGACCCCACATCGCTTCGTATTTATCGCTTTTGAAAGGTCATAATAAATAGGTAATGACCAAGAGTTTCAGTCAAGAGTGCATGTTTTATTTAACCTTTGGTATAAAACATGCATAATTTAAATGAGCCTAAAATGAGACCCTTTCACTTTTGTCTCCAATGACCGATTGAATCTTCCAAATGTATCTTTTTGTTTCTATATCTCTTTGTACACACATAACAGAGTGGATCACACAATTATTATATTGGTTTTGATGTGGCATCGATTTGCATAACTGACTATCCGTATTTAAAGCAAAAATGCCATGTATTTACCCCAGTTTCAGCTTCTCAAATGTGAGGATTTGCTACTTTTTCATATACAACAGTAAACTGAATATATTTAGGTTTTGGACTGCTAGTTGGACAAAACGAGCAAAGTGAAGTCATCTCCCTGGGCTTGGAGAATTTGTAAATTCTATTTTTTCACAGTTTCGTAACAGTTTATGGACTAGACGATTGATCGGAAAAAGAAATCAGAAGATGAACCGATAACGAAGTGGCAGCTCGAAACTCTAATTAAAGTGATGACCTTAAAACTGATTGGTGTAGGAGTCTGAAAATGTGTCTCACAATGCGTCTCGTTTGCATGTGTTTGTGAACAAGCAGAGGCAGAGTGGATGAAATGTCTAATAAAGTGATTACATTTAATCATTTCGCTCCAGCTCTGCAAGCAGAAATCTCAATTAAACGAGCTCTTCACTTTGCACACTCAGAATTCTTGGATATTGCTCTGGGCATCAGATGGTCAATGATCGCTGGCACCATGGTGGCATCAGTGGTGCGATCATTCAATGTTTGGCCAGTCATTGACTCCCCAGAGAAAATGGATGTATTATGAATGCCCAACAGATGGGTCTCCGTCTCTCTTTTTACCCCGACTACAAGTCCTGATAGATGGCTGCTTGTGTCAGGATGGCAGCAAATGAGGAGCGACTAAAATAATTAATGACCTAATATCATTCTCAGTCAAGCCGCCATAAAAGAAATATCCCCTGCCTAATGTTCAAAATGTATTCACAGGAGAGAGCCATGAAGTTGATGTTCGTGATTCATATGTGAGGTGTCAACTCCTTGCTTGAGAAAGGTCGATTAAATGGGACAATATGTAAAGGCTATGAAAATGGTGTCAGCGCAGCGCTGTGCTTTGAGAGCTAGATGCTAAGCCACCTTGAAGAGGAGCTCTTGGCTTTCACCGCCCTTGATTACACATCCTTAAGAGATTATTTCTATTACTCATAATTTACCCTCGTTCAACTTCAACTTTAGAAATTAAACTTCAAAAGAATTCAAATATAAAAGTCTCTTGATAAAGAAGCTCCTCATCATCCAGTCTCATTGAATCGCAATTTCTCATATTATATTAGCAAATAAGTTGTTTTGTTTTCCACGGAAGGTGCTCATTTCTGATTTAAAGAAAATAAAAATATGTAAGAACTTGTATCAACATTTTATGACAACACCTCAAACATAGTCTATCAACTTTCATTCATTTCATTTTTCAACCACTTGTTCCCGTTCGGGGTCGCGGGTGACTGGAGCCTATCCCAGTGGCTTTGGGCCTTAGGCGGGGTACACCCTGGACAGTGGCCAACTCGTCGCAGGGCTGACACATAGACAGAAAACCATTCACGCACACATTCATCCACTAGGGACAATTTAGAGTCACCAATTAACCTAGTGCATGTCTTTGGACGGTAGGAGGAAACCGGAGAACCCGGAGAAAACCCACGGTAACACGAGGAGGACATGCAGACTCCACCCAGGGAGGTCGTCTGGTCCGGGATTCGAACCCACGATCTCCTTATTGGGAGGCGGGGGCGCTAACCGCTCTTTACATATTGTCACAATCAAATAATATATCTACATATATGCTGGGTTTCCTCCAGCACATTGGTTAGCAGAGTTGGTAATCAATCACCTGCTGAGCTAAATCAGACAGATCCTGATGCATTGCATCTCATTGTACATGTAGTTACAATATGATGGTCTAAATGGTCACCTCAGTTATCAAGTGCATGGTCTTTGCTGTGTGATGTAGCACCACTTGTTTTCCCTGAAGCTTAATATGACAGTTACCAGTTTATTAGGTACACTTGCCTAAAAACAAACACACTCCAAAACAGCAGTCAATGCAATAAATCCAACGTACATGAAGGGTATAATGTTTAGTTTTTGTTGATTTAACTTTATGATCATTTTGTAAGCTGTAGTTTGTGGTGCTGTTGAACTGTGTTGCATTATCAGAGAGGTGTTTCTGTTATTGAGCGACCCTCGTTGATCTATAAATGGGCTGGACAATATAATATAAACACCTGTCATTATATAACACAACGCAATGCAATTCAATGCTACTGCAAACTACAGCCTCCACAATGACCATAAAGTTGAACCAACACCTCTCTAAAACAGTTTCAACAGAAAACTGAACAATATAACCTCCATGAAGGTGTTGCTTTTGTATTAGACTGCATTAGTTTTAGCTAGGTGCACATAGTAAACTGCCAACTGAGTGCTTTGTAAAAGGCACTGGTCATTCCAGGCGAGGTGGGGCGCCTCCACAATAAAACACTGCAGGGAAAACTGACTGTTTCCAGATCATATGTATATAAGTGTGCTGATAGCCACAACTAGACCTTTTTTATTTGATTTTGTGGCTTGAAACACGTGCACATTATAAGATAAATTGATTATCCTTATTACGTGCAGGGGTGAACAGAGATTTCTAATTGAGAACCCTAATGGCACATCCACACTTACACACTCAGCCCCTGTGAATTCTCAGTGTTCAGTGGAAAGCAGATAGACACTGCCGGTGTGACGTTCCTTTTAGTTAAACACGGACGCGTGTTATTTTGTATGGCTACCCATAACAGTATGTCTAGATTAGTTATGGTATTCTTGATCGTCTGTATAAGTGGATGCCTGTGCAGTGGCTAACTGAGATGCTTCTTTAAGCAAGACAACACTATATCCAGATGTTCAGAGGGAAGAGATATCTAGAAAGAATGTTGCCTACAAAATGCCTAGATGGCAAGGGTGGTGCAGGAAAAGCTCCAGGAAGAATGCCACCATCTGCCTGCAGCTCACCTTCCTCAAAAAAAAAAGCATCAGTACGCCCATACAGTTCCCAGGGAATATTGATTAAGACTGCTGACATTTCTGCTTCCTTTTCACTCTGGCTGGGTACAACATGTGCCATCTTTCAGATGAAGGCAGGTTAAACACTCACAAGCACACACATCCTCCCTTTGTGCCATCAGAGCGTAATTATGTCAGAAATAGTTAATTAAAATGGAATTATTTTTTGGGGTTTTTCAGATGTTATGCAGTATAGCTCGTATATGCAGGATGTAGCTACAGGTTTTGAACATAAATGACCTTTTTAATAAAGTTAGGGATTTTGCTTCTTTAGCCAGGGGCTGGGGTACAGTAAATCTGATAACTGACAAAAAGGCTGGAAAGAGCTTTGGTTCAACTAGCCATCAGCACTCTGCAATCGTTTACTGTTACGGTCTTCAGATCGGTCTTCAACCTGTAATCGAGAGAGAAGACACTTAAGAGGAACATTAAGTTTCAGATATTGATTTGGGATTAATTACAGCAGCAGTGAATGAGGCTTTGACTCATTTAATTTATTCCTAATTGGATTGCAGTGTATTGTAGGACGTTCCTGTTTTTGTGTACATTAAGGCCGTGTCTTATTCTTGGCCTTCCGTCTGTCTTTTGTATCTTTTAAGTGTTGAAAAACTGCAGTGGGCCATGCAATGACAGATGGAGCCCAGCTGGTTTTATTCCTACAATATCTAATTTAAGTGCATTGTCAATAAGCACATTTCATAAAAAGATCAATAGACTCTCTTTGATGTGGCAATTTAGCACCTTCTTTAGTTTAATAGCCTGTTCCAACAGGGGCTGGTGGTGAGATTAATTGCCGAGTAAATTATCCATGTCACTCTCTGCATATTTGCACGGATAGATTGATTATACATTAATGACCCTGCTGTCGGAAAGCCTATAAATTCATCATTGCTGCAATTACAAATATGTATTTGTTTCCACATATTAATTTATAGAGCATTAGTGTCAAAGTCTATGGAGCATTGATTTAAGGTTACAATTAGCCCCAGTGAAGAGAAGGACAACAGTTAATAATTTTGTTTCCCTCTGAAAATATTTTATTGAAAAGCTGCTTAGCATTCAGGAGCAATCAATTGTAATGTGAGTATTTAACATATGATGGACCAGCAACCTGTCCACTGTTTCTAACTTTCCCCACCAATGCACGCTGGGATAAACCTGGCCCAAACCTGCAGTTCTCCGACTCTGAATAGCAATAAGCCGGTATTTGAAATTGATGGAAGGAGTCACAAGATGATGCTAGGGGTGGCAAGATGGGGTAGGAAGTAATAAAACACAGATTTTTGCTACAATCTTTTATTTGTTGGACTCTTTAGATGACTAAAAATAATTCAAATGAAACAGTCTGAGAAGGGAAAATGACTCACCGGCTCCCCAACTCATGGACATGCAAGGACGAGGGTCACAAGTAGATATGGTTTCAAGTTAAGGATCAGTAGCACATAAGGAGCCACTGTTCTAGGGGATGCTAGCTGGGGCTTTTAGACCTTTAGTCTTTAATGACAAATGATAAGACTTTAGTAATCTCATCAATTTAAATCAAAGAGAAAAGATACAAGATATAAGAATATATGTATGTTCATGACTGTATATGTTTATATGCAGTGTTAAGGATAGAGGGTGCTGTACAGATTGTAAAGCCCCCTAAGGCTTTGTGATATTGGGCTATGTAAATGAAACTGACTTGACTTGACTAGACTATCTTTACATCGCATACCTAAACTTACATGCTGTCGCTCGCCACAGATTTGTAGATTTATGTACCTTTTTATTTTTAAGGATAACTTTAAGCCACAATAATGGAATTCCACTTTCTCCTCTGTCGTGTATAGGTGCTGAGGAAACTGCAAGCAGAAAGTAAGAGAAGAACCAGCTGTGACTCGGTGGTTGAATGTCAACAGGATGTCCAGCCAGTTGGCCGTTTCCTTGTGAATGGACTAGAGGTCAGTATCAATATCACTGCAGTCCTCGATTCAGGGCAACATGCATTCACTTTCAAGGTCCTCACGTCCCAGATTAATTAGCATACACGGAAGAAAAGTTATCATTTAGACGTCATTTAGCGTAGATATTTCTCTCATGTACAACCCCTGATTACAGCCTAGCTGAAACATTGGGTATTTCTGTGAAAAATGGCCCAGTCTTGTTTGTATGATGAAATGATTAAGCATCGCTGTTACACGTCCCTCTAAGCCCTGCACCCCTCCTCTTGTCATCACTGAATCATCTTTGATAGCATAAGGAAAGATGGAACTGTGGATTCATTAGCTTGCATGACACGGGTAATTGTGTTTCTGCATGAAGAGAAACTGCTGAACTTGAGACACTAATAGGCCTTCTCCACCAAGGCAGAGCTGGTGCTGGTTTGGAGCCAGAGCCTAGTTTCTAATCGGTTCTTTGTCTTTCCACACCCAAAGCACCAACTCCGAGCCAGGAAAGGTGGTTCTGAAGTGGCACCAACTCGTTGCAGGTCTAGAAGTAAGAACCGCTGATGTCAGCGGCTGGGGGCGGGGTTACCGTGACCAACAAGACCAAGTTTTCACTTCGGCTTCTTACACCAACGCTTAATACATTTTTATTTAACTGCAATGTGATCGTTTATCAGCAGCGTTGATGCTAGGAGGGTCGCAACATGCCGAGGCTAAAAATAAATGTTATGTACGTACCGTTACTCTCGCTTGTGATCTCCGTCTGTACAAACTACGGCGAAACATCAATAGCAACGCAACGTCCGTGATTGTTGACGGTGTTTGTGTTTGGCGCTGCCGTGCTAGCGTTGCCAGGAAAGATGTGACGTATACAGTCACGTAAGGCCTGGCTCTGTGCTGCTCTGTAGCCAGTGGAAACACAAGCCGGTTCTTAGGAGGCTCGTCAGTCGAACCAACTCCTTCTGGCTCTAGCACTGGCTCTGAACCAGCACCCGGTTCATTCTGGTGGAAAAGGGGTATGACACACCCCCTTACAGCACTTTTTAAGCTTGGCATTCTTCTTATAAACTTAATCTTACCCTTCCCTGCAAATTGAAAAGAAAAAATGAATAAACAATAATAATGTGCAAATTGCTTATAATTGGAAGATACTCGAGTCATTTAATGTTGTTTGTTTTCGTTTAACAGTATGTTTAATAGTACTCCAAAGTATTAGGCTGCAGGCTTCATTTCTACGTCATTAACTGATTAAAAAAATGAGCTGCAATGTCATTAGGACCTAGAAACCAGTAAGAGCTGAGCTCAATGTTGCCTAAAAACAAAAACACACACACATAAATGTGGGTAGTTGACACATTTATTCATTTTGGAAATCAAATATATGCTTCAAGAATGCTGATATTGGTCACATAAAATTAGCTAGTCAGTCATTTGCTTAGTTCAGCTCATTGATTTCACGTCAACACTCGAAGAATTGATGTATACTATTGATTGATTAGTAGTGTGTTTTGTTTTTTTTTTTGATCCGGGACAAAACAGTGCAAGGACTATTAAATCTATTAAATCAAAAATCAACAATACGATGCCGTTCCCCCCCTCCTTACATGGTTCAGATTCTTGATGCAGCATTTGTAGACCATGTGCACTAAATGTACATAGTATGATTTGTTTCCTAACTTTTACATCCTTTCGTCCTTTCTTAGCTTTTAGCATGCTTTGCCACTCCCTGCTTCTTAGATCCGTATTTGTTTCTGTCATGTTGTAGGACATGTAGCTGGCATGACCTGCCTCTAAAGTGATGCATAAATGTCTTGTTTATATATTTTCTCTGGTCTCCCCTCCATTTGATTAAGAGTTTGCTTAATCCCTCAGTAGGCCTCAGTTATAAGCTTTTTGATAATGGCCTGCTTAATCCTCCTGCTAGAGATAAAACACACATTAACTTCAAAGCAGTTTACTCACTTCTTGGCTGCCTATAAACAAAGCTTTATTATTGAGCAGTGATAAAAGTTAACTTGGCGGTCTGTCAGGTGCCCCTACCTTATTTGCAGGCCGAAGTAACACCAAGGTTTTGGTCTAAAGTGTATGTTTTACAGTTTCATGGGGAACGGATGGATCACACTCGAAAACCACGGCAGTGTTACCAAATTTGTAACTCTGTCACTCAGAGCTACAAAAAAATAGTCAATCAATCAATTAGTCAATTGACAGAAAATGTATCAGAATCTATTTTCATATTGGTTAATCATTTGAAGTAATTTTTCAGGCAAAGATTCTCTGGTTCCAGTTTCAGTTGTGAGGATTTGCTGGTTTTCTTTATCTTATTTTCTAGTAAACTGCTGTTTACTGCTGCAACAAAACAAGACGTGTAGACGACACATTGGGCTTCAGGAAATTATATTATATTTCTGTTTTCTGGCATTTTAAACACCAGACGTTCAGTCGACTTATTGAGAAGAAGTTCTGAAAATGAATCTATTATGAAAAGAATTGCTTGTTGCAGCCTCTAACACTACATTTGGGACTTTATTTTTAAAACAACCCTAACAACAAATCTGTCGGGCAGACATCAGTGACAGTGTACTATCACTAATGTCTGCCCGACAGATTTGTCAGGCAGTTTTCCTTGAAGTGAGTCAGTGCTGCCCCATGAATATGCAGGTCTCTCTGCTGCAGTCAGTGACAGAGAGAGCGTCTGCACACACAATGGCCAGGCTGAAATAGGTAACTGCAGATTCTGTACAACATTTATATAAATGTAGTGGTTATCTTGTTCTGGTCACTAAGTGTACTTTACCAACAGGTAGGTCCAGTTAACCGTGCCTTCTTTTTTTTTTTTTTTTTCTTACAACCTTGACTTATTGCCGTATTACGCAATTACTTAAAGTTGTACCTCTTTAAAGTTTAAGCTGCATCTTTTAATGTAAAAGTTAACGATTCGATAACTGACCACAGATCATTTTCGACTTTGATATTTGTGACTCAACCTTTGTAGTTTTTGAATCATTATGAAGCAAGTTCTAATGATTTTTGTGTTCCTGTGATCATCTGTTGCTGAAATGGATCAAATCATGCCTGGGAGGGAGTTTTAACATATTTTGATGACAGAGAGGTTGGTTAACCCCCCTCCAACAGTCTCTTTCAATAATTTAATGTATAATTGCACTAGAATGTGAGCATTGCAACAGGTTGAACAAGAGATTTATAGTAACTCTTTTCATATACTAAATGTTTATGGGATAAAGTTGCAAGTTATTTTTTCCCCTCAGTTGTTGCCTTGAATTCACCCCGATGCCTACACCGTATCGCAATCAGGCTCCGACACCCACAATCCATATGCACACGCGCGCACACACACACACAGACACAACATCCCAGCTCCACAGGAGCTAACATGCCTCATGGCTTCAGCATAAGCTCATAATTTACAGGCAGCCTCAAACATCTACCCTACTTCACCCGTGGAGGAGAGCAGTGAAAATGTCAGGAGTTTAGTTAGGACTACAACACCTGCATCTCACGCATACACCGGGCTTCTGCTCCAATAGCTCTCCAAGGGTGGCTCACGAACACTGAGCTTTTATTGCTGTGATGACTGCTTGTGATTTCTACGCCAGAGGACTGCAGGAGAAGAAAAACAACTCCATTCACCCATCCCTGTGCTCTGTGCTGCGGCAGTTTTGACATGCTGTAAATGTTGTACACTCTGCACTGGGGGCCAGGAAGAGATTAGCAGCTAGTTTGACTTGAAGTGCATTTTAAAGGTCAAGGTACTGTTGAAGAGATCTGATTTCATGAGACTCCTTTGAAAACACCCAACCCTTTTTCATCATTAACAAACAATTGTAGTATTAAGTGCCTTTATAGATTTTTCCCAGCCTTGTTACTGGGGATTTGGGGGATAAAGACATCCAAATATTTGCATGTGTTTGGGGAAAAAAAGTCTAGTTGTTGTCTGTCAGGCAGAATTAATACCCATAGTTTTAAGCTGGGGGATCACTTGCTGCATTTTATGAAGCAACCATCAGGGCGCCCAGCGATCCCTCCTATGTTACAGTCCATCACAGCTCAAAGGCAGATGCTCACAATCAAAGTCTAAAGCCTTTGATAATCTGCAGAAGCAGCAAAAATGCTGTGTATCATCAGACATGTGAGCAACCTGGGACCTCAGGACATCAAGACCGGGAAGTTGCTCGTTCTGTCAGTGTGAGAAGCCGATGTTTGCTCAAGCAGCTACAGTTTAGAGCTGTCAGCAAAATCATTTAGGACTTGTAGGTCAGCCAGAGATCATTAAGCTTTTACAAAGTCAGATGTGACTTACCAGCAGTTTGTCATTGTTGGTGTAAATGGACCATTTTGTGTTCAGTTATTAGTAAATATAATTCCTATTTTCAATGCCCTCACGATTATTTGGGAACATTATTGAATAATGTTAATTATACCACTAGGGTTGCACTAATGACTGTTATTTTCTCAATTGATTAATCATTTAGTCCATAAAATATCAGAAAACCGTGAAAAATGTCGATCCAATCCCCATGCGACGTCTTCAAATGTGTCGATTTGTCCAAACAACAGTCCGAAACTCAATGATATTCAGTTTAATATCACATGAAATAAAGAAAGGTAGGAAATTCTTCTACTGGAGAAGCTGGAACCAGCGAATGTTTGGCAAGTTTCTGTCTGTCGACCAATCTATTAGTCACTTCATTGTTTCAGTCCTATATACCACTTGTGTAATATGTTTCCAAATAGTAACCATTTTCTATTGATAAAGTAAGGTTCCCTTGAAATAACTACTTCTGCTGTTTCCCCTTGCCTCCGGTCTTTGTGTTAAGCTAAACCTGCACAACCTGTAAATGTGTGCTTATGCTAATTGTAAATGGATCTATTCTTTATATAGGGAATACATATTTAAGTGGCCCCAACTTCTTACACAAGAACGTTCTTATCTTGAGTGAGGAGAAAATTACTTTTAAGACACACTTGATATAGTCACACATCTCCACATTTTATATCAAGAGATCAGTGATAAATGATAAGGTATTGTGTCTATAGTATAGTTCTATTAAGTCCACATTATGTTAACATGTGAACCATGAGAATGAGGGTATTATTTAATTACAAAACATCACAAATTGCTGTCATCTCTCGGCACAGCACTGACCCCAGACCGACTGTACAGTATAATGATATAATATCATATAATGACAGCGTTTGGATTTTTTGTTGTATTTTCTTACACTTCATTTCCTGAGCCAGGACACTGGGAGCATGTGAACTGAAAAGCTGCTTTTGTTTTCCAGTGTAATTTCCCTTAATCTGTCAAGCATGGAAGGCTTTTATCCTCCACCAGGATTGTCTTTCACCTCCTGTGCAGTTGCATCTGTCTTTTTTATTTTTATATATATATACTATATATATATATATATATATATATATATATATATATATATTTCATGTCAGTGTAGTTTTCCTTCCAGATCAAAACATACCAGAGGGATTATACCTGTGCAACACTTCCTGAGTTGAGCTGATAACCAGTGGATTACGCAAATCCATATCTTTAAGTAAGTCCAAAACGACAAAATTAAAATTATGCTTATGACTGCTCCAAAAATGACTCCTCATAGCTTTTTCTGATCTTCATCCTCTATGGTTAATATTTGATGAAGTTTAGGTAACTAAAACTACTTGGAGGTTTGCAAAAGATGTGGTCATGGTTAGGGTTGGGGGTAACATGCCTTTTTATAGTAAATAAATAAATATATGAAGTGGACAGGACATAAACTGCAGTCTCTGGTGTTGAATTCACATACTTTGTACTCCGCTATCCACTCTGACCTGGTTGTGGTCGTCCTCTGTCTTTGCTACAGAGCGAAGACGGTTATTCTCACAACTTGTTAGGAAAACCTGAACATAAGTCATTCTAAGCTTTTGAATAAACAACCGATGCTGTTGTTTTTTTGGTGAGAAAGGACTCCTAATAGATGTAAGTGAATTTGAGTCAAAACGCACCAGAGACAATGCAGCTACTGTCTGAGTAACTAGCAAAATGTTTGCCTTGTAATTAACTTGTGCATCGCAGCAGATATGATTTTAACGAACATCTTCATTTGTGGAAAGGCAGTCAAGAGGACATTGACAACATTGTTACACTAAATTGTTCAGCGGAAACTTTAGTTTAGAGGACATGGAAACAAAATGTTTCTGCTCTTAATGTGGATTTCAATACACGAGTTTATTTGAATTTAGAGAGACGGGATAAGTGTATTGGCTTTGCTGCCAATAAGGCTCATGCTGATTACTTGCTACAGACTGCCTTCAGTGCTGCCCTTGAATCCGTATTAAGTGTTTTTCACCATAAACAGTATTAAGTATTATATGGAACTTTAATATGGATAAGTTAACAACAGAAAATAGGTTCAAGCTCAGGCTGCATTTAACTCACTGATAAAGAGCCAGCACCCATTTACAGACAGGACGGGTTTAGGTCAGGTCTGAGAGGGGCTCCTTTTGACACGGCCCTGCCGCCATCTTGCAGTGAGAAGATTATCCCCCGTTTTCCGAGCTCTTTTAACTGCGCCTTGAGTGAGTTCTGTCATAATGAAACGTGCTTGATATTTCCAGGACGCCTTTTCAAACATATCCCTCTCTGATGAGTGACATTTCAACTGCTACTATTTTTAATTTCATGTAATGAAATATAGACTGTTTAAATTTCTGGCTTTCCTTATTTCACAGTCTCTCTGTTGGTTTTCAGCCGCATAGCACATGGGCAAATGCTTTTTTGTTTTTCAGATGTGGTGGAGACAGTGTGAAATTACCTGAATCAGAACATTCATGATTGCTGATCCATAAACAAACTGCATCGTGTAATGTTCTTACCTGTGACATTAACACTGGAAGAGGAGTTAATGTCATTGTCACTGTTGCTGCATCAGGGTTTAAATTATCTTCAGGAAATGGGACGTGGCCTGAGACGAAGCCTCTCGTAGTCAGCGTGAGGCATTAGGATGCTCTCCAGTCTGCAGTGCTTAAGCCCGTGTCTATCCACCTTGAGACTGAGCACAACACTAGCGACAAATCACTATAAAAGGAGCCAATTATTTATAGTCGGTTCCCTGACAGGGCCGGTCCTACTTATCTTTCAGGGTGCAGTCCCCAGGCCTTCCGCCTCAAATTTTCAGCATTGTCAGTGTTCCCAGTACTTTTCAGTCGGGCCAATCTTTCATCACTGCACCAGGCTGACATTTCTCCAAATATCAATGATAGTTTTTATGTGGCAGTAATTTATCAGTCGCAGAGATACACCAAAGCTTCTTTTTCTTCCCCCACCACTGGCTGGGAAAAAAAGCAAAAAGCTTTTTAAACTAGAGCTTAGAAGAAAGAATAAATATTTCAAATGTTTCTTCTGCTTTTCTTGTGGAACGAAGATGATTCAGTTTTGTATTGGAGGAAAAATATGTTCTGTGCCTCATCTCAACCCCTTTATTACACAAGCAGAGCCTTCATTCAGGGTTTTCCTTTTACATTTTTACTCCTGAACCTTAATTAAGAGGGGGCCTATTCTTTATCTGCAACTTGTACTCTCTCAACATTTGCTTGTTAAGCAGAGTACGGACTCTGGAAGTCCACTTTCCTAATTTATTCATCTAAGACATTAACTTTGAATAAGAAGCCGCTTGCACTATTATCTGACTCTGCTATGCTGTTGCAGGTTACTAGTGTCCAATTACTGCACATAAATTGAGCTGACCTTTTAGTAGTGACTAGTTTAAGCTAAGATATTGAAATGAACTTGGGGAGTAATGATTTTCCTCCTCTCCTTCCTCTGTCATCAGAGGACCTAACTCTGTTGTCACTGTAATTGTAAATTCTATGAGCAGTAAGCTGTAATTAGTGTGGAGGAGGAGACCTCCGTATGTGTATTGATTTCTCGCTGGCTTGGTAAAAATGCCTGATGCCTGCTTAGTGCATTATTTGAGGTCTCATTCATATAGAATTAGGCCATCAGCAAACCTATAAATAAAATGGCAGTTTGTGCAATTCAAATGATGTTGAACTGCTATTGAATACATTGCTGTAAGCAAATCAACTCGCATTAATAACAAATGTTGGCCAAAGTGCTATACAGAGAATATACAAATATAATATAAAATTTGGAAATGCACAGGACACATAATCTGATATTAAGAAAATATAAACAATCATGTAGTGACAGTAACCTTTATGTTTAAAAAAAAAAAAAAAAAAAAGTTTCTAAAGACCGGCTATGGAAATGACAACATACAAGATAATTGTGATTGATAGTTTAAACCATTCAAAAGGGTAATTGGACAGAAGATGTAATAAAATCTAAAAATGCAATATGGGCTGAGCAGGTCAGAGATAAAAAAAAACAAAAAAAACAAAAAACAAACAGCTGCCATTCCATGTAATGCTCTAAAAATGAAACAGAACTACATTTGTCTGGTAGCCGCTGATGGGAGGCCAGCGTCGTGGAGACATGGTTTGTCTCGCCAGTACATCTCGAGGACTATTTGTTTATGGGAATAGTTCGACATTTTGGAAAATACGCTTGTTGCTTTCTTGCCTAGAGTCAGCTGAGAGAAGCAATGCCACTCTCGTGTCTGTATGGTTAATATGTAGATAGAGCCAGCTGTTATATAGCATAGGTTAGCATAAAGACTGGGAACGGGGGGAAACAGCTGGCCTGGCTCTGTTCAAAGTAAATAAAACTGGCCTTCCCGTACGTCTAAGTCTCACCAATTAACACTTTATATCTGATAATTGACCGTAGTATGGGGGGGGTTATGTGTGTGACTATATCTTCACTGATCAGCAGTAACTTCATGGAGTCTCTTGACCTGAATAAGAAATAGTCTGGCACCTAACCCCCTGTAAAATGGCAAATTGTCGTTTTTACTCTTCGGGATTTGGAAAACTTAAACAAACAACATATAACGTGTTAATTAGTGAGCTTTTGGAGATTCTGGCAGGTGGATTTTGTTACATTTGTACAGAGCCAGGCTAACTGTTTTCCTGTTTCCTGTCTTTAGGCTTCGCTAAGCTAACCAGCTGCTGGCTCCAGCTACATACTTACCGTGACGATGGTATCAATGTTCTCATCTAACTCTCAGCAAGAAAGCAAATAAAAATTTCCCAAAATGTTGAACTATTCCTTTAATTGCAGATATGCCAGATGGATAAGTTTGTGACTTGAAAGCCACCCAAAACAAGAAGTAAACTTGATGGACAAGTTGACCAAAAGACTTGTTTGCAACAAATTGCATACAATGGTTGGTTGGTTGTCAATAAATGAGACACACATGCACACACTGGCATTCAAAGCACAATCCAGAGCTTCTTATGGGTCACAAACCTGACACTTTGCAGGTGCGACCACACCAGGCCTGTTTTTGTGTGGAGTGTTATCACCAACAGACTCTACATTTACCAACTTTGTCCTCATGTGCCTCTGACTCATCCACAGCTAGGCCGTCTCCTCACCAAACAAAAGTAAGCAGAAATATGTGTTTGACACAAATTACAACTTGTCATCTATTTAGGGAAAGTTGTTCCAAGCAGCATTCTCTCGGGTTTATGTAGTGTTGCGTGAAAGAGTGAGAGAATCACTCATGTACTCTAGACTCCACTGTTGCTTTATCGCGTTACCATGTAGCTAATTTGCATTAGATGTTTTTCTTGTTTCTTTTGGTTGTATTAAAATGATTTATAAATTAATACGGACCTCATTTAATTGATCTATTTGGTAGACTATTAATATCTATCAACTAACCATTTACTAGGAAATGGAACTTATTATTAAAGAGAAGAGTGGTTATGTTGTTCAGTGCATTTACATCTACTTAAGTAATCAGGTAACGGTCAGCTTCCTCCAGCAAGCTGATTTTATATATAAAAAAAAAAAAAAATCATGTAAAGCAGAAACCCAGTTTCAGTAATTGGGGTTGGGGATTTCTGCTATCTGACATGAAAGCTGACATCTTGGTCATATATACACGTAACCGGGTTTCTAATCGGCTTTTTAAATGTACACATGTGCGTGGCAAAGACTTCAGACAGGGCCCACTGCAACAGAACTGCTGCAGCATAAAACGAGAGAATTTTAAACACTGCAGTGCATCCTTGTTTCCCCAAAAATGTTTTTGAGAAATCTGACAAAGTGACACTAATTAGCCTCTAGAAGTCTAGATAAGTCCCTTTTCACTCCTAAACATTTGACTATTTGTAAAATGCAGGCACATTCTTGCTCAAAGGACACACAGCATGTCCTTCTCACTGCAGTCCAGATGCTGGGTAGGGGAGAAGTCTCATTACTGACCTGCTGCATGCAAAGGCAGATATTACCGTAACCAGGTTACTACAGTTCAAGTGTTGTACGATTTCCCTGCGCACCCTGATTTCTCCCAGTAACCTGGTCTCTCTCGCTTACATTCAAATGTACTCACTGTTACGACAGTTGCATTAGATGATAGGCACAGAATTTACGTCACCGTATTATCCTTTGCTCTCTGATAATAGTGATTCAGTTATGATGAATCTATGGGCTTTAAAAAAAAATAAGGCTGCTATATTGCATTTCACAGCAGCCTGCCAGTCTACAGTGCTGAGAGTTGTAGGGTGCCAGTTTATTCACAAGCTGATACCAGATGACTTGTCATTGGTTCCTCAACAAATTATCAATCATACATGCTTGTAATGTATCGCTTGTGTTTTGTGTCCGCGTCATGCAGGCAAGTTGTGACCATGCGCTGCCTGGCTGCTCGGGTGAACTACAAGACCCTCATTGTTATCTGCGCACTCTTCACACTCCTCACCGTGTTGCTATGGAACCGCTGCTCCAGTGACACCTCCCTACGCTTCCTGCCCCGAGCCGCCTTGGTGGCTCCAAGTCCCAAGGTGGGGGATGCTAGCATCAGCAGCCAACAACACCCTCCACAACCTCCAGAGCCCCCGCCTGTAGTTGGAGTTGTCGGAGGGATCAAGTATGAAGAAATCGACTGCCTGATCAACGATGAATCTACTATCAAAGGCCGGCGAGAAGGCGGAGAGATCTACCTGCCCTTCAGCTGGATAGAAAAATACTTTGAGGTGTACGGCAAAGTAGTGCAGTATGACGGCTACGATCGGTTTGAGTTCCAGCACAGCTATTCAAAGGTTTACACGCAGCGTGAGCCCTACCACCCCGATGGCGTTTTCATGTCCTTTGAGGGATACAACGTCGAGGTCCGTGACCGTGTCAAGTGTATAAGTGGAGTGGAAGGTAAGACTTTTTAATTGATGTGTACCACAGGAATGTTTGAGAATATGCGTATCACATCTTAAATCTCACTTAGTGGGGCCTACAGTTTAAGGTAGGGCTGGGCGATATAGCTTATAAATAATGTCTCGATGTTTCTTGGCTATGCCGCAATATACGAGATATATATATATATATATATCGAGATAAACATTTTTAAATAACATACCGTAAATTCTCAAATAGTGCCAACATGCTTCAGTAATGGACTTGAATACTTCTTCCACCTCTGATTAGCACACCCACAGTCCAACTGCACCTGCGTTGCCGGCCGAGACGTACCCTTTTTAAGTGAGGTGGCCTTGTGGGTAACCAGCGGTGTTGTGAAAGTGAGCCTTTCCCTTCCCTTACTTTAGTCAGCCACGAAGTGTGTAGATGAGCTCAGGTTGCAGTATAATAATTTTATAATGTAGTTACTGGACGGCTGTGTGTTGTGTTTGCTACCACAGAAAATAAATCAAAAGTTCCTGTTTATGTAATGTTACTAGGGCATCTTCTACTCTTCGCGCAAATGGTCCAGACTGCGAACAGCTAGCTAGTTAGCAGCTTCGAATGAGGCTGAAGTTAATTAAAATAGCCTAAAACCGGAGGTCGTACGTTTTGGAGCTGCGGAGCTGGAGCTGCGGAGAGAGTAGTCAGAGCGATCAGAAGATTGATCGCGCTTTCTCGTAATATTTAGTTTTTTCTATTAACTAGCTAGCTGTTCACAGTCTGGACCATTTACTATTAGTAGAAGATGCCGTAGTAACGTTACATAAACAGGGACTTTTTATTTCTTTTCTGTGCTAGAAAACCCTACACACAGCTGTCCAGTAACTAGTATACTGCAACCTGAGCTCATCGACACATTTTATGACTAAACTTATTATTGTATTGTTTCGTTTTTTGTTGTTGTTTCTTACATGTTTTATATGGACCTTTATGAGTCTGAAATAAAGCTTAATTGATAAAGGAACAGAACTATCCCACAGTGGTGACCAGCAGAAACACTGAACCTCAAATGTGATGATATGGTCATCTGTTATATAACATATCATTTAATTAATATTCGTTATATAATTAATAATCGAATATATTCGATATATACCGCCCAGCCATTGTTTAGATACTAAAGAAACATATGTACACAAAGCCCTTGTGCTTTTGAATCCAGGCTTTTCAAAAAGTAGCGTCAGGTGTGTGTTGCCCAGATCCACAGTCTCATCTTATAGGAAAAAATGCGAGCACACTGACAAAACAAAAACAGGCTATTTGGATGCGAAAAGAAAAAAAGTGACTGTTTTGGTTATAGCATTTTTCACATTCACGTTTTGCCACATTTTTTCACATTGTGTCACGTTTTGTAAATGTAAAAGAAAGGCAGATGCATTTGTTTTTATGACTAAGTTTTTTGGGGTTTTTTTCTCCCCTCTGATATAAGATACAAGAGCACGAAATATTAAAATATATTAAAAGTACATACAGTCAATTTACAATGCAAAATATGCTGGGTCTGACTGAGGCCCTGACATGTACGGCTGAATCTTTCCAATGTTTCCTCTAACTCGAGCCATCTTGACGTGCACAGCGCTCTCACCAGCACCGGTCAACCCAGCACCCAGCGAAGGTGGGCGGGACATTCATAGATCCAGAATTGCTCAATGTGGGAGAAAGAGAGTAGATGTGCTTCCAGCGTTTTATCAGCGTTTTTATTCATTTATTTTTTATGTTGGATAACCATGTTAAACAAAATGTTAATCCTAGCAGGGTATTTTTTACATACTTTAAAACTTGCCTGGAGGGGAAATTTAAACAAGTACATTTCTCATTATAGTTTGGATTTAATATTAAATGGTGTTTTCCCTGTCATGCCCAAAGTAAACCACCAGGTTGCCACACTCATTCTGCTGCATACACCATCAGCCCAACATAGATTAAATGCACGGAGAGCAAACACATACAGTGTGTGTGAGGATACCTTTGTTTCGTATACAGGTGTTTACTAAAACTCATGTCACTGAAAAATATATACGATGTCCTAAATGAGGTCTATTTCAGCTGAGTGATGCATCCTAAATTCTCTATTTGATCTGTGAGAAAGGGAATCAAGACTTGATTAACAAGATGGATCAGACTTCAAAAGCACCCGCTCAATCTCTGCCACCCATTCCCAGATGCTATTAGCCTTTTTTTTTTGTAACACTGACACTACCAAACAGGATTTGTGTCAAGTCAATAAAAAAGTGATCTTTTCTTCACTGAGACACTGCCAGCATTTCTTTGTATAGATATCTTGCTGTATGCCTGTTAAGTGAGCATATCGCTCCCTGTACCTTCACACTTTGAGTCCATTCTCAGCTATTTTCCTTTAAGGTTCCCTTTAAAATATGTTCCAGGAAGGATCAATAGCTCATTTTAAAAGGCTATTAGTTCAAACATCATTGTCATTGATATAGTTCTGTGCCCTGCTCACTTGAAGAAGTGGCCCTGTATACTTGCCTGAAATTACAAAAATAGATATTCATTATCATTCCTTTATTGTCAGATAGCTAGAGCCACCAGTAAAAGAAAAGAACTACTATCACCCCGGGAACTCAATATATATATCCGTTGTTTTAACTCTCCCAACATTTCCCTTACAAATTCAGTGTTATCAGTGAAAATGACAGAAGTAGAAGTGGTGTGATTCGTAGTTATTCGACCACAGTCCTTTTCCACTCAAGAAGCAAGCTTTTGTTTTGGTGGAGAGATGCAGTAAAAGAGGATATATTCACTGGCAATGTGTCAGTTGCAGAGTTTAGCTTGATGAATAATGATAGCCAGTGTCTGTAAGTGCAATTTGCCAGCAGTAAATACGTATTTCTGCTGAGATGGATAGTGCAATTTCCAACATTGGCGCTTTTTTTTTTTTTCGTAGTGACACAAATCTGCTTTCCTGTTCATCACACAAACAGAAAAACACAGAGTAGTTTTCTTTGTCAAATCTGCACAAAACATCTGTCGTCATTCGTTCATACGCGGAGGCTGTACTCGCATGGTTTCACAGGATACCGAATTATGAGGTAGGTGAAAAAGCCTGATAACACATTTGGTTGATTAGTTGAACTATAGTCCCACTTAAGGACCTTTTGGGTGACAAATCATGCGACTTTTACCATAATTGTGCCCCACTACAACAAATATAGTGGAAAATGGGTCGAACAGGAATCTAGCCAAATCTGCTGGTACTTTTGGGCTAAGCAGCAGGGAACCAAGTCATTCTCACCCTCTCATTTCCTGTAGACTTCTTATTTTAGTACAAAATAGAGGAAACCTATCTACAGTCCCATACCCACACACGTGCGTGCACATGCACTATTTACCAAGGTCCATTAATTAAGCCCAAGGCTCCTTGCTATTTAGCACTCCACATGCGCAAGCATACACACCTCTCTTCAATTTGTATAGGTGAAAATAGCAGTTCATTAATCAGCCTGTTACAGTTTGAGGTACTGCAGGGCTTAAACAAGGTCATGGGAGCATTTCTCTACCCACATCCTGCTACCCATAGAAAGCATTTGACACGCACCCAGATTGTACTGATATCTCAAGCTCCAGCAGTAACTCACTTCTTTTAAACTGTGACACTATTGGGAAGAAAACAAAAGTTTAGATTGCGAGCATTTCAGATAAATTAGTCTGAAATTAACGGTCAGTCTTTCAATGCAAATGTATGCTCACAATGGTTTTATTATTAGACAGTCATACAAACACAGCACTTTTATGTGCCGTTACTTGTCACATCTCCAGCAGAGCTTGTTGTTTTTATGGTTGAGGGTTAGCAATTCTTAGAGTTCTTAGTTTTGAGGTCTTACTTTTCTGAGAATAATGAAGCTCCAGCAGCCCCGGCACTATCGTTAGTGGAAGTAGTTAATCCTCTCTAACAACACCCTCTTAAATCACTATCCGTCTCTCGCTTTTTCTTTAACCATCTTTATCTTCGCTCCCGAGACCATTTGTGGTCTGCAATAGAACTCCCACCATCACTTAAAGATTTGCACAAACACATAGATACACACTTGTAAAACATGTATTATAACCTTTTAAATGCTTGATAAAACACACATACTTTCACTTACACAGTCGGTGCAAACACATACATCACACTTGATCTCTTTTAACCTAACACCTGTGCGCACTCCTGACCAAGTGCTGCTGACCATGATGAATACAGCGTTGTCTAGTGAAGACAGAGGTGGACTTGGCATTAGACATAGACAATCTGGGCCTTTCTGGGCCTTTAGCTGACATTAGTCAGTGTGCAGGCAGGCTCTTCTCATCTGAGGTGTTTTCTAATAGGCTTGCACCAACAGTATATGTGATTTGCGTTTAATTACGCCAGTTCTGCAGCTGGGTTATAGCAAGCTGCTGTAGTTTGTTCAATTCCTATGTTCTGTGAAACACTAAGTGGCAGAAAGTGGTATTTCCAGCTAAATCAATTTAGTATTATTTCCCCAAAGTGGTTCATCATGTACCCAGGTGAAATACCCAGCCGTAAAACAAAAGTTAAAGCTGCGTTCAGCTATTTTGGCCACTAGGCGGCAGAAAGACTACAAATAACCCAGATAGACCATTGGTTTTCCAAGTTATTTATGGCTAATGTGTTAGCAAGCAATTGCTAACTTTACAATACACCCAGCAGACACGGAGCAACATGAACATCCCACTCATGTCATGTTTATGACCACCTGATATATATCTGTCCAATATTTATTGGCCTTGTAGCTTTGCTTTGGTTCTGACCAAATCCTGAGGAAAAAATCTGGGCCTTTAGCTGCAACGTGCTGAACTTTTTCCACCAGTTAACTTTGGTTCTTCACAGTGAGATTGTCTGAGCTTATTTGCTCAACCCGTTTATCTAAAGGAGGCTGAAAGCTGCAAAGATCTGCTGAGTTAGGTCTTATTTCTCAGTGGGTTCAGCACTACAAGCGACCCTTTCACGTGACACATTACAGTCATTTGGTTTAATGTTGATGTTAAAAATATTGCTTAATGGAGCTTTAATGTCTGGCCACATTTATCCAGATGTTACGGATTTGCTGACCTGCTAGAGGTCAAAAACAAAGCTAGTGATAAAAAGTAGGGGAAAGAACATTGTACAACAATAAGATGGTGTAGCACTTTTGCTGCTACATTAACTTCAGTAGGCTTAGAGTCCTATAATTGTCAGAAGACCTAGTTTTTTCAGATTTCTAGAAACGTCCGTTCTCTGGAGTCATGAAAATATGTGGAGGCTTAACAGTCAATTCCACATGGATTACTTAGTGTTATTCTGTGAGTAGCACAGCGTTACAGTGTTAGGATTTTGACAGTCATTTGACTTAAGTTGTCAAGGGAGATGCCAGTAACAAGACAGGCATGGAGAAAAGTCTGGCAAGGGATTGGAAAGTGTTTGTATGGAGATGTATGTCTGTGCCCGTTTTCATTTATTTTTTGTGCCCTTTTATGAACATATTAATCAAATGTATCAACCAGGAGTTGTTTGTGATGACTTTGCTACTTAAATGTGGTATGTGGCATTGGTCCATGCTATGTACTTGTCCCTTTTTAAAAATAAACATTAAAATGGGGCATGAATTCATGCATATTTTAGAAGCATTACTTGGGAGTGTTTGCCATGAAGCAGGCTGCCCAGTAATTGTTGCTAACCATTAAAAGGATTTCAATCATGCACATTGTGCACCAGTAACACTCTAACCTCATAGGGACTTGCTCTTTCTGTCAGGAAAAATGATTTTAATGAATTCTCCCTGACATAGACAGACAATAGCTAGTAATAACTAATAGCTTATTTGAGCACATGTTTGAGCACTTTGTTGTAAAAATGGGCAATAGGTAAGAATCCTCTGTTTCTGGGCCATACTTCATGCAACACATGCTAACCATGCATGGAGAAATCAGGTAATTTACATTTAGTCATTTAGCAGACGCTTTTATCCAAAGCCATTTACATATGAGAACATTCACAAACCGAAGGCGCAGCTTTGGGAGCATTTTGGGGTTCAGTATCTTGCTCAAGGATACTTCAACACATGGCTGGGGGATCGAACCACCAACCTTCCGATTGGGAGGCAACCGCTCTGCCACCAAGCCACAGCCATAATCAGGTAATTAACTGGTGCAGATAAAAAAATTTTTTTTAAAAAGCACAACTTCAGCGCCGCCTCGCCTCATACTAGAGTGGAGAGAGGAACGACTGCTCACACAACTTATTGACAGTCATCTGTGCCATCTGTCACTGACTTTTGAAAGGGGAAAAATCAATACAAACACATGACCAATCTTTGTGGATTTGAGTGACTCTATGTGGATGGGCTGTCCGAATAGGCTGTCTGCCTTGGAAACACTGCAGGGAGCAGTTGGAATATGTGCGAGATCATCTACTTCTGCCTGTCCTTTCGACCGCCACTCTACAGTTGAGAAGCTATGATTGTTTTTGTGAAATGAATGGTCTCTCTGAAATAATTCCTCACAGTAATATACATACAGTAATAACATTTGTAACCTCTTGAACATAAAACTGAAATAGGGTTACCGAGGTGGTGCAGATGTAAAGACCACCCATCCACCACTTCAGGAACCTGGGTTCAATACTCAGCGATAGTGCTTCTAGCAGTGGTTGGATCAGCCATTCAATACAAATTACCTGTGTGTGTGGCTGTATCTCCGTAAGCGATCATGCCCTTGTCGCTGCATCGACTGCTACTGTAGTGGGACTCCTGTGCACTGGGGGGGACCAGGGATGGATGGTGGGTTTTAGTGAAGCTCCTCGCTTCACAGTTGAAGTGACTTCATGTTTTAACAATGGGAAGATCACAGTAGGAAAATAATTAGTAAGATAATTTCTATGAATTTTGCTTTTTAACTATTAAAATTAATAAATACATTGCCAGTAAAAACTAAGTCATGGCATCATTTGTAAGTTATTTTACCCTGCATGTTTCTGCATGGTTTAAAAAATATTATTTCACAGTCAAACATGTCAAATGCTTATTTATTGTCACTCATTGTCATTTTAACTGTCACATTGTCTACTTTTTAGTTTTGTAAAGCCCTTTTTGAGCTGCATTTTATGTATAAAAGGTGCTCTATAGATTGAGTTTATTATTAACATTAGACGCACCGTTACAAGCTGCATGGTTTCTAAACAGTTTAACGAGAGACCAGAAAAAAAAAACACCGATACAACAACTTGCTCATAATCTCCAGCAGTTCATTCTTCTGCTAGAGTGAAAACCCATTTACTCTCATTTCTGCCTTAAAAATAAAAATAAGCTTTCTTCTGTGTTATGTCATTCACTGTCGAGAGTTGAGGTTAGCAATTGGAACCGTACATTGGAGAACGGCGAATAATAAAATGGAGTCTTTTGTGCAAGATGCTTCCTATTGGAAACCGGCACAAATGGCAATAAGAAAAGTAGAACAGATGTGATCAGCTATGTATGCAGTGGTGATTAGTTTGAAAGGAGGAGGCCCATTATCACCCAGCCCGAATCGGAGTATATTATGTTCCTCTTCTCAGAAGGATGGGGTTTGGGTTGCACATGTGCTCTCTCTGTCACAAGGTCTTTAAGTGAACTATCTGTTAATCAGAGTGATTTTCCTGCCTGAGCTATTTCTGGCTGCGTGTACAGGGAAGGTTGCCTCCGGTAAAATGCAATAGCGTAGCTTGAATTTCACCACACCACACCACCCAATCGTTTACCAAAGCTGGTGGTGTTTTGTTTTTTTCCTAACATTTTACTGCTTCTCTGTTGCAGTGACTATTTTCTGTTGTCTTCTTTGTCTGTGTTTACAAAATGGGCCCAGATCTGAGTCTTTGTTGTTGCCGTAGTCGGTCTCATCTCATTTCTGGGAAGTTTTTAAAATGTGTATGTTTGGTATCAATGATTAATTTTGGACCAGTTTAAACAGATTCAGTCTTTCCTCAAGCCGTGACAACTGCCATCTGAAAAGGAACATTTGCTTGAAATAGAGCTTAAAAGAAAAAGCCTTTACATAAACAAGATGATCATGTAAGCACAAGATTTAGAAGCATTTCAATACACTATAAACAGCCAGAAAAAGACAACCAAATACCGAAGCATATGAATGCAATGTCTATGGTCCCTTGCGTATAAGACAGTCATTTTCTATATTGATTTAACATCATTGTCCTTATACTCCCTTCTCTACCCCCCACCTTTCCACCCAGGTGTGCCTCTGTCCACCCAGTGGGGCCCTCAGGGCTACTTCTACGCCATCCAGATTGCTCAGTATGGCTTGAGCCATTACAGCAAAAACCTGACCGAGCGCCCTCCCCACGTGGAGGTCTACGATACAGCCGAGGAGAGAGACAGCCGGGCCAGCACAGCGCCCTGGAGTGTGCCGAAAGGTTGCGCCCTCAGCCGTGTACACGACAAGACCCGAGCTACCTCCGTGCGTCAGTTCGGTGCTCCAGGTATGTAAGCCTTCCATGAGCCCAGATGGCCTCAGGGCAAGGAGCTTATCTCCTGTTAACTGTGGCTGTAGGAGGCTCGATATGCAACTACACCCTCAGGACAGGATGATGGTCTGCAGTGAGTCACCGCCACAGTGCGAGAATACTGGCAGACTGTGTTGGTTGGTTGACAGTGGACCCACCACATTATGACAGATTCCTAAAAATGATGATGATTAAAGAACCAGCAGACACAACATCACACATTTAATCCTATTCTGTTGACTTAGTCATACATTGTCACATTTATGCTGTCTAAATACATTGTGAACATTCCCACTGATGCTGCAAACAGAAACACCTCTAGTCGGCATTATTTTCACTAGACCTCTGCTTTTCATCCAGAGCATGAATATCAGTGGAAGAAATAACTGTTGTCTCCAAATTTTATCAGCTGTAGCCACTTACCCCTCCATTCTGTTCAAATTAAATCTCTCAGCTGTTGTCTGGTTAGTGCACTGTATGTGCCATACGGGCTTTAATAAAAGGAAGGTAACTATTGCCTTTGTGTCGTTCACAAGGACCGACAGAGTGGTGAGTCTCTCCAGTGAAACAATCGTGTTGATCGTGTCACATTTTCAGACAGGTAGTCGAGTACTTATGATCTACATCTTAAAAAACGGGTGGAGGCCTGTGTTCCAGAGGAATAAACTATATCAGGCTTTGGCTTACATAGGATAAATTAATTGTCGCTTTTGGTCTTTTAACGGTATTTGTTGACAAAAAATATATAGAATATCATCGGATAATTCCTTTAAACATATAATATATATTTATATTATAGGAAAAAATCTACCTTATAGCTCTGGATCGGGTTCTCCAGGATTCAGAGCTGTGAAGCAGCTCGTCTGTAAAAGCTAATGTTAGCTCATTCTGCTACAGTGGCGACTACTCGACAGTGTCCTCAGTCAGATATCATTAACTTTAGCATTATCAGAAGGGATTTATCTGTAATTTTATCACTATTACCAGAAGTCTGATATCAAACAAACCATGTACTTGTTTTATTTGACCTCTGATGAGTCAGGCATTGAGTTGACGTCACAAAAATGTCACTGAAAACCGTTTGTTTTTTTGGATTTGGTGACATTTGAACATTGTGGTAAGAACATTAAACATCCTGAATTGTCAAAATTTGATCCGTTTAATTGTGCGTAGTTAATATGACTTCAGAAAATGGCGATTCTCGCTCCTTCTAATAAAACTGACTGAAGGACGGCTCTGTCCTTAGTGCCATTTTGCACTCCAAGGAATCTAATTTAATTAACCTCACTCGCTTTGTATCAAAGGCTCATATGGTACTGAGGCAACTCCGCCAGGCTCCCTCAGACTGTAAGGTCATTTATTGTGTTCAGCTTCTTCTCCCTTATGCATCTAAAAATTGATCTATAAAGAGGGAAAATATGACACAAAATAAACTTTCTCGCTCTTCACCCCTATCGTCCTTTCATTATGCCACAATCAGAATTGTAACTGGTGGCTGCAGTAAGTGGTGGGGATGATGAAGTCTGATTCAGATACGATTTGAAAGAGCGCAGTTTTCAAATCACAAGAGCTAGTTAAAGTTTCATCCAGTGACTGTTGGTTTCAGCTGATATAACAACGATTGTCTCTGGCAAATTTACTCAGCTGTTGTCAACTAATGTTGATTCTGTGAGTTGGCGAAACAACAAAAAATAAATATTGGCTGCTGCCCAGTTAATATGCTGACTCTCTGCATGTTGGTTTCTACAAATGTACACATGGCCAAAGATGGTTTTGTGAAAAAAGAAACCCCACTCTTTTTTGATATTTAAAAAAAAAACAAATGAGGGGGCTGTTTTTTTTTCTGTTGGTTATAAAAGACCAACCGCAAGACCAGGTAGCTCTGCAGTTGCTGAGTGTAATGACAGCTGGTGAACAGGGTTGTTGAATTCTCCCAGTTAAACTTTTAAGTTTATGACTTGAAAGGCCTTTATAAATATCTTAATGAATATCTTAGTAAATGTGTGTCAAGTTGGTCAGTTTTTTAAACAGTGAACTAGCCAATGTTGGCTAGTTTCTCTAACTGAGCTGAAGCTGGGAGGACCTCAACAACAAGCAACAGCAATATTTTATGATTCTATTAATGTAGAAACAATAAGCGTGTGATATCTTGTCTAATACTATGTAGACCACAAATACAGTCTTGTAGCTACATTCATAGAAAATAATTGCAATTTAAAGCGCAACGCCAATATTGTTCAGATTGCATTTAGATATTTTCCTTAACTTGTTAAGCGCCAAAGTAATGTACAGATTGTATTCTGTCGTGTTCTTGTATTGTGAAACGCAAAAAATGCAGTGCACATTTCTGAGTGGTCTAAATATCAAATTTATAAATAAAATCTGACTATTTATTATAATAGAGATTGGAAAATTGGCCTGTTTTTCCAGCTGTAAAATGACCACGGCCACGAGTTATTTTTGGAATTGGGAGAAGTCAGAATCTTTTACCCAGCTCTGATTGTGAGCTGTCTTTTATTCTCCTTTGATCTTCTGCTGATATTTCCAGGAAGCGCTCTCTCTCTCTCTCTCTCTCTCTCTCTCTCTCTCCTCTGTTGAACTGCTTCCTCTACTGTAATTTTCACCTACTCCTAATTCCCCCTCAAGTCCCCCAAATCACCGCTCCACACTTCTCCTCTCTCTCTCTCTCTCTCTCTCTCTCTCTCTCTCTCTCTCTCTCTCTCTCTCTCTCTCT
>CM022485.1:8582513-8638894 GCA_011952105.1 Coreoperca whiteheadi
CATATATATGTATGTAAGAGAGAGCTCTCCCTCTCTCTCTCTCTCTCTCTCTCTCTCTCTCTCTCTCTCTCTCTCTCTCTCTCTCTCTCTCTCTCTCTCTCTCTCTCTCTCTCTCTCTCTCTCTCTCTCTTCCCCCACCCCCCATGCTCCTCTCGCACCTCGCCTTACATCTTCAAACTCGCCATCATAGCGCTCTCATTCCTTGACATCATCATGTTTTCATCATCACTCCTCAGCCCTCCCTCGGTAGTCTTCATTCCCCATTAATCTTCCTAGTGTATCCCCAGATTTCACCTTCCACCCCTATTTACTCATTTCCACCCACTTATCACCCCTCAGCCCTCCTCTGCTTCCAAAACATTGCAATCATATTACCTCTATCCATTTTAACTCCTTATTCTGCTCTCTCATCCGAACTTGTTTTCTTCCTCTGCTGTCAGTTTCTCTTTCTGTCTTTGCCTCCCTCCACTTCCTTCTCCTACTCCCTTCTTTCTGTTTGGGTCTTTTTTTCCTCCTTACTTTATGTAGGGCACCGGTGTTGGACAGCCTCTCAAATTCTCTGACAAGTGGATCAATTGTCTGTCCCCTGGTAATTACCTGCCATCTACCACCTGCACATTCCCGCACGAACACCGTCCGCGACGGAGCACCTTTTATTTTCTGAAACCCCTCGTGGTCGGCTGGTAGTTCAGAAATGCAGTTTTCACAAACCGAACCCTGCCAGAATTAGCAAGGTGATCTGTGTACGGCGATAAAGTGGAATAACCGCTGTCAGCCAGCTACAGTGCCTTCAAAAAGTATTCACCAACCTTGGGAGTTGTTTATTGTCTTACAACATTGAGTCAAAGTAGTGTTAAATTTAAAGTTTATAAAAGGACATTTCACCCCAAAGTCAAAAGTATTTTTACAAAAGTAAAAATGTATTTATTTTTTTTTTACCTGTAGTGCTGTTTATCCATCTAGATTGTTTTGGTGTGAGTTGCCGAGTTTTGGAGCTATCAGCCGTAGAGATGCTTCACACCATCAATCCCGGACATCCTTCACTCCAAACTCACCCAGCTCACTGTCCCAGCCTCTCGCCTGTCAGTGGATCACAAACTTCCTGACTGACCGAAGGGCCTGGGGAACATCACATCCAGCACCCTTTAATCAACACTGGTGCCCCCCCAGGGGTGTGTGCTCTCCCCACTGCTCTTCTCCCTCTACGCCGCTGCCCCTCAGGAAACCCATCTGTCAAACTCTAGAAGCTTTCAGACAGCACAACGGTCATCGGCCTCCTCCAGGAGGGTGACGAGTCTGCTTACAGACCGGAGGTTGAACAGCTAACCCTCTGGTGCCGTCATGACAACCTGGAGCTGAACACCCTCAAAACTGACAGTGGACTTCAGGAAGAGCCCCCCGTCACCATTACCAGTGTCTGCTGTTTCAAGCCTTCAGGTTTCTGGGATCCAAAATCTCCCAGGACCTAAAGTGGGCGTCCAATATTGACACCGTCATCAAAAGGCCCAGCAGAGGATGTACTTCCCGTGCAACCTCCGAAAGTTCAACCTTTCTCAAGAGTGGTTGATCCGGTTCTACTCTGCAATAATCCAGTCTGTTCTCTGCACTTCCATCACTGTGTGGTGTGGATCGGCCACCAAACAGGACAGGAACAGACTGCAGAGGACAGTCGGGACTGCAGAACAGATCATAGGTGCCGACCTGCCCTCCATTCAGGACTTAAACATGTTCAGATTCAGTCTGTTCCACCTTCTCCCCTCTGGTAGGCGCTACAGAGCACTGTATGCCAAAACAACCAGACACAAGAACAGTTTCTACCCACAGGCCGTCACTCTGATCAACACTTAAAGGTGCGGTATGCTATTCTGGAGAAATCCAATACCATGAGGCCGAGCGAACAACGACACAGCAAGTAATGAAACTGACGTTAGCTAGGTTGTGGGTTAGCAAACTCTCCCTACAGTTGTTGCTGTGAAGCTAAGAGCCGGAGAGGAGGAGACTGTTTCCCAGGGCCAGCACAACAGCTCCAGATACTCACAACTCTCCTGCGACTATAGAAAACCTCACAACAACAGCACGTCTTGGAAAACTACAAAGTAAGCTGAATGTCCGTGGGCAGGTCATATAACCTTACTGACACACAAATCATGGCTGGAATGGTGTTGTGTGGCTCTGTCCAAGCCATTCTGATTCTCATTTTCTGTGCACACACTGAATGGACAGCTAGCTGACCGTGAGGGGAGATTCACTTAATTTGACAAAGACTTTTATTGGATTAGAATCGCATACCCCACCTTTAACACCAGTCACAAGGGACAATCCCTGTTCAATAACCCTGTGACACAAACCTCCATACCTCTAAGTGTGTCTCATTGTTTATGTAAATATTGTCACTTTTTAAAGCTACACATGCTGTACATATTGTATAAACTCTTGTATCCACCTACCTCATGTATATGAAGCAACTTGTTACATTATCATAATTAGTGGAATGGTTCAGAGTGCAAATGGTGCTGAAATAAATGTCTGACTTTCTAAATATCTTGTTGGTTTTTTTATATATCTTGCACATCAATGCTTAACGTTTGTTTACCTTGTTGAGCTTGTTGTCCCGGTTTTTAGCTGTATTTGTCTATTTCTGTGTATGTACATTGAGAGCAACTAAAAACCTGGCCAACAAAGCTGTTTCTGATGAAACTGCTTACAATAAGGTCTGTGGAGGGATAAATGGCACTACAGGTAAGGGGAAAAATTGTTTTTGATTTTGGGGTGAACTGTCCCTTTAACACAGATTTCAGTCCTGGTTGATTTGGCGACACCTGTGGTTAATGTGGTAACAGCAAGTGGCGTTAAATACTAAAACACTCCTTCAGCAGCTCCTTTGTCAGAAACAACTGCTGGTGTGTTTTTGTTTTGTTTTTTTGTCAGTTTTTTTTTTTTTTTTTTTTTACTGCTCAACCAAATGAACTCACATTGTTTTAATGAAGATGTCAGTCAATAATTATTTCAACTGTGATCTGATTTCACGCTGCGCACAGTGCGAGTAGTTTTCCACACAACAGCAGGGACAATTAAAGTTGGTTAACTTGCTGAGGAGTTGGAGGTGTGCAGCCGGTCACATGCAGCTCTGCATCTAACAGCTCACTGTGGTTGAATTTCTCCAATGGAGAAAAATGACGTTTTGAGTGACAAGTACGTATCATTTTCCGTGACTGCTTCCAATAAAAACCACCCTGTATTTCCCCACTTGGATGGTTTAAATGTGAAGCAGCAGCAGCAGCAGTAGAAACAGTTTTCATTAGTAGTAACTTTAATACAGCTTTGATGCAGTTGTAGGTGAGTAAACGGTGAGTAACACTGGATTACATGCATGCATCATTTTCCTGTGTTTAGGTAGGCAATCTGAATCCAGCGCGGGAATGGCGGACTGTGCGACTAACAATAAAATAAATAAATAAATAAATAAATAAAGAGAGATTATTACGACTTTACTAAATACATTGAGTGGCTATTGCAGAAAAAATGCTGTCTATAAATAGCATCAAAACTGCAGTTTGATTTTATGGTAATCTTGAGGATTAGAACGTTAATGTCAAAGTGAAAACAGATCTTTAGATGTGCAAATCTGATAGAGACCTATCCACTCACTCATGGCTGTAAATGCTGCCCACCTTGCTAAATCTTTTAGGGGATGAAAACTAATGCAAACATGTATTTTATATGTTATTAAAATTGATCACCTTTTAGATGGTCAGCAGTGTCAAAAAGCCACATTAAATCTATTTTGATTCAATGCTGTAAGACAAAAAATCAACAGCCAATGATTAGATGGTTTCAGCTTGTCAAATGTGGAGATTTGATGCACAACACGTCCTGTACATGTTTTCAAATGTTCCTTTAAAGGGGACCTATTATATATATGTTTCAATGAATAAGGTACACAGCAAAAAGCTCAGGTTTCAGACTGCCCTGAACACTAGCTTTGAAACGTTTTCTCCTACTTTCGAGCCTCCTCCTCGCGGGGGTCCAAAGCTCCTGTGCTAGCGGTGTAAACAACAAAGCCTCCTGCCCAGTCTAAGGGCAGCTAACGTCACAGTTAGCAGCAGTTAGCGGCTACATCAGAAAACTCTGTAAATCAGCGAGAGTTGAGGCAGAGCCGCCGAAGGACTTTAGAGGGAAAACCAGAAAATATTTTCTCGATAAAATATGATCCAGTTTCACCAAAATGTACAGTAAGCAGTGAGGCCTGGCCCTCAGAAACACTGCTCTCGCGGCATCTATCATTTTTCCAACCTAATTCCTGCCTCATTTTGTGGTCTGATAAACAGTAAATTCATTCAATTCAGTGCCCCATGTTTCTATTTCCCATGCTAAGTTACTGTAGCTGTCATAGCGTTCCAGCACACTGGCAAGACAGGGATGTGGTGGTGCGGGATCACAGCACCGGGTGTATAGAGAGAAGTGGTCACAGCTCCCTAGGCAGGCTTTCAGAAAATTGGCCAATCAGAAGAAAGTGGGCTTTCAGGGAGGGGGCCCTTAAAGAGACGGGAGCTAAAACGTTTTGTTTCAGACAGAGAATGAACTGAGGGGCTGCGTAAAGGGCAAGTTTAAGATAAATAAGGATTTTTTTTTTTAACTGTGAATCATGCAAAGCTGCTCTAGTGGAATCCCAGAACAAAAATATAAAGCTAAAAATGAGCATAATAGGTCCCCTTTAACATTTCCACTGATCTATACAAGCATGGTTTTACGCTGACATATTTCTTGCTGCATGTCATCTCTGTCTCCTGCCTTTTTGCTAAACAGCCAGAGAGCAGAGCAGAGGAGGTGGAATCTCGTCTATATTCCCTTCTCATCCTTTATTGATGCCAGAGTAATCACAGGGCCAGAGTACAAATCCACTTACTCTCTGCATTGCCTTAAGTAATGGATTTATGAGTGCATTAAAGAGCCGTAGTCATGCAGAGGCCCCTGCCAGACTGTCTCTCTCCTTCATTCTCCTCCTGATCGACTGTCTTTGTGTCTCAGGCGGCCTCGTCTGCTTCTGCTTTCTCAGCTCATGTCATGTGAGATCTCTCTGTCTCTGATTCTCAATTGTCTTCTCTCTATTGGCTCATTTTCACTCTCTCTGGTCTCCGGCTGGCTTTAAGGACACTCATTCCATTACCCTCCTTTTTCTTTACTCCTACACTCCTTCCTCTCTTCGTCCTTTGAGTAGCCTTGATGAGAAAAGGGTTGTTTTTTTTGGTTTGTTTGTTTTTTTTGCTGTGCTGACCAAGTAACAAGGAGAGATCATTCCAGAGGCAGTTAGTGCTTTAGGGGGTTGAAATGAATTCAGAACAGCAACTGAAGTGCCTGGCACAGAGTTGATATAAAGTAAGAGGAGCGGTGGCAGTGTGGAAACTGAATATCATCGGAGTTCATATCTTTGCCGAGCTTTGTAGGGAAGAGATGCAAATAGAAAAGTTGCTGCGGTGCATCGACTCTCGTGTTCCATCTTCCTACTACTCTGTTCTTTCCCTCCTTCTATTCCCTCCTTTCTGTCGTCCTCATTAAGCTCACAGTGCAGTGACACATCTGTACTGTACGTCCCATGAGAAGCTTGTCCCTGTGTGTTTGAGGCTCTGACACACACACACACACACACACACAGAGCTAGGCACTTCACACAGGTAATAACAAAAGAACATCCTTGATAATAAAGAGTAGGTTTTTTTCACTCCAGAATCTTTTAAAAGTTATGACTGTTATTGATCATTTGAGAATGTGACTACAGAGTGAATCTTGGAACATGAGGAATAAGACAAGCTATCAGGCACCATCAAAGGAGAGCGTATTAAAGGAGACAGATGCACTGTAAAAGGCTTCCAGTCAGTCTGCTAAAAATAGTCCATTGTCATCCAGTAATCGTCAGAAGTTCTTTAAGTCAGTCAAATGGGGTTAGTCATTTTTTTCTGACCAAATTCACTTGAAGTGCTGTGAAACGTCTTTTCTCCTGCCATTTACGTTCTTTATACACATTTTTAACACCTCCTCCATTTATGTGCTGCACCCACGCTCCTCACACCCCCTCTACCACCACCACAGACTCCTCAGAAGGCGTGTCCCTCCAGCTGGGTAACTCCAAAGACTTCATCCTTAGCTTGGACATCAAGTTCGTTTCCAACGGCAGCGTGTCTGTGATCCTCGAAACCACAGAGAAGGGCCCGCCCTTCACTATCCACTACGTGACCAGCACGCAGCTCATCGCCTTCAAAGACCGCGAAATCACCTACGGTGTCGGGCCACGAACCGCCTGGAGCACTCTGACCCGAGACCTGCTCACCGACCTCAGGAAGGGCATCGGGCTGTCCAACACCAAGGCTGTGAAGTCCACTAAGGTTGGTTTATGTCAGACGTTTGTTGCTGAAAGTGCCGCTGATGATTATGTAACCAGACTAGAGCTGAAGCAATTAGTTGACTAATCAATTAATTGGCAACTATGATTTAATGATATGATAATTGAGTAATAGTTTAAGTTATTTTTCAAGCAAAAATGAACACCTTCAAATATGAGGATTTACTGCTTTTTTTTTCATCTCGTCAGGTAAACTGAATATTTTCGGATTTCAGACAAAACAAGTATTTTGAAGATGTCACCTTTGGGCTTTTAGAAATTGTGAAAGACATTCACTTTTTTCTGACTGATTTGATAGACAAAACCATCCATCCATTACTGGAGAAAATAATCAGCAGATTAATCAATGATGAAAATAATCATTAGTTGCAGCCCTAAACTGGACCATACACAATTAATAATAATTTATTTCCCATCTTAAAGCTGCATGTCATGGTATGCACAAAACAGATTATGTTGTTTGTGAAACTTTACTTACTTACTGTGACGCTGAATAATTATATGTAGAGGTGATCAACAATATTATTGAATTAATGCCAAATCCTAATTCCAATCATTAATTATCTTGTCTGCCTTTGCGTCCGATTTCCTTCTCAGGTCATGCCCAGACGGGTGGTGCGATTAGTCTTGCATGGGCGTGGCTTTGTTGACAATGTCACTATCTCCACCACTGCCCACATGGCCGCCTTCTTTGCCGCCAGCGACTGGCTGCTTCGCAACCAGGACGAACGAGGCGGCTGGCCCATCATGGTCACCCGTAAACTGGGCGAAGGCTTCCGGCCATTGGAGCCCGGCTGGTACTCGGCCATGGCTCAGGGCCAGGCCATGTCCACCCTGGTGAGAGCCTACCTCCTCACCAAGGACCAGGCTTACCTCAACGCTGCCCTCAAGGCAGTAGGACCCTACAAGGTGCCTTCAGCGCAGCACGGGGTCAAAGCTGTGTTCATGAACAAATACGACTGGTATGAAGAATACCCCACGACACCCAGTTCCTTTGTCCTCAACGGCTTCATCTACTCCCTGCTGGGACTCTTTGACTTGACTGAGACAGCCGGCGAGAAACTTGGCAGGGAGGCTGGGCAGCTGTTCAGCCGTGGCATGGAGTCCCTGAAGGCCATGCTGCCGCTCTTTGACACAGGGTCTGGGAGCATCTATGACCTACGTCACTTCATGTTGGGCACTGCGCCCAACCTGGCACGCTGGGACTATCACACCACGCACATTAACCAGCTACAGCTGGTGGCATCCATAGACAACTCTCCCGTCTTCAAGGATGTAGTCAAGCGCTGGAAAAACTACTTAAAAGGGATTCGTGCCAAGCACAACTAGACAAACTGTAACTCACGTATAGTATACAGATGATGACTGAAAAGTTGAATATTCTTGATGTGTGAGAACTTTATGGATGATTGAATGTGAGGCAAATGCTCACACTGTGTGTCTTTGTGTGTTTTGGTTTGGAGTTCATAATCTAAAGGACATTCAGCTGCAGCTCTGACCACTAAACGTTTCCCGTGTGCTCTGTTGCAGGTTTTATACTTTCTGCATCAGTGGATGTAGCTCTCCTCTCCGGTTTTGTTTTTTGTTTTTTTTTGGTTTTTTGGTTTTGTTTGAGCTAGTGTTTGCAATTATGCACAGTTTCAGAGCGTCTTCAGGAAGTGTGTTGTGTTGTTTAAAGTAAAAATATAAGATGTTAGAGAAAGATGAAATTCCTTGAATGGTTTCAACTGGATCACATTTCCGACATTCTTCGATGCATCCACCACAAGTCTCCTCTCCAATTGTATTTTTTTTACCATTTCAAGTTTTTTTTTGTTTTTTTTCTGTAAAAAAACAAAAAAAAAACAGAATATTCTAATTAATTTTATCAATATAAAATACTAAAACATTTTGGATTGTATTTCTCCCCTGGAACCTTTTTTTTTTTTTTTTTTTTTTTCCATAACCCTCAAAACTTTAAAAGTTTTAAATCAAGAAGTATTTCTTAAGAACGCCGTGATTAAGCTGTTAGGTGAGATAAATGATCAATAAGTCCTGCCTTTACAGAAATGCTGAAGAGTCAGATTCTTAATGCTTCCAAACCACCAGCTTCCAGTTATTTTCTGAAACCCATTTTTTTAGGTCATGGATTAGGTGTCTGTCAAACTACTTGAAATCATCTCGGAGGAATAAACCCCTCAAACCACCGTATTCGATCTCAGATGGTTAAACCAGCTCCGCTGCCAGCAGGTCTCCTTGCTTCCTACCCAGAATTCCACAGTGTTTAGCCGAGCTGTTGTGTACGCACGTCCGGACAGAGTCGTCTGCTTGACTGCATCTTCGGTCACGTGACTTACACTGGGACCAGGTTTTGTTTCAGTTGAGACATCGACGACCGCAGGTAGCAACGCTGCCACAACATGAATGTGTTCCTGTTACATCCCCCAAGATCAGGCCTGGAGCGATCTTTAAAAAAAATATCCTAATTAATAATTTATCCTAATTAGCCATCAGTGCTGAAGCCTCTGTAATGCTGGAACCTTTTTATGTGGTGTTTTAGGATGACAAACTGTGTGCCACCGTTCTTAGCTGTTACTAAAACCCACTAGTATGTATGTCGGTTAGTCCCAAAAATCTTAATAATTCATGTGCCATTGCAGCTATAAATAGTTAGTTCTGCATCACTTTGAGTTCATCTCAGATAGTAAAGCTTAAGTTTCCCACATCAGAGACCCTGGATTGTGGTCCCAGCTCCGATGTGGTCACAGCTGATCAGCACTGCCATTCGTAAGCTCCCTTCATCCCATAAGAAATGTACGCAGGGCACACTGTGGCAAAGACTTTAAACCTGCTTGTATTTCCATTCAACTTTCTTTAAATGCCAAACTTTGGCTTCAGATGAATTCCTTGACCTGTTAAACATTAAAATCTTTATATCCTTTTATGTCCCTTGGTTTGAACCCCAGCACCATTAGTCGTAGCTACATCTTCTTGCGTTGTCATGCCCTCTTTTGACCTTTTTTCGATTGTTAACTTGGAAACTCATCTGAAAAGCTCTTCTTCCATAGCTCGTACTTTCAGATGATAAGTGCTGAATATGAAGTGTAGGTGGTGTGTTGTGTTGTGTATTGGTGTACATAGACGTGTGGGCGGCAGAGGCACAGCTGCATCTCACTATCAAGTTATAACATTTAAATAGACAATGCCAGGAGTGCTGAAGGTCGAGGTACGTTCTTCACTAGCATTAAGAGGCTGTCAGTCCCAGCAGGCTCTCATTGCTCCTCTCAGCTGTTGTGGCTGCATGAACTCAGCGTTTTTAACCTGAGTGCTGCCCTGTTGACTGCTGTACGAGGAGACAGAGGCTCACCAAGACGCTAACAATTCACCCGGCTAATAGGCTGCAGAGCCTGCACGCAGTACAGCCGCTAGTCTGGGATGAGTCAGCATTCACTGGCATCGCAAAGAAAACAAAGTGGAGCCCGCAGCATTGATGACGCTTTCATCGATCTACCTTTAACGATTATTAATGGGAAGCCGGAGAATCAAGCTGGCTTGTTCTGAAGGTGTTGATGGAGAATTTTCTTTGGTCATTTTCATAGAACTGGTGTAAACCTTGAGATGAAAACATGTTCCCAGGCGGTCGGCTTTTACGTTGTCGTAGCGTGCGCCTTAAAGACTAAATCAAAGAAGCACCTGATGCAACGTTGGGTAGAACAAAAGTTGTGCTTTCGTTCAAACTCATTAGTACATCTTTCTGACCTTACAGCTTCAGCGGCAACTCAACTTCTTGCATTCAGAACTAAGTGGGGATTCACGACAGAGTATTAGGGCCACTGTTAAGAAAAGTAATTAACGTGAGAGGGGAAAAAAGTTTTAATATTTTAAAGAATTAAGTCCTAATGTTATGAGGAAAAGGATGAAGTCTTTTGCAAGGAAAAATTGCAAATGTACAATACGGTGTGTATATGTATGAAGATGTAGTCTTCAGTTTAATCATAATATACAGGCTTTTGTTCTTGAAGCAACATTTTTCATGTAACACTATGACTTTATTGTAATAATTTGACAATTTTTCTTGTAATTTTATGACTTTTTTTCCACTCAAAATGATTTATTTTTTTTTTTATCACGATTTTCTCCAAACATTTTGACTTTATTCTCAAAATCTCACGTTTTGTTTTCCAACAGTGGAGCTAATTCGCTGTAGAGGTTTAAACCGTGGATGAAAGGAATTATATTGCTGTTCTGTTTTTAAAGTTTAAAGATAAAACCCTATCCCAGTCAAGAGGTATGAGTGCATGATAATCCCAGTTTTATTTTTTGAATGCTTGCTGAACCATACTTTGTTCATTTCCTGGTGGCATTTTCTCCCCATGAATACTTGCATAATTCATACTTTGCCATTTTGACAGGACAAGTACAAATATGTAGGAAGTGAAGTTTTGTGTGTGAATAACTATCTCCCTTTTGTTTTATACCAAAGTCATTGATTCAAGTATATTTGAATTTGTATATTTTTGTGCAAACCCATTTCCATTCAGCATTTAATGACGTTAAGTCTCCTTGGAGACGTCACGGAAAGACACTGCCTTTTAAGAAATGCTAGTTTTTCAAATGTATGTTGAATAGATTATAACAAAAGTTAGATATGTAAAACTTGCTTATCGTAAAGGGGATGTGTGCAACTAGAGATTAGCATTTATTCAGCTACTGTTTTAAAGGCATAGCTGCAAAATCTCCTTGAAAGTTTTTCTTTTTTTGTTTTTTAAATGTTTGTTTGCATCATTCATCATTTGTTGGAATAATTAGCCGAGGAGTAAGGTGTTTTGCTAGATAGACAAAAGCACAACTGCCGTTTATTGTCACATGATTTTGGTTGTATTTCTTTTGGATTGCTTTGTTTTTTCTTTTCAGGACAATGTGCAACGCCTTCATTAAGGAAGCTGCTATTGTATGAGAACTTCTTTTTCATCATTTCAGTGGTATTGTTTTCGGTCTTTCCACTATCTGACTTAACATATGACCACTGAGGTCAAATGTGATTTATGCAATAAAATGTTTACTGGGGTTGTGACACCACAGGAGACCCAGAGCTGTTGTACAAACTTTGCAATCAAAGCACAATGTGCAAATGCTACCATTTTTTTAGTCCACAGAAGAGAGGTGTTTGTATACAGAGTAAATTGTGCTTTGAAAAGTTGCTTTTTAAAGGTGTAAAAAATAAAGGCGTTTTTTTCTAATCTTTTCCTTTGTAATGTTTTTAAAGGGACTCAGCAGTTTAATGAGCATAAAAAGATCATATAAATGCATGACTGGTATATTATCCATTATTATGTCCATTGTAGAGCTGATACGACTCATCAATCGACAGAAAATCTGCAACTATTTTTTAATAATTAAATTATTTGTTTTAGCCGTTTTTCAAGAGAATATGCAAAACAGCCTCTCAGTTGAGAGGATTTCCAGCATTTCTTTGTCCTATGTGATCAAGGAAATGGGATTTAGGAAATCATTTTTTTTTTTATACAGATGAATAGAGAAAAGTAATTGTCAGATTAAAAGATACCATTTTACATTGTACTTTATTGCAAGAAACCACAAAAGTTCTAATTGTTTACATTGCATTATTTCTGCTATATTACAATATTCATACATATGTTTGCTTTTCCAGGAACTTTATAAAAACTGTCACCTAGAGAGGAAAAAAAATCAAACAAGAAACATTCAGTACAAAGAAATTAATATATATATTTTTTATATCTCTGCTGTATTGAAGTAAATACAATCAGTGGAATGACCAACCTATTGATTTGATTGATAATCCATATTATCATTTTGTCCACGAGCTAAACACTTGACATAACTTTTCTATATCTCCAGAATTGTATTCATCGCTAACATTACATTTTGAAGAGAAGGTTGAGCTATTTGTTTTCTTTGCCGCAATTCTGACGATCCTATCAAGATATCGGTCTATTTCTGGAGGTAGCTCTGGCCGTGTTATACCTAAAATGATACATTTTGGTTCCGCTGCTCGCGCCCATTGTTAAGCAGTTCTGACCCCGCAGTAGAGAAACAGTTTGTTCATGCTGAACATTGACTCTGTGAAACTGCCGAGAAGAAAAACAATCCTGATTAATAATTTATCCTAATTAGGCTATTCTGATCCAGTGAGAAGCGCAGACACCTGAGAAGGACTGTATCTCCTGCCACCCGTTTGCATTTTTCATTACCTTCTGGCATTTATACAATCCAGCCATAATTTCTCCCTCACAGCCACACACTTCACCCCACACATCTCATTCTTTCTCTTTCCTTGACGCTAATGTTATTACCGTCCCTCCTGCCAGTGAGTCTGTCTCCCAGTCCTGTAATTAGCCCTACATAAACCCGATAAGCACAGTCTCCTCGTGGCCTTGTGCAGGCCTCCTCTGCTGCCATTCAGATGCCTTTGAGATGGCTGTGATAACATTACAGTGAATCCTTGGTACGCCGGCATCCGGAGGCCACAGGCTTTATGGTGTCCATAAACTTACCCACTTGATGAAATTAACACTCCGTTGAACCCGGTATTATTGGATGTGGTTGTGTGTTGTTTGGGGGTTTCAGAGCAGGTGGGAAAAGAGAAGCTGGATGTGGAGGCATCCAGTGAAAAGAAAACAGAAACAATACACCTACTACAATTTGCAATTTGGCAATTTACATCCCAGAGGGGTTTGGAGGGTTGTGATCTTTTCACCTTGATGAGTCCCTTTCTTCCAAAGTTTTAATCTTAAAGCAAAAGCTTGATATTTGAGCAAATACACTTTTTTGCTTTGTAGCTGTAAGTTAGAGGTCTATACCACATTAAATATACAGCTAAGTCTACAGCCAGCAGCCGCTTAGCTTAAAAACTGTGAACGGGGGGGGGAACTGGCTCTGTCCAAAAGTTTAAAAAGCTCACTAATTAACATGTTCTATCTCACCAGTGAGTTTCTTGGCTCTGAGGAAGTAACTCTGTGGAATCTCCACAGACGAATTGTCGATTTTTACACTTTGGTTTTTGTAAAATCAATAAATAAAATAAATCACCTGTCTCCGTTTCCAAACCTGGTAATTGCTGCATTTTGCTCATTCGTGAGCAGCTGGCACACTTTGGTTGACGTGGTAGACAGGATAAGGGTCTTCCATAGGGCAATCACCAGCCGAGTCAGAGATGACGATGGTGCTGGAAGAGAACGGTGAGGGGACAGAGCTGCAGTGGGGTTTAAAGTAAATTGAAAAACTGATACAGAGAGAAGGCAAGTCTGTGGTGGCGGGATTTCTAGATTGAGAAAAAGCTGAGAGAGGAAAGGAAAGAGCACCTGGAGTCTCACAACTATTAATAAGGTATCGGGGGGGCGTCTGCCACACACGCTCCTTATTTGAAGACACACACCACAGCTCATCAACCAAAACACCAGGGAGGCACCAGCGCTTTGAGCAGCTGCAGCACAGCAGCCTGGTTCAGTGAAGTCTAGCAGCCATCTGTCCCTATCACAAGCTCAGCAGATCATTATTATTATTCTTTTGAAATATGGCAAATGTAAAGAAATGTTGTTTGAGATGAAGTAATTCCATAAAAAGACAAATAAGATGCTTGCGCATTATTGTGCTCGCACCTGAACTTTGATTGTGTGTTTACTCTTTCTTCTTATTTGTGATCACATACAGTATTATGCAGTGATGGAATGTAACCATGTACATTCACTCAACTACTGTACTTAAGTACAAATCTGAAGTACTTCCCCTTAACTTGAGTATTTCCAATTATACTTGCACATTTCAGAGGGAGATATTGTACTTTTTACTCCACTGCATTTATTTGACAGCTGTAGTTACTGGTTACTTTAGAGAATAAGATTTAACACGAAAAACATACTGTATGGTAATCTTATGAAATGTGATGCATGGTTCTAAATTGAACTACCAGACGCTAAATAAAATTAGCTCCACCTCAATCAGCTAGAACTGGCAAATGCTGCTTTTAGATTAATGCATAGGAAACAATAATCCATGAATCATCAACAGGATCAATTTGTCTGAATTACTTCTGAAGTACTTTGAGACTTCAAGTACATTTTGATAATAATACTTCGGTACTTTCACTGACGTTTTCAATCCAGGACTTTCACTTAATGCAATGAAGTACTTTTATATCGCCGTATTGCTACTTTTACTTAAGTACGTGATCTGAATACTTCCACGATTTTCCATCCATTATTCGATTATTATTATTGACACAGTACGATGCAAGAAGTACTTTAATGTTGTAGGTGGTCGAGAAAATCTTAGCCACCTTATATGCTGTTGGCTAGTTAAATCTAAAACAGTGCGTCAGATGTTGTAAAGTCAACTATGTTGTGTCTGTAAAATCTGAATCTGCAAAGTAATAGCTGTCAAATAAATGTAGTGGATTAGAAGTACAATATTTTCCCTCTGAAATGTAGTGGAGTAAGTATAAAGTGCTTTGAAGTAGATATACTCACGGGAAGTACAAGTTACTTTCCACCACTTCATATACAGTATGTGAATTAAATGTATATATTTGTTGTGTTTTTTAAATCAAAGTTAGGTCAAAATTTGATATTTGTGCTGTAAAGCCTTTGGACCATCTTAAGGTCATCTGAAGTTAACCAAAACAAAGTTCTTTCAATGTTAAAGAAAGCGATGTTTGCATCCGCAACAACGACTCAATGAATGTTTAATGGGAGAAGTTGTGCTGATGTTACACAAACATGCAGGGCTTGCCACAGGAGGCTCAGTTTGGTTTGCATGGGAGAGAGGGGGAGTTCTTTGGCCTGAAGCGAACTTGCTACTGTTTCTCATTAACAGTCAATAAAAGAAGCAGGCAGCGCTCCAAGACCTTTCTGTCCCTGCAGTGATGCACTTTAATTTCCCTGCGATGTTTCCAAACAAGAATGCCGCTTTGTAGTCTAAGGTCACTGAGTGATATTAATAAAAATAAAAAAAGAAAGACAAAGGCAAAGGCAAAACATAAAATGTAAGGACAAAGTTTGGGGACACTGTGCTCCTTTAAAGAAAACCTTCAATTCAAGCTAAAAAAATAAACTGCATGAGCGGAAAAACCTTTCAGTGGTTTTGCTCCTCACACGTCTTCATGATCACCCGCAGCGCCTGTTCCTGCGCAGCTTCTGTTTGAGAGCACTGACACCGTGTGGTGAGATGGGGAGGCACAAGAGTCCGTGCAAGTATCAGCAGGTTCTGGATCAGAAATACTTCAGCTGCTCACAACAACACTGTGACACTGTGATACTAATAGATTGTTTTCAGTCTCATTTTCATTTCATTTTTCATTTATGGAGATGGCAAATTAAAGGAAAAATCAACACAAAGTGTCATCTTCAGGTGGTGATCCACTATGACCCATTGTTATCTTATTCTCAGTTTTGATGTGATCATAAATTCTGTTTTTTAATAAATGCGCAGTTCAATTCCCCGTTTAAAGACAGTATGTATCACAGATGTGTAGCGGGTTTGATCAGGTGACCCTGAAACTATTAAATCGGTGTGGATTTCAAAGGAGCATGTTGTTGAGATACTGAAATCAAAACACACACACACACACCAGTGGTGGAATATAACTAAATACATTTATTCAAGTATTGTACTTGAGTATTTCCATTTTCTCCTTCTTTACACTTCTACTCCACTACATTTCAGGAGGAAATATTCTACTTTTTACTCCACTACATTTACTTCACAGCTTTAGATAATAGTTACTTTAAATATGACATATCAACTTCACGTCAACTTAAACATAAAATATGCTGCATTATTATGCATTTACTCTGTGCAGTTGTACAAAAGCAGAGGGAGGTAGGAGCTACAGAACATTATCATTTACCTGTAAGTAATACCACCAAATAGTTTGGTGTTTCAGTAGTAAATGTACTTGCTTTCATCCCACCTCTGATGTTGTCACTCAATCGCAAGGCAGTGGTAGGGGCAACCTGGTTAAACAGGGTGCAGGTGGCATGTGAGGTGGCGGGTATGATGTTGAGATGCGTTTTTATTAGTCTGCATTGTTCACGATGCTGTTGGTACACGTGGTCTCTTGTTTACGTCCTGCACAGAGCTGTTGATTCAGGTCAGCATAAGCGACATGTGCAATGTGCAATTTTGTGTGGCAAACTGAAATGGAGTGGAAACCACGCCGAACCGGGCTTTGGAGTACGCGCGCACACACACACACCCACCCATCAATAATTCTGGATGGGCGTGGTTGGGTGTGATCAGGAGGGTAACTGCCTTGAAGCCTTCAACCAGAGAGGGCAGCGAAACCCTGCCTTTCAGCCTGGTGTTAAGTTACTCGTTACAGGAAGTGCGGTGAGTATAAATGGTACCACCAAAATATTAAAACTAAAAGAAAACTTCAACTTTAACATAAGCTATTAAACTAATAAGGTATGCTAATCTGTTCCTCTCCACTCAGTAGTGAATCCCTTTTTCAACATGTCCCTACAAATAACTTTGTTGTCACTTGACCTTGTTTTCTATCCTCCGGCTGTCTTGGTGTATAACCCTCAGCACTTGGCTTTGTTTACACTGGGGCCACTAAAGTCTAAATGACTTACATATTAACTCACATGTTAACTGCATTGCTGACTGCGAGCCAAACCAAGCTGATTTCCAGTCAGACATGCGTCTCCTGTTGGTTTAAACTTTCATTTATGTATTTATTTTGCTCTAAACCTGTGGTGCTGCTCTGACTCTGACTGCAGCCCAGCTCCTCTGAGAGAGAAAGCGGAATGAGATCCCACGCTGCTCTGCTGCAGTGCATGCGGTAGTTCATCACACTGAGCGGTTATAATTGCAGCTTACAACCCAACATGGTGGATTACGGAAAGTGGTTTAAACGAAAGCAAAGGCAAATTTTCGAGCTGATTCTTTGGCAATATCGAAGAGTTTGAAGGAACATCATGATAAAATGTGTATACTTTAAACATACTTGGTCTACAATCATTTGAATGGACTTGTAAACAGAAGCTTGGTATTGAGGATCATTAGCCCTTTAAAACCAGAATAGTTTGGCTTTTCAATCAAGCCTCTGCGATAAAGCATTAACTTCTCTTTTAAACTTTTGCAAGCATGACGTGTTGTTATAGATTACTGAGCTCAAAACTAAAGGCAAATATATCACACCAACAAAACGCAATTGACTTTTTCCTTTCTTTGTGACGTGAGCAAGCTCTCAAACAAACCACAAATAACATCTCCGACTTTCAGCTTCCTAATTCTGCGGTGGCAGTTAGACGTGTTTGCTTTCATTGCTACAGAGTTTAAACAAGATAACAGGCCTGGGGAGCTCTGGCCGGGCTCGCCCGTCTCTGCCAGGTGTGTGTAGAGTGCAGATGGTGACATGTCAGCCATAACCAGGAGACGAGCAAGAAAGTGGCATGAAAGCAACTCTGTTGACTTTTCAGCCAGGCCGATTCACACCCTTCATTCACGATGTCATCGTTATCTGGACTGGCTGAAACTCAGATAGCACTTGTTTTAAGTTCCCCGCTGAGCTGACCTCCTCGTCTGCTGCCCTTACCCGAGAGCTTCTGGCAGCAAACTGGCTGAATAATATTAGCCTCATTTGCGGAGCATTAATGTCAAGGCGTTTTTTTTTTGTTTTTTTTTTACTTTGAAGGGAGATTAGTTTTACGAAAACCTGTCTCACTGGCTAGACAGTCATCTCTTTGTGAGAGGATTATGCAATTACAAGAAGAAGAACTTTGTTTTGCAAACAAACAGTCTTTTTGTGTGAATGTTAACATGTTGTGATTGAGGACGGACCAAAGAGGAGTGGCCATGATTTTGGTCTAATCTAGAAAAACCTGTCTTCAGTCACAGAAAACGTCTTGTGGCCAAGCAGCAGTTGTGTGTCCACATGCCTTTGTGTGTGTGTGTGTGTGTGTGTGTGTGTGTGTGTGAGTATACACCTGTGTGCGCATACCTTCCGCCTCCAGAGAGACAGAAGGAGGAGTGGCACAGGTACACTGCATATTCTCGCTGGGTTTGAGGAGGGAGGAGGGCGAAGGGGAGAAACCTTGAGGACGGCATGGCAACGCAAACCTTATAAAGAGGCACACCCTGCCGGCAAACTCTCTGTTCAGCTCTCCTCCCAGACAGCAGCAGCAGTGGCACCTTGCAGCCGCCATGCTCAGCCTCATCAAATTACCGCGAGTCTTCACCATCAATCAAGTGCCCAAAGTAAGTTCATCTTCACTGTATCTTTACTGGACATTTCAGCTTTCACACAGTCAAGCTGAGCTGGACTCAGTTAATGAGAATGAGTCTTGGGTAGGAAATTCACAAAGAAGACTTTAAGTCAAAAGTTAAGTAAAACAAAGTGTGATCATTTTGCTCACACCTTGCATATTTCACTACATGAAATACAACATTACTGATTACTCCGTTTTACCTGTGCAGAGACTGAAAAAGCTTCAGCATTTGTTTGTTTGAGAGGGATGCACTTGTAATGTTTCATGACATCTGGCTCTGGTTTCCTTTTTTGAAGTCTCAGTTTAAAGTTGCTTTGGAGAAAAACAGCTGCCAATTGAATTTAATGTAATGTAAAGACGTTCTCTCTGTACTTCTTAACCTTTTCTGGGTCCGTGACCCCTTTAAACAAATCAATGTGTATTTGTGACTCTTCATCCCAGATTAGTATGGACATGAGTTGTGAGACGTTCAACCAAAGAGGGATTTCTCCTTCTCAGATTGTTTGATTTTAAGGATTTTAGGAAGCCTAAAAAACGGAAAGTATCCAGTATTTCACAAGAAAAAGGCCAACACATAATCTTGATCAACAGAAACATCTCTTTTTCTATATTATAGCTTTAATAATCTTCTGACCCCTCAGGGTTTACCTTTCGACACCTTGCAGGAACCCCAGTTTGGGAAGCACTGGCTTAAATTACCACTGTTATATTTTGATAGGTTTTCACATTAAACATGCACCGCTTGGTCCACTGAGAATTTTCCTAGTCTTGGGTATTTTGTTACACTTTGTTCAAACTAATTCTCAGAGACATCTTCTGCCTCCAGAGTTGGAGAAAAATAAGTTTCACAAAGTTGTCAAACTGACTAAGGGACTAACCAAGAGTTTTCTTTCTCGAGGTTTTCCATGAGGACAGCATCATCTCCGGCTACCGGCACCCCCGCAGCTCAGCCACTGACTGCATCCTGAGCCTCTTCCAGCTGACCAATGAGACGCTCAACATCTGGACCCACTTTCTACCCACCTGGTAAAGCTGACAAATGTTATGTTTTCTGCAATGCATCCCAATTTTAAGATTCATAAATGTGCGTTTGCTACCTGTCAGGTGTTTGTTAGACTGACATGTGACAAACCTGAGGGGCATTTACTTTCAGTTGTTTTGGAGGCAAGCAGCCTTATTTGTGCAAGAGGTCACAGCTCAGCAAACAAGTACAGTCTTATTTCACTCAGGTCTCCCTACATTTACATTTACATTTACATTTAGTCATTTAGCAGACGCTTTTATCCAAAGCGACTTACATATGAGAACATTCACAAACCGAAGGCGCAGCTTTGGGAGCATTTCCCTACAGCATAGTTAGTAACTTAAAGTCTATTGTTACATCTTTGGATTTCTTCATATCAAACACAAGATTTTCCAAATTCTCGCTGAAGCAAAACAGAGTACTTCAGCTTTCTGAATAATGGTGAAGGGACTGTACTTGCATTGTGCCTTTCTAGTCTCGCGACCACTCAAAGAGCTTCACACTACATATCACATTCAAACACACAACTGTTCATCAGTCCAAAGAAACTAACTAATTCACTCACACACGGCCCTCGGGAGAAACGTGAGGTTCAGTATCTTGCCCAAGGACATTTTGACATGTAGGCGGGGGGAAGCCAAGATCGAACCGCCGCCCCTCCCGATGAGTAGACGACCTGCTCTACCTCTAAGCCACAGCCGGCCTTATAATCAGGACGCAGTCTTTGGCCTCCTTCATGCTTAAAAGAATCTTGCGCAGCTTGTTGAGCTTGTAATTCAGATATCAATCAATCGAGAATTTTACTACACAATATAATTGTGTGGTTTCACAGACTGACGTTTTCTGAAGTCATAGCTCTATACCTACTATCCCACAAAGTCAGAGCCTTTATTATATCCGTTCTGGCATATTGCTGACTAAACACTTCCAGTAATTTTTACTGCTCATATCCAGAGTTACAGTCTCCGTCCACTAAGTATTCATATTAAATGGAATTGAAAACATCCCAGTGTATATTTATTACCATACATGCACTCTTCATGGAATTAAATAGATTCCAGGAGAGCAGCGGACTTTACATAGTGAAGCTGTTTTGGATACTGTAGACATTTGGCACAGGATGCGTACAGTATGGGACAAATCACTCACAGGACTTACAGGCATCAGTCTGGATTGACTCAAGTAATCTGAAGAGGGTCGCACACACAGACAGGTTTGTTTTGAAGTCACACAGACCAGCAACTACAGTCTCACAGTGCCTCCTTGTCAACAGCCTTTTATGTGCAACAAGGCTGTATCTTTTATTCAATTCATGTCCCAAACACTGTAAAAACTTCAGCTTATATTGTTTCGTACACAATGCATGGCTGTCCAGCTGATCGGTTAGGTAATTTATCAAATCAAGTTGTTTAGAAACATTGTTAGCTTACTAGCACACTTCCTGGCATTTAAAGCTAAAGTCTCTCTCTAAAGAGAGAAAGAATGAGGATAGTTTCCACATCTGTCTACTATACATCTGAACGCAGTATGTTCATTAGCTCCATAAAAACAACATTTTGCCTGCACAGCTTCCTCCCCAACGTCTCCTCTCTGTTTGACAAACGCTGCATCGCAGCATGGAGGTCAGACCTATCCGAGACTTTTGTTAGTGTGTGTTCATGTGACTACGTCTCAGTATTTAAAGTTACTACAGAGGTTACTGCTCCCACTAGCCACCTTGCACTTCCTCCTTGCTGAGATGCCAGTTGCTTTGTGTGTGCGTGTTGAGGATGTGCTCAGGGCACATGGGAGTTTGTGTCACGGGGCTCGGCGTAGACCTGCAGGGCAGCCACTAATGAGCAGATCTGTGCTTAAGGCTTTCATATGAGTTGCCACAATTAGTTAACTGCTCAGTGACGGGGAAAAGCACAAATAATGTCGATTTGTTAATGAGGTGCACTGACACGTGGAAACAGTGGCCCCAAATACACAGATACACAAGGCAAACTATCGCCTCCTGATCAGATTAAGCATTTTGTGTAGACCTGCAGGCTGTTATGTAGCTGACAGTTGTTGACAAATGCATGATTTAAGAGAGTGATAATGTACATGATAATGTATGAAGATCTTGGTTTTGCCTACATTAAAATCTGCTGGCAGGTACAGGGATGACAAGCCCAGTTTGTCTCTTTTAAATGCCATGAACACAGGTAATTAAATGTCTCTGTTGTTATAAAGTGGGGAATATATACATATACACATCTGTATATATACATATGTAAAAGTACTATTCATCTCAATGTTGGCATTTTGTTTAAGTCTGCTAGAGAAGGTGACTGGATATTACACAGGAGGTTTATACATTTCTGTTATTTTGTAGTTTTGCTCATTAATAAGCCTCTCTCTGACTGGCTTAATGGTTCAGTGTTTACTGTCGCCTCCCAGCAAGGAGCTGTTTAAATGTTCCAGTTTGTTTGGGTTAGATTAAAAAAATTTTGGAAAAACTCTTATTGGCTTACGTGCTGAGAGTTAGATGAAAAGATGGATAGCACTCTCATGTCTGTGCATGAAATATGGAGCTAGAGCTGGGCGGCAGTTAGCTTAGCTTAGCACAAAGACTGGAAGCAGGGGGCAACAGGCAGCTTTGCTCCCTCCACAGGTCAGAAATACACCTACCAACACCTCTAAAGGTTAGTTATGAAAATGTTGTACCTTGCTTGTTTATCCTTTAACAAACAGAAAAGTAAAACTGACAAGTTGTGGTTTTACTGAAAGTGACGTGTTGTAACTATTCCTCTGTCAGCGTTTGGATGTCTGGAAGGAAAAGTTTACGCTGTACTTGCTCCCACATTTGGTGACCAAATAATATCATACACCACATTTTCAGCTACTCCTTTATTATCTCATACATGTACAAATATTCCAGCGATACTATTATACTACTACTACAGCGTCACAGATTGTATTTCGTAATGAATCACGCATAATCATTCATGTAGTAACAGCCTACAAGTACATGAGATAAACGGATCAGGTCAGACTCTTCAATCGTGTGCGTGTTTTAGCTTTTTGGCTGCTAGAAAATTAAATCACTCCGTACCGAAACAGTGTTTCCACTGATTAGATACCTTCTTATGTTACTTTGACTACTACTCAACTTATAAAGTAACAACAGACCCCTTGGAAGGATGTTAACCATTTTTAGAGACAACGAATGACCTTCTCTCCCATTCACTTGATTAAAGTTGGGTAGAAGCTACACTTTAACTCTATAAATGTACTGATGGGTGAAAAATTAATAGGAAAAACTCCAAAAAGCTCCAAAATATCTCATTGGTGTTCAGTCGGTTTGATGTCTGACGACTGTGAGGACCAAAGTGTATGATTCGCATCTGTTTTATAATCGAAACTTTATACTTGCAACCATTCAGTGGTCCCTTGTGTCCTGTATGGACGTATCTGCATTTGTTGTGCTTCTCCACTCATTTATACGGGTATTTCCTTTATTATGTCAGTCCTCTGTATCCTGCTGTTCCCGTTTCCATTATGTAGTCTGTCAATTGCCTTGCCGGTGAGACGATGATCAGGCTCCAAAACGAAGTGATTTAAAATTACATAAGTGTGACTAAAGAAACTCTTAGTAATTGGATCCACTTGTGTTGCCCTTTTTTATTAGACGACTAAACTTCATTCTGCTCTAGTTATTCAGCTGAAAATATTATCAAATGTATAATAAGTCAGTACTGCTGCATCCACTTCAACCTAATCAACTTTATTCACCCGGTTTCTCCTGGCAGGTATTTCCTATGGAAACTAGTGACGGTGGTGTTGATTCAGACAGCATGGCAGGACTCCTTCACCTGGCCTCTGGTGATCTTCCTGCTCTCCTGCTGCATTTACCCGCTGGCATCGAGTTGTGCTCACACCTTCAGCACCATGTCAGCGCGGGCACGCCACATCTGCTTCTTCTTCGACTACGGTGCCCTCAGTTTCTACAGCCTGGGTACGTGTCTGTGGTTCCCTGTCCCTCCGTTCACTCGGAGTGAGAAATGGTATTGAGGGGTTCTGTTTCATGCACTGAGCCCTCCACGCGCACAATGTTGTCACTGAACTTTTGTCAGTAACTCAACCAGATATGGTATGTCAAGGAATTGCATGATGCATGAAATTCAGTACATGTTTTGTTATGTGAACCATTGTTGCAAGGCACATTTTATAGAGATCTGACAATAGAATCAAATCAAATTAAATCAAGATATGCTGTATTTGTGTTATATTGCAAATCACAACATAAATTAATTATACATCTTCAATAACTTTGCATGTGAACGGTTATAATACACTTTCATACTGTAGGTAAACTTGCACAGTATGGCATCAGTATGAAATAACCTCTCTCTCTGTTCGGTTTTAGGTACTGAATGAATCTCTGTTGTAATTTTTAACGTGGTAGTTAGTGGTGGCGTTGTATTTGATGGCCTTATATTGACAGGGGTTTGTAATATTCTTTTTCCCTCGTGTATGTAAATGGTAAATGTCTCAGACTGGAATGTACAGATACTTTGTTCTGATATAAAACGAGCACTGTCACATATTTTACAATTTTGTTGGTGTCTTCTTGCTGCAGGATCAGCAATCATCTATTCAGCTTATGTTTTCCCGGACAAGTGGGTGAACAGCTTCTTCCACCAGTGCTACATCCCCATCGCTGTGCTCAACACTGTCCTCTGCACCACCGTGGCCTGCTACTCCAGGTATGAATTTTAGAGCAGCTAATGCTAAATCTTACCCAGCGGTGGAAAGCTACTAATTACATTCCCTCAAGTACTGTACTCAAGTACAACTTTGAGGTACTTTACTTGAGTATTTCCATTTTCTGCTACTTTCTGCGTCTACTCTGCTACATTACCTTTTACTCCACTACATGTGTTTGATAACTTTAGTTACTAGCGACTTTGTAGATTCAGAGTCATCATCAGAACTGATGATGATCTTTTATTTTAGGTTAAAATATTTATTGATCTCGGGGGAGAAATCCCAGAAAGTTGTTTTACTTACCACACTTAAGGTATTTCCAAAATTATCACTGTTAGTTATAAATTCGGATAATACATGAGAGGCACAAACTGGAGCTTAACGTTAGTGTGATAGCGTAATAACAAATGTTACATGCAAAACCTCAGCAAGTTAACATTCAGTAGATGTTAACATGCACGGTAACATGTTAGCATGTTAACATTGAACCCATTGAACTTTAAACAGTACAATACTACAGTATAAAGTTCAAAATGTTCTTCAAGCTAATCAATCTCCAGTGTCTTTATATAGTTTTGGTCTAATTTCTAACCTTTTCCATTTGCCAATGTCAATCACATAACAGTATAACTTGCAAATAAGGATAACGTTACACCTCAAAAGTCCACGACAACACTTTCTTGTGACTGATCTCAAAGATTTGTAATTTTCACTTGTGCATTTGACTAAATGTGTTGCATACATCCTGCCAAACAAGCCTGGTCATTGTGGTTGGCAAGTGAAGCACAATGGAGGAGGCGTGGATTTCATCAAGATCACAATTATTCAATGACCCAATGAAACACAATGAGAAATCTCTGGAAACGTAAAGTTTGTAGGACCTTTGTCATTGAGGAGAAACAGCTTCAGTACCCATTCTGTTTCAACAGAGCACTGTTCCACCTCTTGCATTTACAACAATTATCACATTGTTAGCACTGTTATTTCTTCATGTCCTGGATTCGTGTTGGCTTGGTATAGCTAATTATTGTTCTTTCACTCATCTCTCCCTGCTGCTAAGGCTTGGCTTACCATTTCTGCAGTATAAACATGACATCGTAAAGAGGTAAAGGCAATGCACTTGCTAAAAATCTGCTTCTCCTATCGCTTCACTGTTCTATCTACTGTTACGTTTATTGTGCTTCAAATAATGGTAGCTATAGATAAACGCAATTTCATCCTTTAAAAATCAGTGAATATTAAGTCTTTAAGTGTTCAGACAGACTTCATCCCACAGACATTGTTGACTTGGATTCCAGAAGTAGCACTGAGCAACTCAAAGTTTAATTCAATGGGTGTTAACCTAACTGTCACTTTAGCAACCAACCCTCAACAGTGATTTACTCTTAATTGTAGTTTCAGCTGAGCAGGTTAGAGGAGCTGACAGAAAGAGTGGCAAAATGTGTTCTGTAACATCCTGACTCTCTGACTTTAACTCTAAGAAAATCAAAGATGGTGGTAGCGTTCTGGCATTATACAATATATGAATAATAGCTTCTTTTCTTTTTTTTACTTGTGTATATGAAGGTTCTGTGAAGCATACCATTTATGTGCTGCTAGATAAGTCACCAAATTGAATAAAACAGTTCTTAAATCTATTAAAGTCTGTCACAAATGTATTTATTTATATCAAGATCTTTGATTTAGATTTCAAAAGCAGATGTATGTTTTATTTTTTTAACAGATTTCTTCACTTATCCAGAAATGTGTAGCTTCTATCCACTCAATCCTCAGCAGAGAAATATACCATGCTGGCTAACGATGACATGACATTTAAACTGTACCCACCTGAAACTCTAAACACATAGCCTTTGTAATTCCATTTTAATTTCCCTCAAAATTTCAATATTATGGTATTAAATTAATAAAATATTCTTGTATAGTTATGGCATTACCAGTGGTGATGCTATGCACGAGGTTGTAACTACGAGGAATATTTAGTATCTTTCTTCCTTTATTTCAGATTCCCTGAGTGCCAGAGTCCAAGGTTCAGCAAATGCCTCCGTGTTGCTGCCTTTGCCTACCCCTACCTGTTTGATAACATTCCTCTGTTCTACAGGGTAGGGCTTCGTCTGTGCACTTCACACATCTGTGTCTTCACACAAGAAGACACGTCTGACAGGAGGCAGAGGAGTGTGGTTTTATAGAGTCCTGAGTTTGGAGCATACAGTCCAGTATATGAGCCAAGATGACCATAGAAGTGAAAAAAACATTCAATATTTTGAACATCTTTTTAAAACACAAATCTTTACCTTTCTGCTAAACAGTAAGGAATTAGATGATGAAACCATACATTTTTTCAGGGTAGATCGGTGGCTCTGGTACTCCATGCTTACACTTTCATATACATTACTTTGTGTTATGGCAGGACCATGACATAGGTTATCTCGGATGTGATATTATTTAATGTAAAACTAAACAGTAGTTAACCATTTTTAATGCACATGTTACACAAGTTATGATGGGATATGAATCAGGTCAAACTTTTGTTGCCATATGCGGTGAATGTGGTGTGTAGGGTACTCACAGACAAAAACCACAAAAGAGTTGATGCATAAAGGCTTTTCACCTGAAATACTTTCCAAAAATAGTAGCTACATTATATATTAAGTTACATTTCTGAATGTGCATGCAACATAGTAAAAACCACTAACGGTTTATTGTTAAGAGGTCTGTTTTCTTCTTGTGTTGGATATAGAACTGAGCACTGTTGAGCGCACGAGTAAAACATCTACTGAGGACATAGGGTTTTGGCCTTTTGGTGACAACAAACCAAACACCCGCTGCTTCCTCTTGTAATGCAATTAAAAAAAACAAACTTTGCTGAAGCCCTTTAACTGAAAACATTACACATGGGTAAAATCACCAGTGCCTGAAGGTTGAGAGTTGCGGATGAAAACGACCTTCAATACATTTTATTGTATCACAACAGTAAATAATAATTTGATTCAAGGTGGTGAACTGATTTACGATGCAGCGTTGGGTGTACAGCAGGATGAGTTTGCAAAAAAATAGCCAGTTACAATATTGATGCCTATTTGAATACCTGACTACCTATCTGTTTGAGCTCCTCTTTTTGAAGCATGGTTTTGGACGTTCCCCTTTAAAATATGGTAAAACTGTAAACATTATTTTTTTATACCTTGATTTATGCAGACGTTTTGCCAAGCCATGTTCTGTTTGTTGTAAAAATCCTGCCTTATAAAAATATAAACATTCACCCTTGAGACTAGAAAAACAGTCTTATGTTGCAAGTCACCCAGCGGCTCCACTAACAGATACGTAATAAAGGGGTTTATGCCTCATTAAGAAGTGTGAAGGTCATAAAAGTGGTTTCCTGTTGTGTGAATAATGGTGACAGCACTGTAATCTGTGTTCTCAGGTGTTTCTGTGTGTAGGGGAGGGCTGTACGGACAATGATACCAACATCCTCCACTACAACCACATCGCCTTGGCTTTCCTCACAGGCTTTCTGTTTGCCACACATTTACCTGAGCGCCTGGCACCTGGCAGCTTCGACTACATAGGTAAGACTGATCTGAGGAGTAGTTATTGTTGTCATTGGCATGTTAAGCATTGGTGTGTTTGTACAGTGTGCCAACAGAGTGACCCTACAGAGAATTATCACCCGAGTCTGCGGGCAAAGTTAACAATTAACTGGTGAACATTGTGGAGCCTTTAGCAGCTCAAGAGCCAGATATTTGCCTCAAGATTTGGTTAAGACCAAAACAGAGCTAAAAGGAGAGTGCTATATAAATGAATGCTGAGGTTGCGTCATATCTGCTGGATGTGTAAATAACCAACTGTTTGCTAACAAGTCGTATCAATTTAAAGGTGATCTGTCAGTGTTGTGTTTCCAGCTTTGTTTTCTTCCTTCCCCCAAGTAGCCAAAATGTTAGTCAAAGCAGGTTTAAATTACAAATGTACAGTATATCTACCTCTGTATTAGCTTCTCTTGTCACTACACCTTTAGTCTTGAGTTGTTTCAAGTGTTTTTATTTCCGATTCATTGGACCATTTTCCCAGGTTTTTTTTATTTCTGAGTACAAGTAACTTTTGTTAAGCACTTCAAGTCTTTGAGTGGGTTCTATACTGTCAGTAAAGTCAGTTATGTTGTGATAATGGTGATTATTGATTCAAAGTATAGTTTCTCAAACGACTTTACAGATAACAAACTACCTAAATCTAACAAATCAATGTTCAGGTATTGAACAAAATGATGTAATACGATATGCAATGTAAGAGCAGTGCAACACACAATATTCAGAAGAGCACTGTTAGAGAGAGACTAAGGTATCACAGGCCACTGAGCGCCAACCTTATATTATATGCAAGGAAAAGTTCTCAAAACCATTTATGAAAAAATGGGAGAAACCTTGAAAGATGAGGATATCAATATGCCAACATACAAAATGTGTGATTTTATCTTACAGCATTCTTCATAGAAGTATGAAACACGTTTAAAAGGTGGATGGAGGGAAAAGTTTGCCATAATGACGCATTCATGTGCACCAACACTACTGGAAGAATTAGCTTCCTGATCAAAAAGTTAGCCTGTGAGTTCAGTGTTTTTTTAATCTGAATGATGTGAATTGTCAAAATGTGAATCATTTCGTCAGTGGTGAGGCCTTAAATTTACTCCTGCTCTCTCTAATGTGTCATGTCACCATGCCGTCTGAGCTCAAACACAACTCGACTGCTCCCTCTGCAGGTCACAGCCATCAACTCTTCCATGTGTGCGGCATCCTGGGCACCCACCTCCAGATGAACGCCGTCGAACAGGACATGGTGACACGGCGCCCCTGGCTCCTTGAACACTCCATACCCATCACCTTTGCCAACTCAGTGGGTGCAGCGCTGTTTTGTGTGGTGCTGAATTTGATTATCATCAGCCTCTTCAGTCTAACTCTCTTCTCTGCGTCAGTCTGCACAGAGAAGAAACGTGTTAACCGTCCAAAGAAAGCCTCAGCCAAGGCCAGCCCTCAATGCTAAATCCCCGTCTCCATAAGTCACGAGACATACAGTCATGTGAAAAGACTGCATTTTGATATAAAAACTTTGTAAAGAACAATCCTGAGCTGTGAGGAGCTGACATGATGTTTAAGTGAATCATAACTTGCAGTCTGCACTAAACTCATGCTAGGATTTGGTCTTCAGACATCACTGTGATGACTGCTGTTAGATGTGTGGGTAAACTGAAAATAAGGGCATAGGTTGCAAAAAAGAACAATGGGACTTTAACTAAATGTTTGTTACCATAAAATGCAGTGAATCTAAATGTTTCTGAGGAAACTTTTTCCTGCTAAAAGCTACAAATGTAGCAGCTTAGCTACATTATGTGGCATTATATGTTTATGTTTATATTTTTTGCTCAGATCTCTGATTCCCACACATGTGGGGTATGAAGAGACTGTTAGCTGCAGGGAACAAAAACTATGCAAAATTCAAAATGCTAATTTCACTTTCTGTAGTGCCACATTTAGCCACTGTACTTCCTTCTTTATATTTATAGTGTTTGTGCTTGTACACGGCCTATTGGATTGTTCTGTCATGTTCCAGAAAAGCAATGTGACTGACATAAACATGGCAGGACAAAAGAGACAGTCATGACAAGGGAAGAAAATAGTTTTTGCTCTTGAATTTGAGCTTCCTGCAAAGTAGCAACTTGATACATTAAAAGTTTAGTTACTGTTAATGTGAGATGTGTTATACAGAGTAAATGTTTTCATAGCTGTTTATTTCCATCTAAAGACTGCTGTTTCTGTCCCTGTAGACTTGTGTGACATGTCACATTGTTCCTTTGATACAAAACTGAAAGTATTTATGTTCAATGTTATTTATAATGTTTTTCCATTATATTAACCAAACCTGTGTGCGTGTCGTTCTAATATACTTTTAAACTCTTTTTAATAAAACAGTTTTCAAAGATTAAAACAGTCATGCAAAGTAATTTCAGTTTTGCCTTGTCAGAGATAGCATCAGTTGTTTTTTTTTAATTCAATTGAAACAGTCATGAACACATACATATATAAGAGGAACATATATACTGCCATGAAATTATATTATAGTTTACATTGATACAGGATAATACAAGGAACTGTTTATAAATGAATATATATATATGACGAGATAAATATGTATGTCAATTAATTTCATTCGATAATCTAATTGTTTTGCTTTGCTGCCGTTTTATTTTGAAATCCAGCTACAAAGTTGGCACATGGGTGACTATGTATAAGGTTTGTTTCTGACCATTTCAATTTCAATTCAACAGTTGTATTAAGAAAGATAACACTCCTGTCCATTATCATGTTTTCAAAACATCAGCATAAGCACTTGACCAATCTTCCTAAATAATATTTTTGTATAGATAAAATGAAATAATAATTGAATATGTGAGTAGTAGTGGATAATAGTAAAACTATATTAGTGGACCTTGAGTTATTTTATCATTGAGTTATTTTATCATAGCTCAGGAATCCACGTTCGCGCTCAAATGAACTATAATTCTTTGTTTGGACTAGTACTCAGCCTGTGAATCACGGAAATAGTTTATATTCAGGTTAAACGTTTGCGAAACACGCTCTACGTGATATATTCAAGGTAAAAGTTACAATCTTCCGGTTAACACGGGGGGGGGGGCGTACTGGGGGCGGGGCTTCCGCTGCCAAGCGCCGTGTCTGCACTGTGATTGGTTGAAATATCACACACTCGGAAAAACGTTTCACGGGAGGGAATTTTTCAAATCGGGAAGAAGGCGCAAACCCTGAAGAAGCAGAGAAGAAGAAGGGAAGAAGAAGGCGCTGTTGTGTGCGGCGGAGGGGAGTTCAACAACACAAACAATGCAGAGAGCAGGGTGAGCGGTGCCGTCTTTTACGTTTAGCGCGACAAACGGCTGACAATCTACAACTACGCAGTGTGCTAAAACACCGATAATCTACGTATCCCGGGTAGCCGTTGTTCTCTAAAAGAGGAGAGACGTTAGTGCGGAGGGTTAGCTTCGGGATGTTGGCACAGCTCGCTGTCTAGTTAGCTGAGTGGCAGCTGGTCAACACTGGTGTTTGAGCCCAGCAGTCACTTTTCAACTGACGCGACCACCGATTCGTGTCATGTCTCTGTGAAAACGGCCAAAACAACGAATCCAACTGTAGTTATCTTAACGTTAACGTAACGTTAAAGGTCGTATTTATGTTGACCATCACCTGTAAGCTGCCGTCAGCAAGTGACACCTGGGCTAGCTTAGCTAGCGTTAGTTAACGTAACGTTAACTGATAAGAAGTTAAGGTTAAGCGACAGAGTAGATTAGGCATCATTTAACTTAAGTTATATCACAGAATATTACACTATATGGGCAAACATTTGGGAACACTTGTGCCTACCTCATACCTGTGTACACATATGTAACAGTTACATTTGGCCTGGTTTGGTATCTTCCATGCTTTGGCCCTGGACCCTCCGTTTCTTAATATTAAAGGCTAGTTAAGACAATCTGTGTTCCCATCTTCGTGGAAAGCCCTTTCCTGTCTCTACTTTGACAATCCACAAAGTTGAAAAAAGATATGTTTCAGAGTTTGGTGTGGAAGAGCTTGCACAGTGTACCCAACACCATGGGGATGAATTGGGCCTTAGTGTGAGAGCCAGCTAATGCTCAGGTGTACGTGCTTTTTGCCATGTAGTGTGAATTACTGAGGTGAATTATCTGGATTATCAACGCGTCATGTATGCTGGAACAGTGCTGCTGTGTCTAAGGTGGATGGGAGGTGGCGTGGCCTGGCTCGGGTCCTGCTCGCTGGGCTTCACCTGGAGCTGCTCAGTTGTCCTAATGGATCCATCCTCTTCCCTTATGTTTTACAATCTACACTTTCATCTTAGTTGTAAATATTATGATCTTTTGAGCCGTCCCTGGAGAGGGATCCCTCATCTGCTGCTCTTCCTGAGTTTCTTCCAATTTTTTCCCCTGTTAAAAGGTTTTTTTTTTTTTTTTTTTCCTTATTCGAATCGAGGGTCTAAGGACAGAGGGTGTCGTATGTTGTACAGATTGTAAAGCCCTTTTAGGAGATTTGTGATATTGGGCTATATAAATTAAACAGAATTCAATCATGTGTCTTAACAATACATGTAATGTAGGATAAGATATCTTTTGTTTGACCTGGACTCTATCATTACTTGCAGCAAAGGAAAGACTCCTCGGAGGCCTGGCCCAAAAAAGGCATCCAACATAGAGAAAGATCCTGTCGGGGTAAGTGAACACCGCTTAATTGTTATTTCTCAAACTGAAACAATATCAATTTAATGGTGTGTATGTAGGTATACTGCCGTATACGTCCACTTGGAGCAGAAGATGAGGAATGTTGTGTTGAGATGATCAGCAGCTCCACTATTCAGCTACATGCCCCTGATGGCCTTAAAGCCAACCGCAATGGGGAATACAAAGAGGTAAGTGTGTTGTAGCCCTCTCTGCTTGGCAAGTTATCTGACCATCTATACTTGTTCCCTCCTGACATCTCACACAGGAGAGTGACTGGAACTTTTTAATAAGTAATGATAATTATGTCTATTTTTTTGTTGAATGCCATTCACATGTACTTTGTTCTTTCTTTTTTTATCCTTTAGACACAGTACTCCTTTAAAAAAGTATTTGGTATTAATACCACTCAAATGGAGCTGTTTGAGGATGTTGCCAAGCCACTGGTAGAGGATCTCATTCATTGTAAGAATGGTAAGTGAGTTTGAGGTTTTTGAAGCATAAAATATATTCTGTGCACTGCACAGACTCCCATACATTTGCTGTTTATCATTTCTAGTGCTGAAAGGATTAGTTGATCAATTGAAAACAATTTAGGAAATTGAGTTTGTCAAGCAAAAATATCCAACATCTGCAAATTTCAGGTTTACAAATGTGTCTGTATATAATTTTAAATTTAAACCCTTTGGGTCTCAGACTGTTGCTCACATCAAACATATAATCAAACACATAAGTTTTATCTGACCAACATAATATATCATCGACATCAGCCCTAAGCCTCTGGTTGTTATTTGTTTGTGATATTTCATGTTCACAGGTCTGCTATTTACGTATGGTGTCACTGGAAGTGGTAAGACCTTCACCATGACCGGCTCACCTGGTGAAGGGGGACTCCTCCCCCGTTCTCTACACATGCTTTTCAACAGCATCGGCCCCTTTCAGGCCAAAAGATTTGTAAGACTTTCATTCATTAATGTTTTGCGTAGTTCGTCTTTTAAAAAATGAAGCATTACATTTACTTGAAATGTTTTCAAATTGTCATCAGGTGTTTAAACCCGATGACAAAAATGGGATGGAGATCCAGGGTCAAGTTGATGCTCTCCTGGAGAGACAGAAGCGAGACAGTCAGCAGGCAGTGCCCAAAACGCCATCCTCCAGGTAGCCACGAGTAATTTTATTTCACTTTTTAATATCTATACTATTTATGGTGTACACAAGCACTGGTAAAATTGTAGGGAAATGACTTTAAAGTACATTTCGACTGCTGCTAATCGTGTTGCTTTTCTTTCCGTTCACTTTTACTTATTTTTTTAGACAGAAGGCTGACCCAGAGTTTGCGGATATGATCAGCTCAGAGGAGGCATGTAAATCTGAGAATGTGGATGAAGACTGTTGTTACAGCGTTTTTGTGTCCTACATCGAGGTCTACAACAACTATATCTATGATCTCCTCGAAGATGCTCCGTTTGACCCAATCAGACCAAAGTAAGAGACAGGATTTCAAATCAGTGTATGCTTTTAGAAACAATGTCACGTTGAACGGTTATCTGTACGAAGCTTATTTATATCCTGTTTAGTTGTGGGGCTGTTCATGTATGAGATGACTCTTTCCACAAATTTAGTTGCACAGCTACCCAACTGCACCCACACAGTTACGCCTTACTAATGTGCACCACAAATGTCTTTCTAGTAGTTCTATTACATTACAGCTGCATTAAAACCACTTTGACTGTATTCCATGTATATGCTAAATACGTTCATTGTTGAGACGTGTGTGTGTGTTTTAATTTGTAGTTCTATGTTGACATGATGCACTTTTAAAAATCCTGTTTTTGTTAGGTGGCTCGGTGGAGGCACACCTGTACGGCACAATGAGTTCATGTATGTGTGGCCAGTAAACCTACATTAGACAGTACTCTGTTTGTTCGCAATCGTAACTTGGCTGTAGCTGATATGTTGTGTTGGTCATCAGTGTTTTTCTATCCCATTGATCCAAAGCCCTGTAAATAGCATAGTATTCTAGCTTTGTGTCATTTTGGTGGCTGTTGTCTTCAAGGATTGGATCCCTGCTGTGTTAGTGTAGAGATGCATAACGTCCCTGAATGGCTCAGTCTTATGTGCAAACCCAGTGTGTGTCTGTCTGTACTCCTGAATGTGTTTCTGTATGTCTCCCTAGATTGTATTTTATTTTACCGTTGACACTAACATCAAGTATTTGTCATTTTATTTTGCTGCTTGTCTTACTAGAGCGGCGCATAATTGTTTTACATTGTTGGTGTATGTTGATTCCTTTCATCACCTTGTTTCAGACCACCTCAATCCAAGATTCTCCGTGAAGATCAGAATCATAACATGTATGTGGCTGGCTGCACGGAAGTTGAGGTAAAATCCACAGAGGAGGCTTTTGAAGTCTTTTGGAAGGGTGAGTGGCAATAATAACGTTCTCTCTTGTAGTTACATTTAATTATATTTTAGGTCATGTTCCCCTAATACGCAGACAAATTTGAATCACAAAGTTTGGCACTATAAGGTTTTTAACATGTTTTAAACTGTCTTTATTCTAAACGTCTGTGTCTTCTCATGTTGGATACCATCAAAATAGTTTAATAGAGTAATTATTAAAGAGTTTGGATAAACGTCAGTATTGCATATAAGGGAGGCAACCATGACTTTTCTTTGTTACAATGCCTTTGCAGAGCGGACTGCTTATATGTAGCAGGGTAGTTTTGAGATGGAGCTTCCAGTGGCCATTATCATCATTCACATTCAGTTTACCAGTTCAATCAGCAGAATTTACTGGATAAAGCAATAAATGTGTTGACTTTATAAAGAAATTATTTGAAATCTATTGTTGTTGCTGTTTTTAATGTCACACATTGCATTAATGATACTCGGCTCTGTCTCCAGGGCAAAAGAAAAGGAGGATAGCCAACACTCAACTCAACCGTGAATCCAGTCGCTCCCACAGTGTGTTCACAGTGAAGCTGGCCCAGGCCCCGCTTGATGCTGATGGGGACCACATTCTACAGGTGACAAGCAGCTCCAAATGTACACATTAAAAAATGTTTTTCTTTTTTTTGTTTTTTTTTTATGTAAACACAAAATGTTTATTCAAAAAAAGCCAGTGAATCCTCTGATTTTCAATTTAAGCTAATATGGCTGTGACAAAAAGTAGGCCAAATAAGTACACATCACGTGTCACGACAGATTCCAGCCGATGTTTGTTGATGCTAACAGTGTGTCATTAAATCGCAGGACAAAAACCAGGTGAACGTGAGCCAGCTGTGTCTTGTTGACCTGGCAGGCAGTGAGCGCACCAGCAGAACCAGAGCAGAGGGAAGCCGTCTCCGTGAAGCAGGTCAGTTCGTGCCTTACCCTGGGCTTCTCTCTAAAGCCAACCAGAGGCATTTTCTTAGTTAGTTATAATATTTGTTCGGACACCACACGTCTCTAGTAATGTCTAATTTCCAGGTAATATTAACCAATCCTTGATGACACTGCGCACATGTATGGAAGTCCTGCGTGAAAACCAGATGTGTGGAACTAATAAGGTAGGTATATTGTTTACTTTTCATCATTGTATCATGTTTTGTTTTTTTTGTTTTCTAATGTTACTCTGTTTTATTTCTATCTAATATTATGAATCTTCGTCCTTACCTTAGGTAATTTTCCAGTGGTTGGAGGTTCACTGAGCCTTTTATTTTCTTCCAGATGGTGCCATACAGGGACTCAAAAGTTACACACCTGTTTAAAAACTACTTTGATGGAGAAGGAAAAGTCAGGATGATTGTGTGTGTCAACCCAAAGGCCGATGATTATGATGAAACTATGGTAAGACATTGCATTTGTGTTGCAGAATGCCTCGAATGTAAACTCGTGTCTCTTTTAATCTGACAAGTCTGAACTATCATTGCAGCTGCTGGCTGGTTTGCCATCAAACCACAATGAAAATTTTACAAGATAGTTTTATATATATATACACTCTTTGTTTCTTTGCCCAATAGTGTCCCCCAAATTTCCCCCAAGATACTGTTGACGCTTTGAAACTTTATGACAGTATTCCATTGTATGTGCTGCAGCTGGTGATGCGCTTTGCTGAGATGACCCAGGAGGTGGAGGTGGCGCGGCCAGTTGACCGGCCAATCTGTGGCCTTGCTGCAGGACGCAGACACAGAAACCAGGCCTTCAGAGATGAACTGTCCCGTCGCCTGGAAGAGTACGGAGGTCCCAGTAATGCCGGTAAATAACCCTCAAGTCTTTGCTTCCAGCTCATTGCGGTCATGTCATGCTGTATTCTTACATGTCAGATATGGATATCAGAAATGTTGTTGTTTTGTTTACTGTATTCTACACTAACCTTTCCTTCTTTTTCACATGGTAGATGACCCAGTTCTGCTAAATCAGCTCATAGAAAGCTTTCCAGCCCTGCCTTCCTGTGAGCTGGTGGACCCAGCCGATGATCAGACGTTGCCCCGCCTGATTGAGGTCCTGGAAAGGAGGCATCAAATCCGTCAGATGATGACCAAGCAGTTCAACAAAACTGGTACAGTACAGGCCCATTTTCTGTCCCATGTCTGGTGTATAAACAGATAATTTCTTTGCTGGTTTTAGGCAGCAATTAATGAATATATATCCAGCACAGCAATAATGCATCAGTATTTTGTAGAAGGCAACATTTATTCTGACTTCAGCTTATCATCTGCTAGTGACACCTTCAGACAGCTATTGAACCCATGCTAGGTTAGTCACTGAATTGTGACTATTTTTTTGTTGTCTGCAGCTTATAGTGATGTGTTTTTTCCTACAGCCAGTTCACTGAGGTCTATGCTTCAGCAGTTTGACAGTCAGCTCAATGCAAAGGAGACCTTCCTCCATGATCAACGAAGCAAACTGGATGAGAAAGACAAAGTCATCATCAACCAGAGGACGGAGCTCGAACGATTAGAGAAAAAATCCAAAACGCTAGAATACAAGGTGTTGTCTCCTTCACTTAAACTCTTATTCTACTTTTTAAGCATGCTTATAAAAGGAAAGATATGTAAATTCATCCTCACACTACTGGTCCCCCTCTTCAGGTCGATATCCTGCAGAAGACAACCGGCATGTATGAGCAGGACAAACGCTCACTTCAGCATGAGCTGGAGACCCGGGAGCAAAGGCTACAGAGAGAGCTGTCAGAGAGGAGGCGCATGGAGCAGCGTATGCAGGGAATGGTGACAGACACCAAACACAAGTGGGAGAAGGAGTGTGTAAGTGGAACTATTGACCGTAGCCCTACTGTTTGGTTTGTATATTGAGGGCTTGCACATACTTGTCAATGTATACATCATATCGTCCACTTCATATTTTAGTATCGTAGTGTAACACAGTCACTAATTAAACAAATAAAAAAGCAGCACCAAAACATTCTTATAAATAATTTACTAAAAACAGAATGTAGAATACATGTGGAGGAAAACCATAGCAGATGCCGATTGCTGTAAGCGTCTTTGTAAAAAGTAATTTAGAACCTGTGCTTAAAGCAAAAGACATGCTTAATGGGGAATGTTATCACACCCAAATTTACATTACTCACAAGAGCCAGTTTTAAGAAGTACAGGGTCCTACACAAAACTATGGCAAATAAGGCATACCAACATAAATATTACTGTATTTTATAATAGTAATAATATAAATACTACTTTAAGGTTTATTGAAAAAGGACAGAGCCATTGCTAAATAAAAAAATAATCTGTTTGCTGTGGCCAATACCGATATAATAACAGTCTTACAAACGCAAAAAAGTGAAGAGGAAAATAAATATACATTTTTCAATTCCCAAGTTTATTTTTCTAGTTATACCACCAATATTTAGAGAGCGTTCACCATCCCTAGAATTGTAAACTTGTTTTGTAAAATATTTTTTTAATATGTAGACTAATTAATACCAGACCATATCTCCTTATTGACAAGCATGTATAGGCTACAAAATAGAATAACTTAACATACCCTTGGACTTATTAATGGTTGCCTACTTGACCTCCACTGTTTAGAAAGGGTGCAGGTCTTTTACAGTAAACAGCCCCGTGGCATCATTCATCCTCTCCTCTGTCGTTCCTCTGCTACTGATGTGAAGAGACTTCTCTGCTGACCAGGTGTCGCTGGTAAAGGGACGAGAGGCTGATCGCTCTCAGCCTCAAAGTCTACAAGATTTAAACACATTTCAAGATAAATGAATAATTAGGCTCAACTGTAAGCATTTGTTTTTAGCTCATTCATAACAATTCGCCATTATCAGAACGAGCTCCATGTGTCTGTGTAAAACATACCGGCTGTGGATTAAGCAGGGACAGTGAGTTGACTGCGGGCAGAGCGGTCAAAGATGTCGCATTTCATCAAATTTACCTACTGCCTTTTCAGCGTGTGCTTTATAAATTGCTTGTGCTGTCTCCCTCACTGGCGGGTTTTGTTGCACGTTTGGATAACAAGCATTGTCGCAGTGTCAACTCGAGGAAGAATATAGCCTAAAGTGTAGCCTTCATTCTCTCCGTTGTAGCCCCTGCTCTGAAGTCACTCTGCTCTGCTGTCCACTCGGTGTGTGTGGAGCTCAGCTTGCCCTTGTACAAACAAGCACTGACAGAGCAGAGGAGAAGCACAAATCACCACTCAAAGTGGTGTTTTAAGTGGCATCACTATTCCATAGCCAAGGCTCCACATTATCGCATGTAATTATCAACTGAAGGTCCATAGTATCAGCCACTTATTTAATTTTAAATTTATACTTATACCCACTTTGTAGTTACCTGTAGTATATTATTGCTTTTTGCCTTGCTTAGTACTTCCATTCTTGTGTGCACTGAAGTGATAGTGAGCTGCTTTTACAAAGAGTTTTCCCTCGGGGATTAATGAAGTATTTCTGATTCTGATATATCGGCCACGGATATATCATGCATTCCTTAAAAAAATAAATAAATACTTGGACAAAAAACCCAGACACGATCGATCACTTTATTTACTACGCTTTGCTCCTCAAATCTTCATCAGGTAACATTTGTAAATTATCTGGAGTGCTAGAACTTTGTGGTTGGTGAGATTCAACTTACTGTTCATTTAGAAATGAAACTGTTCTTTGAATTGTTTCCCACTGGTGTTTTCCAATTAGGAGAGGCGAGTGAACGCCAAGCAGCTGGAGATGCAGAACAAATTGTGGGTGAAGGATGAAAAGTTGAAGCAGCTCAAGGCCATAGTGACAGAGAGCAGCAGCAGCAGCGGAAGCAGCTGTCCCACTGAGCGTTCAGAGAAGCCCGACAGGCCCTCAAGGGAGAGAGATCGCAACATCGCCCAGAAGAGGTCCGCATCACCATCACGTCCTGTGAGTTATTTACTCTGCCAATTCCAGCAGTGTGCACTTCATCACTCTCTTATGAAATTTTATTTAATGTGGAAATTTTGCATGCTACTAATTATGATTTCATGATTTTAATCATGAATTCTAAGATTTCTATGCTTACTGTACACAGCAGCCTCTTTTCTATATTGACATATTTTGAATTTGTATCCACCTGGAGCCCCTAACATCCACAATGCTTGGCCACTCCCTCGTCACTTTTCAGGTGTTCAGCCAGACTTCTTCCCACCAAAATCAAGCCAGTGCTAGGGCAGTTCAGGACCCTTACCTCACCTCCACCATCGCCACCTACGCCTCCTCCTCCTCCTCCTCTATCTCCTCTTCTTCAGCTTATCCTTCAGTAGCCTCCTGCATCTCTAATTGGGAGCAGAGGTTCCCTGTAGACTCAAGCAGCCCGGCTAGGCACCCTGGGACTCCCCAGTACCAGAGCCGGACTCCCGCCCCATGTCACAGCACCAGCAGCGTGGGTCGCAGGAGAGGCCAGCGCTGGGCCCCAGACACTGAGGCCCCTGCTACGACTCTTGTCTATGGGCTAGACCTTGAGGCAGGCACAAGGGTTAGTGTACGTGTGATAGAACCATTGGCTGTATAAAGATAGACGACACGACAGCTCCCCAAAAGTGAAGCCAAAACATCTCGATTGCCTGCTGGTAGCTATACCTGCTAGTATAGGTCATAAATCATGCCGATGTATGTTCAAAGAAAGGGTGTTTCACGTCATGTTTGACAGCTGAGCTCTGTTGGCCGGGTGTGTGGGCGGGACCTCGATACCACAGCTCAGACTCCAAATGACGTCACCTGCGCGAGGTGGCTGCGCCCGTATCGTGATATTTTGGCTTAATTATTGGACTGTGGGAGGAAGTGGAGACACGTATCTTTATATACAGTCTATGGTTAAACCTAGATGTCCTTAAGAATATGTTTAGTTTTTCTCAGCGCGCCTGTAGTTTAAGCCTTGCCATAGAGTGGAACTGCAATCAGTAGACGTCTGCTTGTTTAGAAATGCATCAAGTGCTAGAAATGCGTCAGCGTAGGTTGCTGTTTCCCTTATCCAGAGTATGAGACAGACTGATCTGTTATGCTTGTAAATCCTTTTGACTTGCATCTTAAGCCTTATGAGTAGTTATATCATGTTTGTAGTTCTTTCTGTTGCCAACTGCTCTCTACAATAGCTTTTTCCTCGTACTGTATCATCACACATTTCAGTTACACCACTTGAAATGACAATAACTGACCATTACCACTAACATAAACACACAAATACCTGTCCATCCAAAAAAAAACGCTGTCACGTAGCAGCAATCAGTATTTAAAAAGACTGATGCAGAACGTTGAATGCTTATTAATCAGGTATTCATTAAAAGTGCACCAAAAATAGGTAAGGAAAAATACAAATACTTAACCAGAAACGTGATTGGACTTAACATACAACTGCAATGTTAGGGATAGAGTGCTTTGATGTGGCACTCGGCACTGATTACTTCAGGTGTACTCAGCTTGCACAAACATCTTGAGTGTCCCACTTTTAACAATCGCTATAATCACACAAAAACTGGCCCTTTTTCCCCCCTTATTGTTGCTGAGGCGGTGCTATGCCTATTTTTGGTTTTTAGAATTATTAAACAGACCCATTGCTGGGAACTACAACCGTTACACTGACTTAATGGACCAGAGTTAGAAATAGTATGCCTGCGAAAGGCAGGTTTTTATTTGGTGGTTTGGTTCCCATGTGTACAGATACTTGGCTTTTTACAAAACGCGGAACAGGTTGGTCTTTTGGTCAAGGTCTGAGTCACGCCTGTGATTTGCTTTGTACTTTAGAATTACAGTTACCTAACCTAGTTCCAGAAATCTGAATTGCTGCCAACATCTCAGATTTTTTACTTTCTTTCCCCCCAGCGATTCACGCAATGAATGATTAATCAAGTGAAACGAAACAGCACTTCAGTCTGATTTTTCAGGCTAACTTTAACCACTACCCTGTAGAAATGAATTTTTCCATCCACAGTAGGCCGTTCCTCATTGACCTGCTCAGTATGTTGGGACTAAAACAGAATAATCATAGAATAGTCTTGTGTCTAAGACTTCACAAAGATATGTTAAAACCCTTTATCAGTCACCTGCACTTTAGAACGCATCCTTAACCTGATCTACAAACCACATCTGCATTCCGTTTGCACATGCTAGATCTATTTCCACACTACGCTTGTGCTGCTTTGCATGTTAATTCGTATTCACTCTACTGGGATGTTTTCAATGCAGTGTTTGTTATGGTTACTTTATGAAAATATGTATTCCTGGAAGGCCAGAATATTGTTTGTTTGGGATGTGATTTGAGTCTACATGTGGAGGGCTACAAAATGAATATTTCATAAAAAAATCTATCCAGTGGGACATGCCCTGTACCTTTTGGACTTCCAGCAGAACATTTATTTTCAGTACAAGCTAACACCCTCTAATGGTCGACCTTCCCAACTAACCCCGACGAACTTTAAACGGTCCCTGCTGGTGTCACATGTGAATAACTTCCTGGTTTGTCTCTCCCACGCTGGGATCACCAGACGGCTCCTCCAGTTCATCCGACGCACAGGCGCTCACACTCTGCGGGTGGGGAGAAATGGGTAGACCACAAACCGTCTTCTAATTTGGACCTAGACACTGTCATGCAGCCAATCATACCCAATGCAATCAAGGTGTCGACCCCGAACGAGAAAGCTCTGTCAAAATGCCACAAGTATGTGCTTAGACATCAGGAGCTTGCCTCAGACGGGGAGATTGAGACCAAATTGATCAAGGTAAAATTACGTAATTCCTTAATTTAAGACTTCTGATTATTTAAAATCTTGCATGAATTTGACTTTGACTTAATCACATTCTGTTTGATTTCACATTGATGTCCTGTTTTAGATATTCCGACAGTGCTATCTTTTTTTGCTGTTTATTGCATGGGTTTCTTCCTGTATTCTCTTCTGGACAGTTGGGAGTTTTTTGTCTTGTTTTTTTTTTACTTTCCCAGGGCAATGTTTTTAAGACCAGAGGCGGAGGACAAGCTGTGCAGTTCACTGACATTGAGACACTAAAACAAGAGTGCCCAACAGCATTAAGGTACAGTATTTTCCCAAGTAGTACAGGTTGTGGTATTTGTCTGTGGTGTATGACATTAACTTTGAAACTGTAACAAAACTGTTAATGCTGTTACTAAGTGCTTGCCGTAAGCATAGTTATAATATATTTGACCATGTCATGATTTCAGGTCCAACCAAATGTAAAAGTAACTTGTATATTTTATTTGTCATTGAGTATACAAATGTATTTAGTTACCACATACTTTTAGCCCCTGCAGCAAGATTGTTCACAATTTACAAATCACAGAGAAGTGTTTTTGCAGGAGGAAGATTGGGAAGGATCAAGCTAAAAAATAAACCTGTTTAAACTCTAAACAGAGCCAGCGTGGGCATTTTTTGCAGGGCTGGCTAGCAGAGTAGATGGAAACTCACTTATAGGGACAAATACTCTGTTCATTTATTTGCAAAGACAAGTTTCACACAGTCCACAAACTTTCTTTACACTTAAAAATACACTGACAGAAAGAAACTGGACAAAGGATACAAGGATACATCTTGTAAAATATCTTATGTCTTGTATAACAAGATTTTGTTTTGTAGTTCCCTTTATGCTACTCAAAATAAATGATATAAAGTAGATCAGTAAGTCATAGAAAAGGATTATTTGTGTGTCTCTCCCCCTCAAAAACTGATAGATTGACACCAAAACCTGTAACAGAAATATATATTTGAGGTATTTTGTGAATCAAACCAACCTTTTTAAAAACAAAGTCGTATGGTTAAATCAGGAAATGAAAGGTTTGTGATACTGAACAGATATGTTAACACCTAGAGATTTCCGAGTGCCTAATTAATTTAGCCTTTATCTCATAAGATAAATATCAGCAAATTCCAAATACATCTATTGTGAGTAATTTGTAAAATGAAGTTAAAGTCAGGCAAATTCTTTTCATAACTTTCTTTATCCAGAAAAATGACAAATCCCCTTTTTTGTTTCAGTCGCAAGAGGCGATCAGGGTCTGCAGAAGGACCAGCTCAAATGGAGGACATAGAGAACAGGGTATGCTCTTAGTCAAACTAAAGATGCAGCAGAAATTGTATACAAAATGACTGTTAAACTATGCCGATGCTTTCTGGTCATTTTAGTGTTCTATAATATAATATTCTTAATTCAAAATCTTAATTTAATATCAGTTGGATAATTTGATGTGTGTAGTTACCCTGATTTATATGTCAACATTTTCCTCCCATTAGGCTCCAGTGGCAAGCACAAGTACAAGCCATGGGTATCAAAAGTAAGCAAATATAAGCAAGTGTGTGTGTTTATGTATATATGCACTGTTTACCATGTTATATAGATGACAATATTCCAGTTGTTACCTTGGCTTTAAAATTTGTTATACACTTTGTGCTTTTTTGTTTTCTTTTTTCCAGACGCAGAAAGCCTTAAATTGCTGTACATGCAAAGGAACTTTTTTTCTTCTTGACCACCAAAGGATTTTTCCTATCGAAACAGAGAAGGGACAGCCATGTGAAGCTATGCATCTTTCTATTATGTCTTATCTTATTATAGATGGTTAGGTTGCAATTATAATTTAATCATAGCCAATATGACACCTATTAAACAATGAAGAATATTTTAGTTGTAATTTGCTGGATTAGTGTGCTTTTTCCTTTTTGAATGATGCAATTATTACTTCTTAAAGATGTGGACATATTAAATAGCCAATTATGAATAATCCATGATATATTTAATGTTTTACAACCTTTTTTTTTTTTTTTTTTTTTTTTAATTTCATATTTTCAATGGGTTATTCATTTATTGGATATTACACTGAACATATGGCTGATTACAAAAAATAGAGTGCAGACCAGAGTTGTTTGAGAATAACAGTATGTTGAACTTCAACTGTAAATATAGAGCTGTTAAGTAGGTTTTGCTGAAATCAGTCTCTGACTAAGTGTAAATACGTATTATGACGCTTTTTACCTCTGTTTATTGAAACAACTCCTAAGATGTGTAGCACACTACTTTTTGGTGGCATTAAATTTATTCGAACACAAAGTCTCATAACGATGTCTTAATCCATGAAGTCTGAAGGCTTTAAAGTCTCCACCTTTAAGGCCTTGAACATATCCAATAGACTTTGAAACAGGTGAAAATTAAAGGTTGGGTATGCGATTCTAATCCAATACAAGTCTTTTTGCTAAATTTAGTGACTATCCTCACGGTCCGCTAGCTGTCCGTTCAGTGTTTGCGCAGAAAGAACTCCGGGGTTTGTACTCAGCCCTGGCTCTGTAAATGAAAAATAAACAAAGTGGCTCGGACCGAGCCAGCCAACACTATTACAGCCATGGTTAGTGTGTCAGGTAACTTTAAATGACTTGCCCATAGGCGTTCAGCTTACTAGTTTGCCAAGCTATGCTGTTGTTGGGATGTTAGCTATAGTAGCAGGAGAGCTGTGAGTATCGCTGTCTGGAAGTGGTGGAAATGGTATCGTCCTCTCGGGCTGTTAGCTTTGCAGCAGCAACTGTAGGGACAGTTTGCTGACCCACAGCCTTGCTAACTGAACTACTTACTGTGTCATTCTTCGCTCTATATAATGGTATTGGATTTCTCCAGAATCGCATAACGTTACCCCAACTTAAGTATTGGTATTAGATGGTTCTCTACATATTGTATCAGCATAGAATTACAGACTAATGAAGTAAATGCAGTTTATTTAGTTTGTTGAATTAGTTTAATATCTATTTTACTCGACAAAATTACAAAAATGTATTTTTTAGAAGCACTCGCATTATAGAATCCCTACTCGGAGGATATTGGACATCATGTAGAAATTTACTTCATTCTCTGGAAGTGCTGGAAATGATTTTTTTAATTAATCTTAATGGGAACAGACAGGAATGGGACTTCCTGTCAATAAGTTGTATAACGAGAGACTGAACTCCACAAGCTAGAGGTCAAACACTTATTTCCTCCGACATTTTGTCAATGCCACAGTGACCCACTCATCCTAAAGTCAAAGGCTCACTTTAAGGCTAAGCACACAGTTTGCCTTGCTGACAAGTGGACACTTGATGCCTGTTTGTGCAACATTCTTGGCCTGTCAACAGGTGAGAAATGTCAAACCAAACGACACGCCGAGGCCGAGGCATATACTAGCAAGTCTTTTTTTTTTGTTAGTTTTTTTTCTCACCGCTGCCAAAATCCTGTGGACTGGATTTCTGCTTGCATTCTGGTTGTGTAAAATTCCACCAACATGTTTGAAATGCTTTGTGGATGTCTGTGTTTGGATGACAGATTGCTGTAGCATCTGGGAGCAGTGTCATCCAGCCAATACAAAGCGCTAATTCTGAACAATCTTTTATAGAGCAGAGCCAATTCCTCCACCTTTGTGTCCTCTGTGATGGTATTTATTTATTTGTTTTGTTTATGCTTTGGTTTTACAAAGGCCCATGTATGCCACTGTACTGCACTATACTCTCCGAATACTCATGAGAGCAAGACAATGTTTTACCATCTTCAATCTGACCTTTCTCTTAGAAACAATAGGTCAGTTAAATATACCTGGGTACCAATAGATCTCTAAGCAGAAACCTCACAACCTTGCAACATTTATTTATATCACTGTGCTGAACGGAGCAGCACAGTATGTATGCAGTGAGTTTATTAACATTAATATGTGAAATCTGGCCATGCACTCATTCAGCAGAGGGGACTGAATACTTGTAGTTTACAGTTATGAACAGCAGATGGAACTAAATACCCTTTTTAGAAAGCACATATTTCTAAACATAGATCATTGAGGAATACCTTAGATTTGGGCTTGCATCTTCTTGAGGCTGAATCTGATGTGATATTTATCAAATCTGGCCTTATAATCTACTTTTCTTTTTACAAGTTACTTTCCAGACCCAAAATGACCCAGTAATGCAATGACTTTGACAGTCATCCATTTATGGAGGTGTAATGCTGCCTACTCAGTCACTGCCACTGACTTCAGACAGCTTGTGCTTCCTAGGATGACCCTTCTGCCTCATTGGTATCATTTCACAGTGAATGCCTGGACAGCCAGGATGATGAGGTCACTGATTTGCTGAACTGCCTTTCTGCCTGGATGATGAGCTGTCATTAATGTCTCCCTACGGTTAAAATTGCCACATTTTCACTTCACAGCAAATGAGGCTGAAAAGTATGCAATGTGCACTTGGCTAATTGACTATGGAAAGCAATTAGGTTACTGGAGCTGGGTGATCAAATATGATTTTTTTCTATTTAGAGGCCACTGAACATGAAGTCATACAACACTGCCTGCTCACTTAAACTTTTTTGGAAAGATGACAATTTCATGGAGGCCTAAAATCTCATATTTTAAATAAATGCTTGGTGTTCTTGTTGAATAGCTTTTGATGATTGTTTTCTCTATATGCACTTGTCAGGGGACTTTTGTAGGTCTTTGGTATTAAAAAGGCCTTTTTTTTATATAGGGAGATAGTTCAAGGTGTTCCAGTATCGGTGAGGATGTTGTATTTCTTCGGTTAAGTAACCAAATGTGTTAAAAATCAGAATGAGCTTTACTGGCCATGTATGTTTACATATACACAAGTTGACTCTGGTTTCTAGTATCTCTCAATGTGTACAAATAAGGAGGAGGAAAAAAAATTGATGCATATATAAACAACAACAATATAGAATGTCTATATACAAGTCAAAACTGGTTATGTAAATTGTAAGTATACCAATATTACAGGGTGTTCCTGTTCTTTGCAATTGTATTTTAATGTATAACATGATATTGAGGTGCATCATTGTTGGCCCAATGTTTAAACAAACATAATAAATTAAACCAATCAATATTTGAAAATGAAATACTATATTCTATTATCTTCATTACCCCGTTGACAGTGCTGTACATTTAGACTAATGAAGCTATAGACAAGTGTTTAACAAACAGACCTATTAATCCTTGGCTCACAGTAAGTTAGCGGGGGTTTTGACATACCACTGTAAAAACTGAATTTCAATGAAAATTGGTGACAAAAGTGGCCATATCTTAGTTGGTCATTTCATCCTGTGGTGATTTCGGTTGTCCGCGGGATGTGCATCCTGTCTTGTGGCCCCATTGGTTTGAGCACCGTCTGGAAGTGGTAAGAATGTGGGAAACGGCTATCAGCCAATCTCAACCCTGGTGTCTCCAGGCTTTCCTGTGAAAATATTGACCCTTCCTTCTATGCCTGTTTAACTAGCCAGCCTTTAAGCAGTGCCGGGGCAAATACCACATGACAGCACTGCTTTACTAAATGGCTTCTTTAACTCAAACACTCGCTAATGGCTGCTTAAACACAGCTCCTCTTATCCTCCGTGGACTTTGTGTTTGCTTTGGTACATTATGTTAGATCAGTCACCTCTTTGTATACTGCTGAGTGTGAAAGTGAGAGATTACGAATAATGTATTTGATGTTTGAGGCCTCTACTTTAAGGGTAATTTTCTTTCCGGTGTGGCACAAATAGGATGTGGATACACAGTGCTTGGTGGGTTTTGATGGCCTGTGTATACACACAAAGACGTGCTGATGTACAAGTACACGCACACAAAAACAAACAAAGCATGCTGTTCAGGAAAGGTGGTGTGTGAGGCTAAATATGAATTATGTGATGAAAAACAAGATCAAACTTGGTTTATATGAGTGATCCTTGGTATACCTTTTTGGATCAAGGCCCATGTGAATCAATGAGCGAGCCCGTGAATCACAGACTGCCTCGTTGGAATCCAAACGTAAACGTTGTTGTGGCGGGAATATCAAAATCTTACCCGGATACAGCAATTCTATTTTCTGATTGGCTGTTCGGTAGCTATTTTTTTTATTAGATTAACTGGTGCGTGGCAGGGCCTTCCGAACTCTATGGGGAACTCGCTTGATTCCTCTAATAGCGCCGCAACTTGATGTGCGTTGTCCTGCAGATTTCTCTGGGGAGAAATACAAGGTGTGGCGTGTGAGCGGGTTGACATGCGTGTGTCGTGAGACTTGGGAGCCCTAAGTTAATTTTAATGCAACAGCAAATCCTAAACTCACAGGGGCCCCAAATGTGGAGGGCCATAACAACGGTAACCACGGTGAGGTAGCCTAGGAGGACCCCCTTCCAACCCCCCTCATTATGACGCAAATGGTTCAGTCCGCACCTGCCCTATTTTGATTACGATGGCTAACGCGACACATTTCTTTAATTTTTTCTTTAAAGTAAAGTTAGGTTATTAAAAGAGAATAGGAAGAGGGACAGAAGAAGTAACAGGAGGGCAACAACAAACCACACATTCCTGTCAGAGAAAAGGTGAGCTTGTTAATGTAACGTTAACGTTAGCTAACTTACCGATACTGAGTTCTCTTGGAAGGTGTGCAGCTAACGTAAGGTGACTCATTGGTTAGCTAGCTAGCTAGCTAGCTAGCTGTGTTTCTTGCAGTTCGAATACAGTGGCTTGAGGACATTTAGTGCACATTCCTAGGAATAAAATGCAAATTAGCAGTCTAACTGGCTGTTTTGATGGTAGCGGAGGTATTGAGACGAGCAGTTCGTACGTTACCGTTACTTGGTGACGAAGTGCAGAGGGCAAAAATATGGCTGGGACAGGATGAATATAACATTTCATAAATTCATATGGAATTACTTATCTCTTACTTTCAGACCAAGTAAGCAATGAAACACATCAGAAACAACCACAGACCGAAGCACCTGTCCCCGCCCGCCATCTGATGATGTTAACTTACTAAAGACAGCAGACAAGGTAAGTACAGAGATGATAGTGGGCTCTGGAAAACTGGGTTATTTGTAACCGCTTAATATTTGCTACAATCACCTGCACTTTACTATACATTATGTACTTATTTAGAACTGTGGTATCAGAGCTAGCTATCTTCATGTTGTAGGAGCTTAATGGACAGACAATCACAAGCTTTAACTCCTATTTTTCGTGGCCACAGTTTAAGACTAGTTTAACTGTCTTTAGATGGGACTGTAGTTAATCTAATTCCTACTCAGGTACAACTATTCTTTTACATTTTTAAAGACTCCATTTGCAGAGGGCCTAGAAATCAGTTCTCCACCTCTATTAGAAAAATAGGTTTCACAATGGCATTCAACCTGTTTAGATTTTTCTAAAATATACATCCATAATGGCATATTGTTTAATATAGTGTTTTGCAAAGCTTACAACATTTTTAGGGACTGTCCATGAACCAGGTTGTTAAATGTGATTGTACATTCTACCAATGACCTTGGTTTGAGACAGATAAGTGCGTAAGACCCATTCCCATTGGGGCTAGGAACTCTAGATTACTAGGTGGTTTCCTGCGAGTTATTTACACACCGGGTGTCAAACAGCCAGGAGGCATGCGGACCAGGAACGCAAGTGTCTCTGGTTTCCTCTGGTCAACCTTAGATTTGCTTGGTTGTTGGTCATGCTTGGTGTACTTTATGCCTGTGTTTAGACCAACAATAGCGCTTAAAAAAAATAAGTTGCCTGCTCATTCGTTTCAGTGAGAACACTGCTTTGGCACAATCAGAATCAGAAATACTCTATTAATCCCCGAGGGGAAACTCTTTGGGGGTGCTGACACAGAGTGCTCCGGTAAAGAAGTTGAACCTGGCTAAACACAATGCAGTGATATCTTGCAGTGATGGCCAATAAAGTACGTGCAAGAGAACATTCCTGGGAGATTACTTTGTAACGTGTACAGCATAATTCTGCTGTTTACTTTGCAATCATAGCAACACAGGATAAAACGATTGTTGCTGTAATAACTTTTCCTTTGTAAAGTCTTTCCTCATAGCATTAGAGTTGTGGACCGTATTTCATCTTCCCACTGGTACCTGTAGCAACATGCACACACAAATCCAGCCCCTTGTGTTGTTTAATGCAGGGCTATTTTTTTTTTATCTGAATGCTCGCTTAGGGAGTGAAAGATTTTCTTTTGAATCCTGGCTTGACAGTCCTTTTGTATTGTGCTTTAGCTTTGTCTCACATGGACACAAAGGTGAGGTTAAATTAGGTAGCTGTGGCTGATAGGTCCTCTATTGTTTTGTATTGATAAGTGACATTCAGACCAGGGCATTTTTCTTTTATCTTTGGCTTTATGCAGTAGTGTATGTCAATATTACCATCTGTAGTTGTGACCAGTGTGTTAGGTACTGTTTGCCAGTTGCCATTGTTTGTGTATTTAACAAAAGCCATTTTTTGCACCATAATAAAATATTGGTGTCACGGTTAAATATATTGATTTAACCCCCTACTCTTTCTAAATTACACTCTCTGCCACCATTGTCTTACAAAATAAATGACAGCCCTCTTCCACCCCCACCCCCCGTTCCACCTACCTCCTGTGTCTCCTCCCTGGTCAACAAACAGTGTTTGTACAGCCGTTTGTGTATGTATGTGCATGAGCGTTCAGAGTAAACAATGGTGGCTTGAAGCTGTACTGAGTTCCGTTTTTTTTAATTTTTTTTTAATTTACACTTTTGTTTTTCAGGTCAGACTTCCGTTGTCCATACCTAGTGCCTTAGACCTTACTTTGTTGAGTGAATGCCAACACATTTGATCTCATGTGTGATGGTAAATAATGTTGCACTTTGGAGAGATGGGGTTTAACCAATGGGACACATTCATTGTGGAAGGAAGAAAGGAGTTTTGAGGAATGACAGCAAAATGCACCCATGTCTCCTAAAAGTTATGTTTATAGACTATTAAATGGTTTTGCCTTATACATTTTAGAGGAAACATATTTGCTCCTGGATAATATTCACTGCAAAGAAGTGCTACATTGTACCACACAGAAGTAGCGGAAGAAGATGGATGGATGGATGGATTTTGAGTTGCCTAAATAACCATTAAATTGTTAATGCTTTAGTTGCCATCAGCCAAAATTGTAGGGCAAACAAATGAAAACCATTATGTGTGAGCAATTTTTGCTGTTGCAAATTATTAGAATATAAAGGTAATTGTTTTGGACACACGGTTGCAGAATGACAAGTCACAGTCAGTAATCGTTGTTGGTGTAGTTTTTCCGTACTGACCTAAATAATCATGAAGTGATTTTGTTGAAAATCTGAGCATTTACTGATGTGGGTAAAGGGAGCAGAATTTGTGAGTGTACACACACATTTATGTCTATAAATGCATATATTGTATGTACACAGCTTAGACTGCTTGATATCTAACAAAACACAGTCTGAGTGCAGTCAGTTCATGTTGGAACAATAAAAATAGAAAATCACTTTCTGTGTGGGCAGAGGCTTTTAGTGTCTGACCCACATGCATGGTTTGATATCACTGTTTGTGATTTTAAAAAAAACAACCCAGAATCAATGTTTATGTAAAAAATGTGTACACTCTTTTCTGTGTGTGGTTGTGACACTAGCTGAGATGACGCTTCATGTGGCATGTGAAAATCCCCTAATATCTTGCTTTCACAGTTTGAAAGTCAAAGGCAGGGCTTGTGTGCTAGGTAAAGCTATAACATCCTCCACAGGTGATAGCCACTGTTGAGCCTGTTTACCTGCTTTGCCTGTTGATCTTGCTAAAAGCCTCTCACACCCCCTTAACACACACACACTCACTAAACATGACTGTGTGTACCCAGTTTAAACACACACATTAATAACAACTGTAATGCCATTCTTTGTCGAGTGCTTTTACAGGTTCAACATTGACCTTAGTGTTTAATCTTCCTGCACAAACGACCCTCACTTGATATGCAAACAAATCTTATGTCACTGTCAGCCAACTCCCATGTTCTTTTGAGAAGGCGAAACACAAGGACAAAACGGAGACTATTCTGTGTCCTGAGATAATTAAAATATTAGACCCTGAAGCCAATATAAGTTATTGTCTGATTTTATGATGGCATTATATGTCAACTAAAAACAGGGACGTTCTGAATTTTCACAAAATTCAAGTATTTTGTCTTCTTTGTCTTTGCTTTCCCTTTTCATTTCAAATTGGTTTTGAGGTTGAGGTCATCCTGAAGGTGATTTTGGAGGCTTTGCTGTGAGAAAGCTGTCTCCCACTTTCTGCCTGAAGACAAGGGGTGACCATGTACGTGAGAGATATGAGCAAATAAGAAAGACGTAGGTTAGGTTGTGAGGGAAAGAAACGAAATGTTGCCCTGTTTGTCGGAAAATGCTGCCAGCACCTTTTTATATCTTTTCATGGTGTGTTTTCCAGAGAAACAAGGAAAGTTGACGTCTCTCTTTCTCACATAAATACATATCTGTCCACCATCACTTCCACTTAAAAATACCTGCAGATTCTACCCAAGTGTTAGTGTTAGCCTACATTCCACTTAGATACCCTTTAATTGCCCTTTTAAAGTAACACACAAACCTGAAACTAAATGCAAATTTCTATAACCACTGTGTCACTAATTAATTGGTTTATCAATTGATTCTTTTTAATTTGAACCGAAGTCTGCAAACATCCATCCACATCCTCCCCTGTGTTATCAGCTGCTGTCGTAAGATGTCACTGTGGTCCGTTCATTCTTGCATTTCCCTTTTCATCCTTTCCTCTCCAAAGTGTTGACTCCCTTTCCAATAAGAAACAGATGGGAGACCTTTGCTGCGGGCTACTGCCAAATGGAGCAAATTCTCATTACAACGTCTGCAAGCTCTGTTTATTCTCTCAAAGCTTCACCTCACCTCTTGCACCACTTTGCCATCTGATGCATTCAAAACTTGTTTCCGATGCAGAAGTGTCATTTTGATATGCCTTGTTTTGCTGATTACAGGATATTTATCATCTTTAAATGGGAAACAGAACATCAGGCATGATTTTTCTGCATGGCTGCTTACAGCAACCTGTTACTATACCACTCAAACTATGTTGTTGCTGTCCTGTGAAAACCATGTATTTTCAAAACACCAGCCTTTCATGAGCCAAGAAAACAACCATGTTTTTATCTTTATGACAATGCATTTCTCAGATAATCCATTGTGTTATTAACTGGTGTGTTTACCTTAAGCTGTGGTTCCCAACCCTGGGGGTCGGGAGCGCTACAAGGGGTCGCGAGATGAATGTGGATCGCAAGATGATTGCCAAGGTAGGAAATATGAAAGGACTAAATTCTTGCGCAAAGTTGTGTTTAGTTTTCAGACGTTTCTCTTGTAAATACTGTAGTTTTACCCATTCAGACCATAAAAATGAAAAATCTGAGAGTGGAAATCTTTCATTGATTGAACTGCTCACATAAACATGCAACAAGGGGGCGCAAGGGGAGATATTGCTTCATATTAAAGTGCCAAGACCAAAACTTTTGGCGATGCATGGTTTTCACTGGACAGCGACGCTAGAAAGTTTTATGAATCTTAGATTGGGTTGGGAGCAAATAAGGATAACTGCTAGAGTGAACTAAAGGTTCTTCAGAAATGCAGTATTTGAAGTAGTAAACCGTTTGCGCAGCACATTATTTTAGTGAATGTTGTATCTAGATCTACTGTATTCAGGTATAATTTTGTAATGGTTGCTGGTCATACAGTATATGTATACTTTAGATATTTTTAGTTGGGCTTTTACATCTCAGGCACATTCAGATATAGTGAGACAGACAATCTTTGGACTGTAACACACTCTGCTCAGTTCGTCCTTATTCATGCCGTCTATACCCACAAACATTTTCTCTCCCTATTACTCTCTATCACAGACAAATCCCCAGCTCTGTTTGAGTCCCCAGTCTGGGAAGCTAGCACTTCGAATGGAATATAAATGACATCATTATGTAATATTCAATCCGTTGCTGCAGCAATATCCTATTCCACAGATAGCCCCTTCACCACCCACCCCATATGCTCCGGACTCCCTGGTCTCCTGTTCTTTTTCATGGAGAATATTAAAGAGTTATTAAATTAATCTGTGCTCGCTGGCGCATGTTATTGCAGTGCAGAGATTTGTGGGGCGAATGAAGCCGTTAGGCCGCACCCTAAGCTGATTTATTAAGGGTGCCAGGGAATCACCAAATAGACCTGATAACCTGTTTTATTTTGCATAAGTGAACACTTTCCCTCAAATCCGCTTATGTTTTTCATCTCACCCCCATTTTTTATACAAGTTTAGCTATTTCTTGTATTTTTCTTTGACCTGAGGCCGTGCAGAGGTGTCATCACAGTCTCTTTGTTAATACTATTATGAGAGCTAATAATGTACAAAGGAGTGACTGGCACAAGTCATGCTTGTGGAAAGTATTTCATACTTTCATACTGTACTTTGGCTTTGCTCTCTTGTATGGTGGACCTTGGGCTGAGTGACAGGCAATGATTGGCTTTAGTTCTTGTGTGCTTTATTAAAATAAGTCTGTATAGGCAGGGCTGAAAAACAAGGGATCGGAAGCTCTTCTCCTTCTTTCACAGTACATTCCCATGTCAATATCTCACTGCTCACATAAGCAGTACCGCTGGATGTTTTCAGTAGCAAGATAGCAAGTGTATGGTAGCGATAATAAAGCACAAAAGACAGTGTGTTAAGTCACCTTTTAATGAACACTTGATTTGAATTTCAAGCAGGTGTTTTTGAATCCCCAATCTTTTTCTTTTTGTAACTCCTGGCTCACTGAATGAAGGAGTATACAAACACTTAGTGTAAAATAGTCTAAGTGTTTGAAAGACAGCTGGGGGATGTGTGATGGAGCTGCCCAAGTGCATGTGTTATGTGCACAGCCAGGCTTCTGTGTGTTCTTTCGCCCTGACAGAATCAGCAGATTTAACACCCGTTGATTCCACCCCAGATTCCTAACCTCATTTATCAGAGTGTATGCCAGCAGTGTAAACATTTAATCCAGCGTGAGATTTTTGGGCTCCTTTGGGTCAACAGTTTAGCTGTTGCTTTTTTTTCCAAGCCTCGAGACAAAGTCTGCTTTCAATTATTTCTGCAAAATTGCTTTACAGGGTCCATGCATGATTAAATATTCATTATGTTAAACTAAGCACTTTCTTTGTATATAAATCCATATTAGATTTGGCTGGCAGACTGCCTGAAGCCACATGAGAAGGATTTCTAGTGCAAAAAAGCCTTGGACCTCCTTAGCAGCTCCTTTCTCCTGGGTTTGTTTGTTTTTGTTCTGATGTAAATGACGACTTGTTGATATTTTCCTACCTTTTTTGTCCTCCTTGCCAGGCACACACAGGCCTTTTCAGTTGGGGGGGGGGGGGGGGGATATTTGTCTTTATAGGGGGCGGAGAAAAAAAAAACAATTTTGTTATTTTCTCTGGAA